>CM031962.1:35018082-35200582 GCA_018749465.1 Paracanthobrama guichenoti | reverse complement strand
TGACCCTATTTACTTTGTTGGCACACATTACAGGTCTTAGGGTGAACAATTAATCCGTGTAAAGTTAATACACAGAAAAAAATTGTTTGTCACGGTAATGTTTAATCAAAATCTGAAAAGTAACTTCCGGTCTGGAAACGGAGTTCCTTCTCAGATGATGTCAGTTTGACGGCTTAGGTTTGGAAATGCGTAACCACGCCCCTCCAACCGTTAGTCTGCTGTGAGCACGAGAGATGGAGAGGAGGAGCGCTGAAGTAAAACCCCGCCCTCTATTCAATATTCCCTTTCACTTCCACGTCACAGCACTGAAGAAAACCCACTTGCTACTTCCGGTTCACTGGGACTTTAAGAAACACACTAATTTGTTTGCAGGCGTTTTCATCAGTATGACCGGGATGAAGCCATGCCATCCGATGTCTGACTGATTTCAGTGATGAATCATATTAGAGCTCTTCTATGACTGATTGAATATGTGAGACAGGAGCTGCTGTAATATTAATTTACTTTAGATTGAAGATGAATGGTGTCGTCGGGCGTATCTTTCTCCTCTGCATCTCTAATGTTCCTCTTATCAATCTCTCTGCGTCTCAGTCTTTCTTCATGTTTTTCAGTCTAGCACACACACACACACACACACACACACACACACACACACACACACACACACACACACACACACACACACACACACACACACACACACACACACACTACCCCTAAACCTACCCATCACACACACACACACACACACACGCACACACCCCAAGCGCACGCACACACACACTACCCCTAAACCTACCCATCACAGGAAACATTCTGCATTTTTACATTTTCAAAAAACATCACCTAGTATGATTTATAAGATGTTTTCCTCATGGGGACCAAAAAATGTCCCCACAAGGACAAGGATTTCGGATATTGCCATCTTTGTGGGGACATTTTGTCCCCATTAGGTAGGGTTTACCAGGCCACACGCACGCACGCACACACACGCACATGCACACACACACACACACGCACACACACACACACACACACACGCACACACACACACACACACACACACACACACACACACACACACACACACACACACACACACACACACACACACACACACACACACACACTGCCCCTACCCCTAAACCTACCCATCACAGGAAACATTCTGCATTTTTACATTTTCAAAAAACATCACCTAGTATGATTTATAAGATGTTTTCCTCATGGGGACCAAAAAATGTCCCCACAAGGACAAGGATTTCGGATATTGCCATCTTTGTGGGGACATTTTGTCCCCATTAGGTAGGGTTTACCAGGCCACACGCACGCACGCACACACACGCACATGCACACACACACACACACACGCACACACACACACACACACACACACACACACACACACACACACACACACACACACACACACACACACACACACACACACACACACACACACACCTCCTTAATGATAGTATCAACATTATATATCAAGGTTTGGGGTCAGTAAGATTAATATTTTTCAAAGAAATTAATACTTTTTTTTTTATTCAGCAAGGAACAAGTAAAAAAAAGTGACAGTAAGGACATTTATTTTGTTAAAAGATTTCTATTAATAATAAATAAATGCTGTTATTTTGAAGTTTCTTTTTCTTCAAAGAATCCTGAAAAGAAATGGTTACGGTTTCCACAAAAATATTAAGTAGCACAACTTTATATTACTAGACTTTATATATTTTACCTTGGTATTAAAGGTTATATTTAACCTATAATACCTTGGAATAAATCATGATATACACTCTAAAAATGCTGGGTTATAAACAACCCAAGTTGGGTTGAAAATGGACTAACCCAGCGATTGGGTTGTTTTAACCCAGCGGTTAAAATATTTGCTTAAAACAACCCAATCGCTTGGTTAAAACAACCCAATAGCTGGGTTAGTCCATTTGGGATTGGGGAGTGGGATTGGAACAATATTGTGAATTCAAATAATATATATTTTTTTAATATTATTTTAATGCCACTATTGGCAATGATGTTCATAATTGATGCAATTTTTATAATCTAATTGTGCAGTGTTAAACAGCAACTAGACTTCCAAAACTTGGTTTTAAATGTTGTTTTTAATTATTTTATTGAAAGAAATGTGTTTGTTAAAAGGAGTGTGCCTCTCTGTCACACTCTGTTTGTTTGAATAATATTCCGAGCAGGTAGCAGCTGATTTTACATGAGCTGATTCCTGATTCCTGAAGTGTGTCTCCAGATTTCCTGCTTGAGTCGCTGCGCTCTGTCTCCAGGGATTAAATGCAAAAAGTGATTATGAATCAGCACCTCACATCTGAAGAACATCAGGAAAACATTCTAGTCATATTGATTTAAGCTCCAGCACCTCCAGGTTTCACCTTGAAACAGGTGTGTTGCATCAATAACTTCACTGACGCAGCCCGTTTCTCATGCCAGGATGTGTTTATTAGTGCTGTTTACTAAGGAAAGCGTCACTGTTACTACTCAAGAGTTAGAGATTGGAACAAACCCATAACCTTTTGAATGAGTCCTCATATCATGTGTGTCTTGTTAAAGAGAGAGGTCTGCTTTTGTAGGCATATTCTAATCATTTTCACATGCTGGATCTCTTTTACTTGCGCAACCACCCTAGCAACCACATAGCAACATGAAAAAATCCACTTTGCATCTTCTTTTAGTAGTGGAAAGAGACACCCAGTTTTTATTTGATTTTTATCTTTATATTTGCATCTGTAGATTTAGGGTACGATTTACACGACAGTAATATATGCTTCAAACAGAGATGCTCCGTGCACAGACAACACCATTGTCAAAATGAAATCTCCATTCACACAGATCTGCAAAAAACGGCAAAAAAAGCTGTATTCTGCTGCTAGTCCATTAGACTATAGACTGAACATGTAATACACGCGTGCATGACGTCATTGGTTTCACAGATTCACATTTGTGTTGTATACATGGAGACTGTTTTCAAAAACTTGCAGTTTGAAACCCATTTTCAAAAGTGTACATTTTTAGGCACCTCAAAAACACTGTTGTTGTGTAAAAGAACAGCTAAAACACATAAAAAGTTGTATGTTTTTAGTTGAAAAAGGTGTCGTGTAAACAGCCCTTTAAATTATAGTTGTCCCAACCACCAGCTGGAGTTCCCATGATCTCCACCAGAGGGCACTCATTCCATCTGCTTTATCTCACTATGAACTACATTTCCCATAACCCATTGCCTGGACTAATCATGTTCTGATTACTTCCACCTGTGTGTTATCTAATTTACTCTTGCCTATTTAAGCCCTGTGTATTCACACTTTGTGAAGTCTTGTATGTGTTTAACTGCATTTCTGAGCATTAGCCTGGTTTGGTTTGGTTTGGTTTGGTTTGGTTTGGTTTGGTTTGGTTTGGTTTGGTTTGGTTTGGTTTGGTTTGTTTTGTTTTTCGGCTCTTGGCTCTCGGCCTGTTTTTTGGATTACCATTTTGCCGTGTGTTCTGCCCTGTTGCTCATTTGGATGGTTTGCCCGTGTGCTTGACCTTTTGCCTGTTATATGGATTACGATTCTGGATTGTCCCAATAAAGCTGCATTTTGATTTTCAACCCAAGTCTCGGAGCGGTTTGAAACAATAATACATCTTTAATGGCTTTTACTCAAATGGTGAGTTTGGGTCCGAAATCTCCACTTTAGCAGCTTTACATACACCAAACGTTACAGTTTTATTCATATTTATAATCTGAAGGTTTTTACAAGAGGAGTAAAAACAAGATGCATAAAGAGACTTTTCAAATGTGAAGATCAAGGTAAATTTTACTTAATTTGTCTCCCGAGAAACATGTAAGTATCTTCTATTGCTTCCGAAGGGCAGTACTAAATGAAGAGGGGAAAAAATAAATAAATAAATAATTTAAACAAAGAAACATTTGGACATCTTCGTCATGTTTAAAAGTTTTCACTCCTGGCTCTTAACGCGTCGTGTTTCCTTCTAGAGCGTCAGTGAATGTTTGAACCTTTTGTAATAGTTGTGTTCGAGTCCCTCAGTTGTCCTCCGTGTGAAATGATGGATCTCAGAATCACAGTCACTGCTGGAGAGGGTTCAGATATGCAGAAGATGCTGGAAAACTGAAGAATGTGCAGGAGCTGGAGGATTTCTCTGAAGAACATCGGTCAGTTTAACTGCTCAGGACAAACAAGAGACTCGTGGACAACCATCACAAAACACACACACAGCCGGGGATCATCCAGGAAATGCTAGTATTAAGAATCAATGGTTTGAACAGGTCATTTTGTATAAATTCAGCTTTTTTTTTTTTCTCTTGAGGACTACAGTCAAAAGTCAAAGTCAGCTTTATTGTCAATTCTGCCATACGTACAGTACATGCATACAGAGAATTGAAATTCTATGACTCTCAGACCCTAGGTGCCTAACAACAAAAACAATAACAACAAAAGTTTAATAGTAACAACAACAGAAGAAAGATTAAAAAAAGATGGATAAAGTGAATTATAGAGGTAAAGTGGCGATGGCAAATAGTGCAAACAATAGTGCAATTTCAGATTTAAGTCAGTGCAGGTATAAAATAGATTATAAGAGTGTGTGCAAAAAAAGAGTCTGTAAGAGGGGAGACCAATTCCTCAGAGAGACAATATAATGAGGTAGATGAAGGGAGGAGAACTGGGGGGGGGTGATTCCCAGATCAGGTGCGTGGGGCAGAAGAGGGGAGAGTCGGCAGAGTCGGGAGGGAGTTCAATGCCCTGACAGCTTGGGGAATGAAGCTGTCCTTCAGTCTGCTGGTCCTTGCTTGGAGACTGCGTAGCCTCCTCCCTGATGGCAGCAGACTGAAGAGGCTGTGCGATGGGTGGGTGGGGACTCTCGCAATGATGAGGGCTTTGCGGGAGAGGCGGGAGTTATAAATGTCCTGGAGGGGTGGGAGAGAGACACCAACTCTTCTCAGCTGCTCTCACTATGCGCTGAAGTGCTTTACGGCAGGATGCGTTGCAGGCGCCGTACCACACAGTGATGCAGCTGGTCAGAATGCTCTCGATGGTGCCTCTGTAGAAGGTGCGCATGATGGGGGCTGGGGCCCGGCTCTTCTCAGCTTACGGAGAAAGTAGAGTCGCTGCTGTGCTTTCTTGGTCAGTGCTGTGGTGTTGGCGGTCCAGGAGAGGTCCTCTGTGATATGTACACCCAGAAATTTGGTGCTCCTCACCCTTTCCACGGTCACACCGTTGATGGTCAGAGGAGCGTGCTGGGTGTGCATTCTCCTGAAGTCAACAACAATCTCCTTCGTCTTCTCCATGTTCAGAGAGATTGTTGTCGCCACACCACCTGGCCAGGCGGCTCACCTCGCTCCTGAAGTTTGTCTCATCATCGTTGCTAATGAGACCAACTACGGTCGTGTCGTCCGCAAACTTGATGAAGAGATTGCTGTTGTGTATGGGTGTGCAGTCATGTGTCAGCAGAGTGAAAAGGAGGGGACTCAACACACATCCCTGAGGGGCACCAGTGTTCATGATGATGGAGCTGGATGAGTTACTGCCGACCCGAACTGCCTGAGGTCTTCCCGTCAGGAAGTCCAGCAACCAGTTGCACATCGATGTGCTGAGTCCCAGCTGTGACAGTTTTTGAGTGAGCTGTAGAGGGATGATTGTATTGAATGCTGAACTAAAGTCTATGAACAGCATTCTGACATAAGTGTCTTTATTTTCCAGGTGTGTGAGTGCTGAATGGACGGTAGTGGCGATGGCGTCATCGGTTGAGCGTTTAGACCGATATGCAAATTGGTAGGGGTCCAGGGAAGGGGAGACTTAATGTGGTGCATGACTAGCCGCTCAAAGCACTTCATAAGGATGGGGGTAAGTGCGACTGGACGGTAGTCGTTGAAGCAGGATGGAGATGAATTCTTAGGGACTGGAATGATGGTGGTTGCTTTGAAGCATGTGGGGACGACAGCTTGACTCAGTGAGATGTTGAAGATGTCTGTGAAGACATCAGTGAGTTCCTCTGCACAGTCTCTCAATACACGTCCAGGAATGTTGTCAGGACCTGGAGCTTTGCGTGCGTTGACCCTGCTGAGGGATCTTCTCACGCTGTCCCTGGGCAATGACAACATCAGGTCATCAGGAGGAGGTGGAGACTTCTGTGCAGTGGTGCTGTTGTGTGCTTCAAAGCGAGCAAAGAAACTGTTTAGCTCATTCAGCAGGGGGGTGGAGCGGTCACATGTCCGTGCAGGGGGCTTATAGTCTGTGATTGTCTGAATACCCTGCCACAGGCTCCTTGTGTCTCTGCTGTCGCTGAAACGATGGGCTATCCTCCTGGAGTACTGTCTCTTAGCCTTCCTGATGCCGCGTGACAGGTTGGCCCTTGCTGTCCTCAGGCCCACCTCATCTCCAGCTCTGAAGGCAGCGTTACGCGTCTTCAGAAGTCTGTAGACATTTCCTGTCAGCCACGGTTTTTGGTTGGGCCAGACGGTGATGGTCTTTGTGACTGTTACATCCTCCATACACTTGGTGATATAAGAAGTAACAGTCTCAGAGTACTCCTGGAGGTCTGTGGTGTTGTGGTAGGTTGCAGCCTGTTTAAACATCCCAGTCAGTGGTGTCAAAGCAGTCTTGAAGAGCCTCTGATGACCCTTCAGGCCAGACTTGTACACTACAGGTGCATCTCAATAAATTAGAATGTCGTGGAAAGTTCATTTCAGTAATTCAACTTACAATGTGAAACTAATATATTATATAGACTCATTACATGCAAAGCGAGATATTTCAAGCCTTTATTTGTTATGAATAAATGAATATAGCGCTTTCAAATGTACTACTACTTTACACATGTCAGGGGGCTCTCCTCAACAACCACCAGTGTGCAGCTTCCACTTGGATGATGTGATCGCAGCCACAGTACAATGGCGCCAGTGCGCTCATCACACACCAGAGATAGGTGGAGAGGAGAGAGGGTGACAGAGCCAGTTCAGTGGATGGGGATTATTAGGAGGCCATGATTGGTAAGGGCCAATGGAGGGAATTTGGCCAGGACACCTGGGGGTTACACCTCTACTCTTTTATGAGAAGTGCCATGGGATTTTTAATGACCACAGAGAGTCAGGACCTTGGTTTAACGTCTCATCCAAAGAACGGGGCGATTTATAATTTTGATGATTATGGCTTACAGCTTATGTAAACACCAAATTCTAAATTTCTGAAAAATTAGAATATTGTGAAAAGGTTCAGTATTGTAGGCTCAAAGTGTCACACTCTAATCAGCTAATTAATCCAAAACACCAGCAGAGGGTTCCTTCCCTCTCAGTCTGGTTCAGTACAGTTCACAATCATGGGGAAGACTGCTGACCTGACAGCTGTGCAGAAAACCATCATTGGCACCCTCCACAAGGAGGGAAAGCCTCAAAAGGTAATTGCAAGAGAAGTTAGATGTTCTCAAAGTGCTGTATCAAAGCACATTAATAGAAAGTTAAGTGGAAGGGAAAAGGATGCACAAGCAGCAGGAATGACCACAGCCTGGAGAGGACTGTCAGGAAAAGGCCATTCAAATGTGTGGGGAAGCTTCACAAGGAGTGGACTGAGGCTGGAGTTACTGCATCACGATCCTGGACATGGACTTCAAGTGTGGTCAGAAGGGCCTGAAGAAAAAAAAGAACTGGTCTGTTGCTCAGTGGTCCAGTCCTCTCCTCTGATGAGAGCAAATTTTGCATCTCATTTGGAAACCAAGGTCCCAGGGTCTGGAGGAAGAGTGGAGAGGCACACAGTCCAAGATGCTTGAAGTCCAGTGTGAAGTTTCCACAGTCTGTGTTGGTTTGGGGAGCCATGTCATCGGCTGGTGTTGGTCCACTGTGCTTTATTAAGTCCAGAGTCAACGCACCCATCTACCAGGACATGCTTCCTTCAGCAGACAAGCTTTATGGAGATGCTGATTTCATTTTCCAGCAGGACTTCCCACACTGCCAAAAGTACCAAAACCTGGTTCAATGACCATGGGATTACTGTGCTTGACTGGCCAGCAAACTCGGCTGACCTGAACCCCATAGAGAATCTAGGGGCCATTGCCAAGAGAAAGATGAGAGACATGAGACAGAACAATGCAGAAGAGCTGAAGGCCGCTGTTGAAGCATCCTGGTCTTCCATAACACCTCTGCAGTGCCGCGGGCTGATAGCCTCCATGCCACGCCGCACTGAGGCAGTCATTCATGCAAAAGGAGCCCAAACCAAGAACTGAGTACATGTGCATGATTATACTTTTAAGAGGGCTGACATTTCTGTATTTAAAATGCTTTTTTATTTTATTTTTTTTATTTCATGTAATATTCTAATTTTCTAAGATTTTGAATTTGGGGTTTTCCTAAGCTTTATAAGCCATAATCATCAAAATTATAACAAATAAAGGCTTGAAATATCTCACTTTGCATGTAATGAGTCTATATAATATATTAGTTTCACCTTTTAAGTTGAATTACTGAAATAAATGAATTTTTCCACAACATTCTAATTTATTGAGATGCACCTGTATATGTAAACATCTTTTATGCAAAATATCTTATTCAGGACAGTACTAAATCAAAAATAACATGCATTTTGTATGATTTCTCTTATTTTGTTGTTTGTTATGTTATTTTATTATTCACAATTTCACAGATTCTGCAAGGGGTTCACAAACTTTTAAGCACAAATGTATATATCATTCACCTGAATAAAATATAATTTTATTCAGTAAAAACATGTTTTTTGATTGTCAACATTATAAAGCAAGTTTTGAATCTGGCTTTATCCAATGTTTAGATTTCTGTTCTGGAAATGTGAGCACATTTATATGGATAATGCATCATTCAAATAAAAACAAAAACAAAAAAACAATTAAATACACAACAACCGTTACAATGTATCGGGAAGTATAGTGATATCTATTAGTTGAACATGTTCACCCTATTCATTCTTCATAAATAATCGTTTTAAAGCTGTATTAATATGTAATATAACCGATATGTCATATTGATGTCTTTCTGTCTGCCGTTTGATGTGTATGATTGCAGCACTCTATTAAAATGCATTGGGTCCAGACGGCTGGATATCAAACTCAGACGTCTGTCAGTCAATCAGGTTTCCTCCTGATGTGGTCAGAGGTCAGACGCTTCTTTGTCCGTGTCTCTCAGCATGTCTGTGTGATATTAAAGTGATGCTGAACCACTGAAAGCCAGATGCTCAGTACTTCTCAAACATGTCGGCATATAGCCGTATTTGGAGTAAACGGCGTGTTTGTGGTCTTTGCCAACGGGCATGTAAACAACATTTGCTCTCTCTCTCGTCAGTGCCAGCATTTATACAATTAACATTGATATTTATTTAGTATTACTGTCAGAGCATTAGAAGTTGATGAATCCATTTGCTCTCCAATATTCTAGCTGTAGCCACTTAATCAAAAGAACTATTTGTTAATGTTTCCATACAGATTTATATATTTATAAAAGATGGTAGGAGAGTGGTTATGCAGTTAGCTTAAAGAAAAATTAATTTTCTGATGCATGTTTGGACACTTGTCACATTTATGAATGTCTGAATGTCATCGCATTGGAAAACAAAATTCAAAAGCAAAATATTTCACAAAAAAAGATGTTTGTTGCATTTGAATCAATGCTAAATCAATAGATCTATAGAATAGAATAGAATTAAGAAAAGTGATGTTAGTGAAAAGAAAATATCTGATGAGTCACATTTGAGTGTCCAAATGATTTTAGGATCACTGTATGCCACTATTCTGATTTTTGTATCTCTTTTGCTCAAATATGCATGAATGATATTCACACTAGTCTTCTCTGTGTCATACTGAGATCTGCTAATAAAATATAAATCAGGAGGAACATGTCAGTATCAGTCGGACACATGGGTTAGCAGAAGAGATGATAATAACATGGACATGCTTCCTTTTCCGCCTTTTTGCTATAGTTCTTGGTGGAAAGGCTCTTTAGTTATGCTACTACAAAAATGTATTAGTATGGATACTTCTAGCAAAGACAAATCATTTCACTCGGTGTCCATCTTTGAAAAGGCTCTTGGTGCGAGTGCAGCTCCTATCTCTTTGAATGGGAAAACATCAAATTCTCCAAAACTTTTCACCAAGCTTATGATTAAATTTCATATTTGAAATCACCAATGAAATCTGACAACAACGGTCTCATAAATTATGTTGATAAACACTCGAATCAAGACAAAAAAACCCTGCATGTTTCAGCCTGGACAAAGCTAATGCGCATGCGCAATCAGAACACTGACTGTTTCTATAGCAACCAGAGCTGGCAGCTGCAGTGACGCAATGACTTTACTAATCAACGATTGGCTCTTTCATTTAGGAGGTGGGGCTTATTCGCCACATTAGGCATTGCATTTTCTCCGATTCATAAATAATTGGAGTGCACCATCTACCTATATATATATAAAGTCTTTGCTTCTAGTTAGCTGCTACCTAATCAGGGCAGACTTAGCGATTTGGGGCCCTAACACACCATTCACCATTTAAACGGGTAGTTCACCCAAAATTGAAAATGATCCCATGATTTACTCCCCTCAAGTCATCCTAGGTGTATATGATATTCTTCTTTCAGACGAACACAATCAGAGTTATATTACAAAAGTCCTGGCTAATCCAAGCTTTATAGGCAGTGTGACGGCACTGTAACGGCAGTGATTGTTGTTCTGTTTTTGAAGTCCATAAAAGTGCATCTATCCATCATATAACTGCTCCACACGGCAGGAGTTAATAAAGGCCTTCTGAAGTGAATCGATGCATTTGTGTAAGAAAAATATCCATATTTAACATTTCTTTAAAGTAAAGTTCTGGCCGATGACCCAAATGGGTCAGAACAGACATCATTTAGTCTGGCTTTTATGCAGCATTATGTCTTGACACTGAGTTTTGAGCAGGCACAGAGCAGCCTTAAATCCGCTGTGTAAAGATGCCTTTAGTGTATATCAAATTCATAAAAGAAAATAGTATCTGGCTATAACAGAGAAATTATATTTTAAAAATGCCTGTTAGATTGCTAAATGCTCAGAGAAAGCACTAGATATTCTCAAGGTTTGTGTGATGCAGACAGAGAAGGAGCATGAATGAGAGAGAGAGAGAGAGAGAGAGAGCAAGTGTGTGTTTGTGCTGAGACACAAAGAGTGAATTCATCCATTCAGACCTTCAAGTGTGTGACTCATCCATTATATCCACTACTGTGTTCCAAAACCTAGTGAGCCGCCTGTCTAGACAGCATTTCAAGGCATCAGAGACTCCCAATACGAAGGCTAAAAGAGGAGCAACATTAAAAAAGAATGCACTCAGCAGTGATGTAGAGGAGAGCGCTTTGTGACTTTCTCAGTTTGTGTAAATCCACTATTTATTTTTTCCCACATTAATTTCACATGTCTAGTACAAATATGTGGTTTTGCTTCATTAATACAGTGTTTACTTTTTTTCTTGATTTCCCCCGAAAGAATGGAAGTGAAATGTGACAACATGCCCCATAGGTGGGGTACATTATAACATGACTATATG
This sequence comes from Paracanthobrama guichenoti, assembly GCA_018749465.1. Lineage (NCBI taxonomy): Eukaryota > Metazoa > Chordata > Actinopteri > Cypriniformes > Gobionidae > Paracanthobrama > Paracanthobrama guichenoti. The sequence continues at coordinate 35,189,026 of CM031962.1, read as the reverse complement.
ACAGATTAAAATGTTTACCTGATATAATAAAAAAATATCCAGGACAAACTAAAATATTTAGTCAATAAAATACAATTATTAACAGCACATAATACATAATAATAATGAATCATTTCTGAACATCATTATTGACCCTTTTCTCATGGTCTCTCAATAGAATTCATAAAAGTATAGAATATAATAGCGCAGTTCTAATAGGAGCTCATTGTAACGCAGTGTTAGAACGCATCCCATCTGCTCCACTGGGATTTAAACCCCGGCTCGTGTCTTCTGCTGTTAGATCAGCATTAAAGAACATCTCAACTGTTATATAACAGATATAAGATTACGATAATAACAGATTATTTTAAATAAACACAAAAAACAGAGATGAAAAATAAACTTAAGTAAGAAATGCACTTTTGCTATGGGTAAATAAATGTTCAGTGATATCTTCCAAAGATTTCTTAATTTTGTCGCATTTGTTTTTCTCTAAATTATGTTGATATGGCAACTAGTAAATACACTAAGTCTGGTCATCCTGGCATGTGTGGAAAGTTTTAAACCATGTGTGTTACAACTGACCCCGCGTTAGGTTGAGCCCCGCGCTCCCCTAATCCATAGACATGACCCAAATCGATCATCAAAACATTTCATACAATATTTGTGTGAATCAGACTTGTATTTGTATGCTGTTTATAGTATCACACAGTTAGCTTGTTACTCTTTTGAAATCGACTGTGAATATGTAGAGCCCTCCAGATCGATCTCTTGTGAGGTTTCATATGAATTAGACACCATGGGCCCTCACATACCCCACCTGGTGCAATGTGACGCCAGGTGCAACGCACATATTTTTTGCTAGTATCAGCCCAACGCAGTTATCATTTTCAGGTCCAGCTCCACGTTGTTTAAAAAGGAAATGCACTGGCATATGTTCGCCTATGGGTGTCTAATCTGAAAACCAGGTGTGTTCAGGAGCATTGTTGGAGTGTTGCTATTTTGAGGAACTGAAAACTTCTGCGCCATTGACCAACACAAACCTGCTCTAAAGTCAGTAGTGCAGTATTTTTTGTGCTATTTAAAGAGCGGATTAGTAATATGCATTTATAGGCGAGTGCACAACGTGCGTACACTCTGCTTATTACACACACAGGGACGCACAGCAGCACACACACATGCCAAATATTAAAAATAAAAGGATTCCTCTCTGGAGAAGTCTTTCCACTCACAAATCCCGCAATGTAAATAGAGAATCCATCATGGCACGAGCACAACTGGCTTTTAAAGGGAATGGGAGATGAGACTCTGATTGGTTTATTGCACGTTATGCACATTAAGAGACTAGGGACAACCCTTTCAGACCATGCATCTGGCACGCCAACTGTTTTTTCCGTCATTAAACTAGCAAAAGTGGATTCGGACACGCCCTATAGGTGCACGCTTCAGACCATGAGCTCAGATCATTAAAATATGTTACGAAGCCCCTAAAGGGACATGGCCATAGTAAATAAAATCTAATTTTTTTATGTTTAAAAATTATATTTCAATGCTTTTGTGTTTTGTGCATTTGTTTTGTGAAAGAATGCAATTTGTTTTGAGAGAAAGCAATACTCTTGTGAGAATATGCAAGGTTTCTCAGGGGAACAGTACTTTTGCAACACAAATGTTTTGCAAGAGAATTCAGAGTTTCTCAGGAGAATGCAATAATTTTGCCAAGAGAAAGCAAAGTTTCTAGGGGGAGCACAATAGATGTGCGAGAGAACACATCTGTTTAGTGAGAAAATGCAATTTTTTGGGAGGAAGCAATACTTTTGTGTGAGAATGCAAAGTCATATTTTTTTCATCACCATGTCCCCTTAGGCACTCCGTACTATGTCGACAGCGAGGCAGCTAACTATGTTTGAGAACGGAGCAACAGACGCCACATCCAGGACATCGTGCAGTGGTGAATTATTGAAATGTACTGGACGAGTCTGAGGAAGGGTGCTGTACACAGGGTCTAGAAGAACCACATCCACAGGCATTATTCAAAGAGTTCATATCATAGAAGACCTCCAAATCACATCATGACTGATGGCAGAGTTCATTTGCATACTGTAGAGGTCTTAAAAATACAGCCTGTTTAAAGGTTTAGTTCACCCAAAAATGAAAATGATCCCATAATTTACTCACACCCAAACCACTCTAAGTGTATGTGACTTTCTTATATCAGAGTTATATAAAAAAATATCCTGGCTCTGCCAAGCTTTATAATGGGAGTGAATGGTACCTGAGATTTTGAAGCCCAAAAAAGTACATCCATCCAGGATGGGTTAATAAAGGCCTTCTGACATGAAGCCATGAGAAAAATATCCATATTTATAACTTTATAAACTATAATCACTGGCTTCCAGTAATCGCAGACAAATGCCCAAAATCATAGGCAAAACGGTGCTCGTTCACGCGAGTGACAATCATGCAGTGTGAATTATTAAAGATGTGATCTGAGAGAATCTGCAATGAGTCGCCCGTGAGATATTTGGCATGCTAAATATCTGGACCTGTCGGCGATTCAAAATCCTGCTGTTTGAAATGTGTTCTGACTGAAAAATGCATCTGCAAACGACAGCCAATGAGAGAGCAAGATACAGGGCAGCAGGAAGTTTGGGAAGGAGTTATACACCAGAATATTAGTATTTTAATAGATATATTTACAATTATATCAAACAGAAACAAAGCACAAACATTTGCTTGACCAGCCACACATTGCAACATTATTTATTTCCCTCCAACTCTCTTTGCAGAACACACAATCCTTGCTCCCTGTGTCTCTCCAACCATTTCCTCCTCCATCATTTTTTGAAATTTATTTTTCTCCTAAATCAGCGCACAGACAATTTGGATCACAAGCTTCTTGCGGGCTATAATAACAATTCCAGTCTTACGCGAGAGCGCCGGTCTCACACATGCATGATCTTGTGTTATTTCGTTATCACTTCTCGCATGTGTTTGGTTGTGAAACGCAGTTTGTGTCCGCGTAGAATCGACGTGTTGTTACATTTTTGGAGAGGTGCACTTCAGGGTACGTCGTAGGCTATGCGTGCAACACACAGCCTATGACGTAACTATGGCGTACACTCGATACAGAAGTATAAATTGGGCTTTAACTCCTCTTATGGTTCAAACAAATAGGGCTGGGCAACAAACTCAAACTCCTCCCACATTTCACTTTAAAATTCTCATTTTAGACTTCTAATTGTTTTGCCCTGGCTTCACTTCAGGCCTTTATTTACCCCCTGGAGCTGTATGGAGTACTTTTATGATGGATGGATGGATGCATTTTTGGGGGGCTTCAAAATCTCAGGTACTATTGACTGCCCTTATAAAGCTGGGAAGAGCCAGGATATTTTTTTATTTAACTCTGATTGTGTTTGGCTGAAAGAAGAAAGTCATATAAACCTAGGAGGGTTGAGGGTGAGTTAATTATAGGATAATTAAAATTTTTTGCTGAACTATCCCTTTAACTGTAACAATCAGAGGGTGGAAAATCGATTCTAAAACAAAATTATGACTGTTTTTGGAACTCTGACTAACACTAACAAGAAAACGAAATGCAGATGAGTTTATTTTATTTGTTCAGCTTGCGTCGCCCTGGTTTGATTTCCATGCAGGAGATCCTCCAGTCTGTCTGACAGAGGTACATTCACTTCAGTAAAGCACAGAGGGGAAGATGCCAGAATACAACTGTGTCATCGCAACACAAATGTTTTGTGAGTATATGCCAAAAATAAAATATCCTCTCTTGCTGCCCAATAAACCAAGCTGAGCTGACAAAAGACCGGCCTCACAGGGTGTTTGACTGCTGCATTTGAGACTTAAAAAGAACATTTTATAACACTAGTACACACTTTTTAGGCTGCATTACCTACAACAGCAGCTGGAAACAATGACTGAACATATACTGTTCAAAAGGTTATGGTCAGTAAGATTTTTTTTTTTTTTTTTTTCAGCAATGATTCATTAAATACAGATGTTATTTCAAATAAATGCTGTTCTTTCTACTGACCAAAGATTTTTTGAGTAGCAAATCAACAGTAGCAAAGACTGGAGTAATGGAGATGCTGAAAATTCAGCTTTGATCACAGGAATAAATGACATTTTATATTATATTTATATAGAAGACATAAAGTATTTTTAATATTTCACAATATTAACTGTATTTTTGATCAAATAAATGTAGTCTTGGTGAGCAGAAGAGACTCATTGACCCCAATAGCTCAGTCATGGTTATCATTACTTGAAATGAAATAGACATTAACTGAAAATAAAATAAAGTATATATAAAAAACTTGCATTTATTTTAATTCAGCTAGTTGCAACATTACTCTTTGTTTGTTTAGTTTAGGTTGGTGAAAAATACTTTTTACTAAAAATGAAATGAAAGCAGAAAAATATGAATAATCCTAAAATAACGTTGGGCAGAGTCTGTAGAATAGCATGCACAAGGGCAGAAACATGAATGAAGTAGACAGGGTGATTTGCTGCTTCTTCCTCTATAGGTAGCGTCTGAATGAGTTGGGAATGAAAGCAGAAGTTGAGATGTCAGCGTGATTCAGAGATGCTTGTGTTTCCCCTGCGGCGTCTGACGTCTGTCTGATCAATGATCTACAGATGACTCTAATCAGTCTTCTCTTGTGACACTAACGAGTTTAATTTTGACATATTCATAATTAGCACAATTCATCAGGATATATATTCTAGAGTAATGTAGCAAGGTTTTCAGCCAAACTTCCACAATTGACTAAAGCTTGTGTTGGCATTAGATTTAAATCTAGAATTAAAATAATTTCTGTGATTGTTTTGTGTGATTTTTTTATATTGTCACAAAAATACACACATAGAGAGAGAGGAGGGGGCGTAACCGATCAGGCATAACATTATGACCACTGACAGGTGAAGTGAGTAACACTGATGATCTCTTCATCACGGCTCCTGTTAGTGGATGGGATATATTAGGCAGCAAGTGAACATTTTGTGCTCAAAGTTGATGTGTTACGCAGAACATCTTCAAAACTGTTGTGGGGTGTTCCCGGTCTGCAGTGGTCAGTATCTATCAAAAGTGTTCCAAGGAAGGAACAGTGGTGAACCGGTCATGGGTGGCCAAGGCTCATTGATGCATGTGTACTATGGGAAGAAGGAGAGCCGGCGGAGGCAGTGTGATGCTTTGGGCAATGTTCTGCTGGGAAACCTTGGGTCCTGCCATCCATGTGGATGTTACTTTGACACGTACCACCTACCTAAGCATTGCTGCAAACCATGTACACCCTTTCATGAAACGGTATTCCCTGGTGGCTGTGGCTCTTCCAGCAGGATAATGCTCCTGACACAAAGCACAAATGCTTCAGGAATGGTTTGAGGAGCACAACAACGAGTTTGAGGTGTTGACTTGGCCTCCAAATTCCTCAGATCCAATCGAGCATCTGTGGGATGTGCTGCACAAACAAGTCCGATCCATGGAGGCCCCACCTCGCAATTTACAGGACCTAAAGGATCTGCTGCTAACATCTTGGTGCCAGATACCACAGCACACCTTCAGTGGTCTAGTGGCATTTTGGCAAGAGCTGTAGTTACCATTGTAAGTTGTTGTAAGGGTTTTAGCTGCAGAATATCTGGCCTTGTTTATATATTTTTCTCTGAATCTGGTGGGATCTAATGGAAAACGTTCACACCACACACAGACAGACACGGGACAGGAACACGACTGAAAACAAATGAACGGCTGTTGCCATAGTAACAGGGGTTGACGGGTAGTTCTCAACTATTATACCTGCTGCCAGTGGGGAAGCTTCTGTGTGTCTGCGGTTGAAAAGTTCTTAATTATCAAATGTTTACACAGTGATCATATTTTGGTGAACATGTTTAAATCTGGACTTGTTTCACACTTTGCAAAGGGTCATTAGCAAATTACATCTCAAACATCAGCTACTGTCGGGTTAAGATTAATTACTTCATACCTGACTAAATAAACAGGGTCCATTAGTATATAAATGTCATAGATGTTTTGGTAACTTTAAAATAAGGTTTCATTTGTTAACGTTAGCTAACGTTCATGTGTAACTAACATAAACTATCAGTGAGCAATATATTTCTGTCATGACGACTCTTTGAGGCAGAAATGACAATGTTTGGCCTTGGGGGAATCTGCTACGCTGCTGCTGTTATTGCTGCTGCTGTTATTAATGCTGCTGTTATTGCTGATGCTGTTATTGCTGCTGCTGCTGCTGCTGTTATTGCTGCTGTTTTTATTAATGCTGCTGTTATTGCTGATGCTGTTGTTAATGCTGCTGTTATTGCTGATGCTGTTATTGCTGCTGCTGTTATTGCTGATGCGGTTATTGCTGCTGCTGTTATTGCTGCTGCTGCTGCTGTTATTGCTGCTGCTGTTATTAATGCTGCTGTTATTGCTGCTGCTGTTATTAATGCTGCTGTTATTGCTGCTGCTGTTATTAATGCTGCTGTTATTGCTGCTGCTGTTATTAATGCTGCTGTTATTGCTGATGCTGTTATTAATGCTGCTGTTATTGCTGATGCTGTTATTGCTGCTGCTGCTGCTGCTGCTGTTATTGCTGCTGTTGTTATTAATGCTGCTGTTATTGCTGCTGTTGTTATTGCTGCTGCTGTTATTGCTGATGCGGTTATTGCTGCTGCTGTTATTGCTGCTGCTGCTGCTGCTGCTGTTATTGCTGCTGCTGTTATTAATGCTGCTGTTATTGCTGATACTGTTATTGCTGCTGCTGTTATTAATGATGCTGTTATTGCTGCTGCTGTTATTGCTGATGCTGTTATTAATGCTGCTGTTATTGCTGCTGCTGCTGCTGTTATTGCTGCTGTTGTTATTAATGCTGCTGTTATTGCTGCTGTTGTTATTGCTGCTGCTGTTATTGCTGATGTGGTTATTGCTGCTGCTGTTATTGCTGCTGCTGTTATTGCTGATGCTGTTATTAATGCTGCTGTTATTGCTGATGCTGTTATTGCTGCTGCTGTTATTAATGCTGCTGTTATTGCTGCTGCTGCTGTTATTGCTGATGCTGTTATTAATGCTGCTGTTATTGCTGCTGCTGTTATTAATGCTGCTGTTATTGCTGCTGCTGTTATTGCTGATGCTGTTATTAATGCTGCTGTTATTGCTGATGCTGTTATTGCTGCTGCTGCTGCTGCTGTTATTGCTGCTGTTGTTATTAATGCTGCTGTTATTGCTGCTGCTGTTATTGCTGATGCGGTTATTGCTGCTGCTGTTATTGCTGATGCTGTTATTGCTGCTGCTGCTGCTGCTGTTATTGCTGATGCTGTTATTAATGCTGCTGTTATTGCTGATGCTGTTATTGCTGTTGCTGTTATTGCTGCTGCTGCTGTTATTGCTGATGCTGTTATTAATGCTGCTGTTATTGCTGATGCTGTTATTGCTGCTGCTGTTATTGCTAATGATGTTATTGCTGATGCTATTATTAATGCTGCTGTTATTGCTGATGTTGTTATTAGTGCTGCTGTTATTACTGCTTCTGTCATCGCTGTTGCTGTTATTAATGCTGCTGTTATTGCTGATACTGTTATTGCTGCTGCTGTTATTAATGCTGCTGTTATTGCTGTTGCTGTTGTAACGAATATCTAGCCCCAGGGGAAAATGGTGCGGGATTTATGCATGCGTTTAATCGTGTTACGATCAAACATGCACAGATCCGCACAGAGGGGAATTTTGATATTAACAATTGATTAAAACGGATTAAAACAATTATTAATATCTAGGGCTTAATTCAACTTTTAGAAATTTCTTTAATTCTAGGATTGAGTTCAAAGGACGGATAATTGTCCACCAAAATATCTGTCTTTTGATAACTCTTAAACAACGTTTCTCTGGCCAGGAGAAATAGCTTTCTTTTAATTTGTAACAGGGTCGGTTCACCGTAGAAGTGACCTATGTATGAGCAGACCAAGCGCAATCACGTGTGAATATATATTTTAATAAAATCAACAAACAATAAACAAACATACACAAATTAACTGAAAGCAGGAAGGAGAGGGAGAAAGAGAGAGAGAGAGAGAGAGAGAGAGAGAGAGAGAGCGACAGAGCAACGGTGATATTATCGACACAACCTATGAGCATAAACAAGGAGTCAGTCCAGCTTATTGGTATAAACTCAAAACTTTATAACGACAGCTTATGGATACTTGCATATGTTTCCTTGGTGGTGAGCTCGTGTGTTTAAGGGAATTCCGCGATCCGGTCCGTGTTTCGATCTTGCCGGGTGGGTCCTTGGAGTCCGCGGGAAATTCAACTTTGGTTCTCCTTTGTGTGATGAGATCCGTTGGAAGGTGGCGAAGAGGAAGAGGAAAGCAAGAAGGAAGAGAGAAGACGAGAGAGCAAGAGCGCAAGAGGCAAGAAGAGCGCAAGAAAGAAGGACAAGAGCGAAGGACCAGAGAGGAGGCGCAAGAGAGCGGCGCAAGAAGAGCAAGAGCGCAAGAGAAGAGCAAGAAGAGAGAAGAAGCGTCTGTAGCCCATTCTTAAAGGCCGCGACGGGGCACGTCTCTTTGGTCGGAACAGCCAATCAGAGCGAAGGAACTCAGAAGCGGGAAATCTTCCTTTGTCTTGGGTCTCACCTCATTAACATGTTTTATGACTCTCACAAATGGGCAGACTTGGGGTTTTTTGGGTATGAAGACTTTGGGGTTTTGGCATGAAAGAAAGCAAAATAGCATCATAGCACCCCACAACCCGCCTAGCTGGCCTACAAATTGCGAGACAAAGATTTCGAGACCAAACATGGGGGTTTTAACCCAAGAGTTACAGGAATGGCGAGAATTGACGCCATCTTTCCTTAAGCCGTCGCTGGCTATAAGTTTCTAACCTATCAAAACACATCTAAAATGGTTATAACAAAAAGCATGCATACATACAGGGAAGAGTACACCTAAAATGAAGAATAACTAAGTTAACAGTCATATGATCTGTTCGGATGTCCTTTGGTATGTGTGAGGTGGGGGCTGGTTTATGACTGGTGAGCTGCACGAGCATGGTTTGTGTCCTTTAGCACCGTTAACCTGTCAGTCTGTAGACTCCACGGCGCCGGTCTTGCTTGAGTCATTATAAATAATCAAAGTATTGGTCCGTTGATCATTTATGAGCACCGTCCATACGCTACACTGTTATTGTTAATGTTATTGCTGCTGTTGTTATTGCTGTTGCTGTTATTGCTGCTGCTGCTGTTATTGATGTTGCTGCTGTTATTTCTGCTGCTATTGCTAATGTTATTGCTGCTGCTGCCTCCGTTATTGCTGTTGCTGTTATTGCTGCTGCTGCTGTTATTGCTGATTCTGTTATTGCTGCTGTTGCTGTTATTACTGCTTGTTATTGCTGCTGCTGTTATTACTGCTTCTGTTATTGCCGTTGCTGTTATTGCTGCTTCTGTTATTGCTGTTGCTGCTGTTATTACTGCTTGTTATTGCTGCTGCTGCTGTTGTTATTACTGCTTCTGTTATTGCCGTTGCTGTTATTGCTGCTTCTGTTATTGCTGTTGCTGCTTGTTATTGCTGCTGCTGCTGCTGCTGCTGCTGCTGTTATTGCTGCTGCTGTTATTGCTGCTTCTGTTATTGCTGTTGCTGCTGTTATTACTGCTTATTATTGCTGCTGCTGCTGTTGGTTATTGTTGCTGTAGAACAAGTACAGGACTTTCTACTGCCAATACATACATCACATGCTGCTGTGAGCAAGTACTACATCCTGCTGCTGTACAATATAGAATACATGAAGCAAATCTAGTAGCAGATAGTAGCAGATCTATACAGGTGGAGCTGGGGAATGCAGCATGCTTTCAGAAAACCTGGGAAACCGGAGGGTTTTCTGAAAGCATGCTGCATTGCTAGGTTAAGCATGTGAGCTCATTGGCTATTGATCAGCTGTGCCCTATAGAGAACGGTGTGATTGCAAGTGGATTGAGCTATGGACCTATCAGCCTGCGTCATTTAGAGTTTCATGACAGAAACTTTGCAAATTTTACAGCATTTATTAACCTTTGTTAATGTTAGTTAATAATGCTCATGCTTATTTTAGTCCACAGACCATTAACTAATGATAACAAATACACATTTTGATCTTAATAATTATTAAGATTATTGTTGTAGAAGTATTGTTCATTGTTATTTCATGTTAACTAATGTAGTTATCTAATGTTAACAAATGAAATTTTCTTGAAAAAGTCTTATCAGAGAATGCATATGCGTATGTGTAAAGCTTAATTAAACATGAACAATATATATAAATATAATTAAAATATCCCAAAACAGAAACAGTTGGAATTTGCCTCATATATTTGATGAAGTTTGCATTACTGATTCTGTATTGTATGAAGCGCTTTATAAAGGTGACTTGACTTAATCTTTAAAATAATTCACTATGGTAATGTTAAAGCCAAAATACCACAGGAGACGATCAGGACTGAATCTGTCTCAGGATTTCCTCAGGTTCCCGCCTCATGGGCGGCTCAATTAAATCAGGAGCGGAGGAATAAATAAATCACTGTGTGACGCGTCTCCTCCCACACCTCTATATCCAGACAGAGATGCAGTTACAGGTGATGGTCGTTCCGTTCTGAAGGAAAGAGAACAATCTTTCCTTACCACTTGTTAATAAAAACATTCCATTCCATTCCATTAACAGATTTGATCACAATTCTCTTTCTGGAGCAGCTCAAAAGCTGCTCAACAGATCTTGATGTACATTACAGTACGTACTTGAGGCAACATAATTTCTGTCTGACACATTTTGTGAACGCGGTGGTGCATGAAATTGCACTTGCGTAGTTAAAAGTATGCATCGCACTGGTTGCAATGCATATTGTGTGGAGCATGTTTTGGGCCTTACATAAAACAACTATCCAACTAACAAAAACCAAAACAATGCTCAGTTGGTATACTTTTTTTTCTTTCAAAGTGAAAGAAAAAAAAAAATCAAAAATCCTACCAACCCCAAATCAAATAGTTGACTATAGGCGACGTGTGCAGTCAGTGAACTAGATTTACAAATGGATGGGTAATGTCAATAGACAATTAGGAGTTGACTGGCTCTCCCCACCGAAAGCTCATCAGAGAGCCAGTAATTAGAACAAACTGAGCTTAAGTGCTCACAAATGAAAGAGCCGATCGCTGCAAACAGCAGGTCAAGGGCTTTAGTCAGCGACACGCAGCCCAAATGAAGCTTCACGCTCCGGGAGACTCAGCAGTGAGCGAGAGAATAAGAGATCTGCGAGGGCGTGTCTGGAGTTGACCGACATCTCGTGTGTGTTTAGACAGCTTTTCCCGTGAAGTCACAACATTGCATTTAAAAAACAAATCGATTGTTATTTTTCTGCATAATCTCTCGCTTTTGCATTATCCTTGAGATGTCTCTGGTATCTGCTTAATTTAATTAACTTTTTGTATTTAAAGCTGCAGTCCGTAACTTTTTTTGCTTAAAACTGATCCAAAATAAATTTTTGAGCAGGTACATAACCAGCCAGTGTTCAAAACGATCTCCTAACCTTAGCCTGATTCAAGTGTTACTGATAGCTTTCCGTGGTAAATACGTGCTTCCGCCATTTGTCTTTGCGTCATTACGTCACATCTGTATACATAAAGAAGGAGTCCGGCTAGTAGACTGCAAGTGGCGGATCGTTTGTGGCCTTTTCTTACAGCAGCTGGAATGTAATTAAACTTGTAATTTTGATGCCGGCTTGTAATCTGGAAAGTTTAAACTGGTGCGTTGATAGACAACCCACACATACACTTCAAAATATCACAGTCATCCGCGCTGAGGAGCCGTGCCGATGCACAACCCACGTAAAGATGATAATGCCGCATTAATAACAATAATTCAGGGTTCAAACAGAGAGGTAAAACATACAGACTGCAGCTTTAACCATATTTATACAGTAGGCTGTTGTAACATTATATATTGATGATTTCCCATTTTGCTGTTACTGAAGTCTAGCCTTGTGAAATTGACATGCAGCTTTCCAGATTAAATTACTGCAGTTGCCAAGTCATAGAAGTTGAATCGGAATTTGAATTGAAATTTCAGCTGATAGGACAGAAAGTAGATTTTAACAACTATTAATATTAAAAGATCAGAGTTTTACAGAAGTACAAAACAAAGTTATATCTATTTCCTTGAATTTTTATTAAATTTGACTGCAATTCTGCTGTTTGCTGCTTCACTTCAATAGCCTTTGATTATGTTGCAAGAATTACGTCCATGCGAAATCAAATTATTAATAGTAATATTTTAAAATGTTTACAGACCCCAAACTTTTGAAGGGTTGTGTATTAGTAAATAAATAAATAATTGATTCACTATTATAATACATACACACGCTCTTTATAGTAAGATACTGCAGTTTCCAAGTTCAATTGAAATTTGAAATGGCAATGAAAGCAATGGAAATGGAATTTATTGAATTATTGAACTTAAAGAATTTTAACAAAGCTGGAAATTCTGGAAAATTAGATGTTCTTCCACCCTTTTTTCAAAGATTGCACTTTTACAGCATTAAAAATTAAGTTATATTTCCTTGAATTATAATTCATTTTAATTCTACTTTCATACATTTACGTTTGTATGGCAATTCTGCATCCTGTTTGCTACCTAACAGCCCTTGATGTCGCATGTGTGCCGTGATGGCGGGCACTTCAAGTGTACAGGGCGTGTGTTTAGGTGTGTGTGTGTGTGTGTGTGTGTGTTTGGCATTGCAACTTGTTTTTGCAGTGGAGGGTCTGTCAGATTGATGCTTATTGAGACGGGCAGAAATAGAGGGATAGAAAAACACAGGAACAAGAAGAATTGAGCTGTCAGTGTCATTTAGAGACTCTGCTGTGTGTGTGTGTGTGTGTGTGTGTGTGTGTGGGTGTGTGTGTGTCAGCAGAAAGCTCATGTGTGTTTGTGCATATACAAGTATCAGTCTGTCTCTTCCTCTGACACAGACAGATGATAGTGGCGAGAGAGCCGCTGTGAATGTCGTCTCTGATGTTATTTGTCCTGTAGGACAGGAGCTCAGGTCACACACAGACACCGTCTATCTCTCCAGACACTTCATTCTCACATTCAGCTCTCAAAACCAAATTATACACATACAATCAGATTAATGGAGGCTGACATGTAGAACGGACTGAAACTTTCTGTTCAAAAGATTTACAAGACACTTTTTTGTTCATGAACTAGTTCACAAATAATTCATGAAATAAAGCGAATTGTGGTGAGTGAAGCCTTTAAAGGGTTTCATTATAGAAATATAGAAATGTATTTCATTATGTATTTTATGTTATTTTAATTGGTTATAATATAATATAATTTACCCCCGGTTTCACAGACAGGGCTTAAGCTAGTCTCAGACTAAAATGCATGTTTGAGACATGTTGTCAGTGCCATTGTTTTGTCTCAAGATGCACATCAGTAATGTGTTTTTAAAGGACCATTTATAAAAGCTACTTAAATGTCCTAACTGAACTAAGGCCAAATCTGTGAAACCAGGCCAAAATGTATATGATATATTTTGTATTTTCAGCACAAAAAAAAAAATAATAATAATAATAATTATTGTGGGCCTTTTATTGAAGTATTTAATTATAGAAACACTGAAATAATTGTATTAATACATTAATAATACATCAAAATAAGCAAAATTTAGGCCCTATTTAAATTACATCATAACATTACCATGATAACATTCTTTAACATTTAGTGTGCAACATTTATATAATGTAAACAAATGAGTTATAAAAAAGATTATAAAAAAGGGCAAAATTAGCTGTATAGACCAAAACCACCAGGCTGTAAATGTTTTTTTCTGCTGGAGCCCTAGTGGCCAGTCGATGAACTGCAGTTTAAGTATTTTCTGTATTGGCTTCAAGAGAAACTGGGGGAGGTTGCCACTTGATTGTAACACACACACATAGCTCGCACATCACGTGGAGATTGCGCGCGCATCACACAAAACTATTCAGTAGCGCAGAAATGTATTATCAACACAGTTCTGTGATTTATCAGTACAATAGCTTAGAAACTAAAAGTTATAGCATATATTTCTTGGTAACTAAAACTCACAGCTTCACTATTAGTAGAGAGAAGCTGGCAGGTAGAATCTCTCTCTCTCTCTCTCTCTCTCTCTCTCTCTCTCTCTCTCTAATGCATTCATATAAATGTAATCTTTATTGTGCTACTTTATCTGTATCTGATTCAGAACGAGCAGAAACCTGTGAGAAATATAATGACCCAAAGACAGAAGAACTGATAAAAAAGCTGTTATGTAGGAGCTATAAGCTTGTGGGCAGCGCTGTGTGATATGCCATAGCTGTCCTGTGCACAAGAAAACCCATGTTGGAGTCTCAGCTCAAGGTTCAGGCTTATTTGTTCATTAATGACGTCATCAGCGACTAGTCGATGTCGACTCGACTTTCATCACATAAATGTTGACTTTAAAAAAGCTGAAGTCATTCAACCCCTAGCCACCAGGGAATACCGTTTCATGAAAGGGTGTACATGGTCTGCAACAATGCTTAGGTAGGTGGTACGTGTCAACATGGGTGGCAGGACCCAAGGTTTCCCAGCAGAACATTGCCCAAAGCATCACACTGCCTCCGCCGGCTTGCCTTCTTCCCATAATGCATCCTGGTGCCATGTGTTCCCCAGGTAAGTGACGCACACGCACTCGCCCATCCACGTGATGTAAAAGAACACGTGATTCATCAGACCAGGCCACCTTCTTCCATTGCTCCGTGGTCCAGTTCTGATGCTCACGTGCCACTGTTGGTGCTTTCGGCGGTGGACAGGGGTCAGCATGGGCACCCTGACTGGTCTGCGGCTATGCCGCCCCATACGCAACAAACTGAGATGCTCTGTGTATTCTGACACCTTTCTATCAGAACCAGCATTAACTTCTTGAGCAATTTGAGCTCCAGTAGCTCGTCTGTTTGATCGGACCACACGGGCCAGCCTTCGCTCCCCACGTGCATCAATGAGCCTTGGCCGCCCATGACCCTGTGGCCGGTTCACCACTGTTCCTTCCTTGGAGCACTTTTGATAGATCCTGACCACTTCCAACTCAACGACTCGCGACTCGCGGCGCATGTGGCAAGGTCTGAGGTC
The DNA here is from genome assembly GCA_018749465.1 of Paracanthobrama guichenoti. Classification (NCBI taxonomy): domain Eukaryota; kingdom Metazoa; phylum Chordata; class Actinopteri; order Cypriniformes; family Gobionidae; genus Paracanthobrama; species Paracanthobrama guichenoti. The sequence continues at coordinate 35,173,896 of CM031962.1, read as the reverse complement.
CATCTGCTCTTTTGGATCTAAATCCTCTGCAGAGGTGAGCGCTGATCCGTCGCTTGTGAATGAGTTAAACTCTTTCTACGCTCGCTTTGACTGTAACCGCGGCAACGCGACTCCGCCAAGTGGCGCGTTAGAGGAAATTACTCAGAGCAGCAACAACCACGTGATCTCTGTCTCAGAGGATGAAGTTCGGAGAGCACTCAAGCGTGTGGACGTCAGGAAAGCTGCCGGGCCGGATGGTATTTCAGGTCGTGTTCTACGGTCCTGTGCTGATCAGCTCGCCAGGTTGTTTACATCTATCTTTAATGAGTCCCTCGCTACATCTGTGGTCCCCACCTCCTTCAAAAAATCCACCATCATCCCTGTCCCTAAGAACAGTAAACCCTCTTGCCTAAATGACTATCGCCCAGTGGCTCTCACGTCTATAGTCATGAAGGTCTTTGAGAGACTCATTAAAAACACCATTTGCTCCTTCATTCCTGACACTTTGGACCCTCTTCAGTTTGCCTATCATCCCAATAGATCGACTGAAGATGCCATCTCTCATGTCCTCCACTCCTCCCTCACTCACATCGACAGCAAAAGTGGGAACTACGTAAGGCTGCTATTTATTGACTATAGCTCAGCCTTTAACACCATAGTTCCCACCAAGCTAACCTCCAAACTCCTGGATCTCGGCCTGAATCCTTCTCTCTGCCACTGGATTGAGGACTTCCTCACTGGCAGGCCTCAGGTGGTGAGAATAGGCCAGTCCACCTCCACCTCCATCTCCCTGAGTGTGGGAGCTCCACAGGGTTGTGTCCTGAGTCCCCTGCTCTACTCTCTCTACACACATGACATGTTTGTCCACGCACAGCTCCACCTCTATCATCAAATTTGCTGATGATACTGTTGTCCTGGGCCTCATCTCCAACAACAATGAGACGGCATACTTGGACGAGGTGGAGCATCTAACATCATGGTGCCAGGACAACTGTCTCTCTCTGAATGTTGGCAAGACCAAATAAATGATTGTGGACTTCAGGAAGAGACAGCAACGGACATACTCCCCCCTCATGATCAGCGGGTCACCAGTAGAGAGAGTGAGCAGCTTCAAGTACCTGGGTGTAAACATCTCCGAGGACTTGACCTGGACTGCTCACATTCAGACACAGGTGAAAAAAGCCAGGCAAAGAACAGCACCAGTCATAACCGCAAAGCCCTGCAAAGAGTCGTGCGCTTATCCGAGCGTATCTCAGGGTCAGCTCTCCCGTCTCTGCAGGACGTCTACACCAAACGCTGCAAAGGTAGAGCTACTAAGATCATCAAGGACTCTAATCACCCTGCAAACCCTCATTTCACGCTGCTGCCATCTGGTAAGCGCTTCCGAAGCCTGATGGCCAAAACTGAGAGACTCAGGAGGAGCTTCTTCCCCCAGGCCATCAGACTCCTGAACTCAGTCACTTAACATCACGTGACTTCACTTCAGGATAAACATCGATACACTGACATTGCACTGCACTTTCTGTTCTCGTTGTTACTGTGTAACAACCTGTTATAAACCTGTTTGCACATTATACTCTTTATACATTTGTTAACCACATATTTATAAGTCTACAGTTTACTCACTGCACAGTCTACTTCAGTTATTTTATTCCACTTTATTCTTATTTTTACTTTTTTTTCTCTTGACTTGATTGATTATTCTATTATATATATATATATATATATATATATATATATATATATATATATATATATATATATATATATATATATAGTACTTTTTTATCCTATTTCTATATAATTTCCTCCTTGTGTTTTTAACTGTGAATTTGCACTGTCCATGGAGCGGACCTGTTTACATTTCATTTCATTTCATTTCATTTACATTTGTATATTCTGTATATAACTGTGTATGTGACAAATAAAACTCTTGAATCTTGAATCTTGAATCTGCAGACCGGGAACAGCCCACAAGAGCTGCAGTTTTGGAGATGCTCTGACCCAGTCGTCTAGCCATCACAATTTGGCCCTTGTCAAACTCGCTCAAATCCTTACGCTTGCCCTTTTTTCCTGCTTCTAACACATCAACTTTGAGGACAAAATGTTCACTTGCTGCCTAATATATCCCACCCACTAACAGGAGCCATGAGGAAGAGATCATCAGTGCTATTCACTTCGCCTGTCATATTGTTATGCATGATCAGTTTATATGATGTGTGTTCAGTTTGATATGATGTAGGTTAATGCATAATTTATTCTGTAGACTGAAACAGGAAGCAGAAGTGCCGTGTCCATCTCTACCTCATCAGTTATAAATGATGGACAGCTGCACTGTCTGCTCACCTCATCAATGTTTTCTACACAAATCAATGCAACCTCAAACTGACTAACAATACTAGAGGAAAAGATGTACTGATGTTGACTGAAGCATTTGCTCAATTGATTTCATCAGTTTTATTCAGAGAGCAGAAAACAACAACAGCGTTGTTTATTTCACGGTCTGTGAGGAGACGGTTTTCTCTTTCACTGAGCCAGAACAGAAGAAGACAGATTTACCCAAAGAAAAACTATTCTATGTCATCATAATAAATGTATTAAAATAATAAATAATATTAAAGTATTAGGTGTAAATTATTCTGACGTATACAGTATATTTTGTTGGTTACACTTTATATAGTCCACTTTAGACGTGTTACTAACTATAAGTAACTTTGCAATGAGAGTTAATGAGAGTTGCAAAGTTTAAGGAGAGTTATTTGACATGTCATCTAAATCAAGTGTTCTGCGTTCGTTCAGGCAGGCCATGTAGTCAAGCTCCGCTATCAGCTGATTGGAAAAATTCCAACCCCGCCCATATCAGCTGATCCGATTCCTATGCACTCAACTGGGAACTCTCAAACAGGGCACCTTACTGAAGCGCAGCTGCTCGGCTGCTTCTGCTGCACGCTGCTTTGCAACCCAGCTCCTCCTTAAACTGTGTTTAACTTAATCAGTGTCATTCTGTTGTCATTGAGGCATACTCTGTTCTCAATGGGGGATTTCGCTGCCCACTCAGTATAAAAAAATGGGAGGTTGTCCCCAGAATCTGCTGCTGTTCCCTGTCCTGGCTTTTCATGGAGCTCATGAAAAGGATGGGGAATTTAGAACAGAGCCATATCGCCAAATGTAAATTTAGCAAAATATGGCAATAAAAGGTTTACTAAAAGTTTGTCTATGGTGTTTTTGACTTAAGTGGACCTTAAGCAGCGTTCTGAGATGCACGTTTAGGACTGCGCATGCGCATTAGCTTTGTCCAGGCTGAAAAATGCAGTTTTTTTGTCATGATTCAAGTGTTAAGAAACACAATTTATGAGACAGTTGAGTCAGATTTCATTGGTGATTTCCAATATGAAATTTAATCGTAAGCTTGGCGAACAGTTTTGGAGAATTTGATGTTTCCCCATTCAAAGAGATAGGAGCTGCACTCGCACACCCGAGAGGCGTTTCAAAGATGGCCGCCGAGTCAAATGACTTGTCTTATAATGACTTTGATTATAGTCAGTAGAATTACTCACAGAACTTTTATGTGATTATTTATGTATAACTTAGAATTATTTTTGCATGATCAGGGGCCTGTTAATAATTCTTTTTTATTAAATGACTGCTCAAAAAAATCAATGCATTCTGGGAAATGAAGTGTTTTTCCTCCTTGTGCTAATAAATGCAGCCTTATTGCAAGTATTACCATAAATATTTACTGGCATGATAACTAGATAACTAGATAACTAGCACTGAAAAGAGCAATTTCTAGGTGATGAAATATTCTAGAGCTGATAATGAGAAAAAGTATATTTAGTTAAAAGTCTTGTTCAGGCAAGATTTCAAATCTCTGATATTTCCAGGTTAACGTTCTGTGAATTTTGTTCATTAACATCAACAAAGGTTGATAAATGCTGTAAAAATATATATATATTGCTCATTGTTAGTTCATGTTAGGTAATGCATTAACTAATGTTAACAAATGAGACCTTACTGTAAAGTGTTACCCTTTTATTTTCTTAACTATTAATTAATTAAATAATTATTTTGAATACAATTTAAATCCATGTATCTTTTTTTTTTTTGGACATTTATTAATTTTGATTATTTTGATTAACTTTTAAAGCACTTTGCTACCATTGTGTATGAAATGTGTTACATAAAAACACATGTTAATGCAAGTTAATTTGCTCTTAAAAGTATAAAAATATGAAAAACTATGCAAAACAATTAAAAGTGAGATGCTTTTGTTTATACTGTACCTTGTTTTTAAGAATTTACATTTAAAGGTTATGTTTCATTCTGTAAGATGCAAAAATGTCACTACAGCATTCAGAAAAATTGCTCAAATAACAATTTGCTGTCCAGTTTTAAGATGCATTAATATTTTAGCAGCTAGATGTTTATGCTACAAGCATTCCTTTCAAGTCACTTGCATAATGCTTACATCATTGATAATGTTTTCTTGATTTTATGCATATCTAACGAGTAAGTTTGGGGTTCTTATTTAGTTTTTATTCAGCAAGGATGCATTAAATTGATCAAAAGTGACAGTAAAGACTTTTACAATGCTACAAAAGATTCTATTCATAACTTTCTCTTCATAAAATAATCCTGAAAAATAAAAAGGCATCACTGTTACCACAAAACTATGAACTGTTTTCAACATTGATAATCATAAATGTTTCTTGAGCATCAAATCCTCATCTGAGAGTGATCAGTGAAGGATCATGTGACCCTGAAGACTGGAGTAATGATGATAAATTCAGCTTTGATCACAGGAATACATTACACTTTACTGTATATTCACATAGAGAACAGCCATTTCAAATTTTAATAATATTTCACAATTTCACTGTTTTTACTGTATTTGTGATCAAATAAATGCAGCCTCTGTGAGCAGAAGAAACAGTAGCATATGTTTTGTGTTTGTTTGTTTTTAGCCCTATGCACATCAAGTGCAGCTTTATAAGTTCTATAAGCAAAAAACTTTCCAGGCTGCATGCACCAGTCGAGCAGCTCAGATGAATGGGAATGCAAACGGACAGCTCTCTCCAGGTATAACGCAGCTCTAAATCAGCCTAACATCTGATCCCGGGCCTGCTTTTCCATCCCTCACTGCATTCTGCCAAGCAAACAAAACTGATCCAAGCGCTCAGTCATTCCTCAGACCGCGGCCACTAAATCACTCCGACTGATCCTGAGTCAGCGCTTGGGAGGATATGGAAACAAACAGCTGATCTCGGACCACCGCGAACAGAACAAATGGAAGCCATCCTTTATTTTTCCTTGAGTCGATGGATTCACCCCTCCTGTTCCTGACTGCAAATTATCCCCCAAAATTGGCGGAGGACAGAGGCGTTTATCTTGCCAGCGCATGTACATAACAAATAAATTGATCCCATAAAAGCGCAGACGGCAGATATGAAGGAGCCAGCACATGGCAAGCCATTAAATTAGTGTACGACAATAAAGTGCCGCAAAGAGGGGAAGAGAATCAACTGAATGAGGTGAAGTTGAATGGATTTTACACCATCGAATCGGGGCTTCCTCTGGAAAGAGGTCAGTGGGAATACTTCACCCCGAAAGGAAAACTCCACCATTATTTACTCATTAAAAACACAATATAACACAATATTTGGATTGACTGAATTTGTTCAATCACCAGGACGCTTTAATTTACAAACGCCGTTCGCTGCCATTTAAAATCTTTGAAGTGCCAATATGTTTTATTTATTTCTTTTATTTCAGCAAAATGTCTGCCAAAATATGGCGGCTTTGCTGATTCAAGGCAAAAGTCAAGGCTGGAACAGTCTGCGCACCTGAGCGTGCCAGAGATGCTTTTAACACACTGTGACAAACACTCTCACACATTAACACACACACACACACACACACGGGGACACCGGAGCAGATCACCATCACTCATGATCTCGCTCGTTCCATCCGTTTCTCCATTAACGCTGAGAGGGGAAAGATTGTGATGGAGGGGGAGGGAAGGAAGGAAGACAGGTGAAAGATAGACACACAAACACCCACCTTTCCACACACACACACACATGTCTGGTTTGCTTTGTGGTGACGAATGGTTTTTATACTATACAAACTGTATCTTCTCTTTCCTTACACTAACCCTACCCCTAAACCTACCCATCATACAAAACTACAGGCATTTTTACATTCTCAAAAAAACTCATTCTGTATGATTTATACTCTTGTTTCCTCATGGGGACCTCAATTTAGGTCCACACACTGACACGAGTCCCCGCGAGTCTGTGTGCATTTAGATTGAAGTCAAAGACCACCTAAACTGAGACCAAGTCCAGTGTGTGTTGAGAGCAAGACTTTGGCCCTGTTTACAGCTGGTATTAAGATGCATTTTGGTGGATTGGATCACAAGTAGACAAGGGAGACACATTCCCGTTTACTCCTGATGTTTTAATCCGTATCTTTTCATCCACTTCTGTCCTGATTTATTCGAGGGGAGGGTCTATGGGCGGGTATATGTATGGGCTTTGTCAGATCTTTTCATCTAATGGACAAAATAAGCTCACGCAATTTACATATGAGCACACCCAGAGACAGAAAAACACACGGAGAGCATCAGCTTTAGTTTCTGCTCTGACAGACACAAGACCAGCCGAACGCTCCGAGTGTGTGTTAGAAATCAGGAATGGAGAGAGAACATTGTGCTCGGTACGTTTTTCATCTTCAAACCAAACGTGTGCCTTCAGCTGCCAAAGTTTAAATCCCGTCAGGGGGCGGAGAGTAGGCGTCTTTTGTGGCTGTTCGAACACATTCGACCACATGAGCGTCTACACTACGGAAGCAATCCGGTCAAATGTGTTTTCCACTACCTCGGGAAGTGGATTGAAAGTGGACAAGCTCAAAACGTTTTAGACCCTGTTTACATCTGTATTTAGCATCGTCCCCTTGTGATCTGATCGACCGAAACGTGTCTCAATACCAGGTGTAAACAGGACTTTTGAGTGCTTGAGACCAAAGCAAGACCAGCAACGCCCTTAAAGGGTTAGTTCACCCAAAAATGGAAATTATCCCATAACTCAAGCCTTACTCAAGCCATCCTAGGTGTATATGACTTTCTTCTTTCAGTCCAACACAATTAGAGTTATATTAAATAATTTCCTGGCTCTTCCAGGCTTTATAATGGCATTGAATAGAGCCCAAGTTTTTGAAGCTCCAAAAAGTGCATTCATCCATCATAAAAATAATCCATACGGCTCCAGTGGGTTAATAAAATGAGGGTGAGTAAATTATTGGATCATTTTAATTTTGGGGTGAACTATTCCTTTAAATGAATCTAAAAGATCCACATTTACTGCCTGAGAAATGTCTTATATTTAATCAATAAAGATATAGATACCAATCAAATGAAATCACTATCAACAAAATTCATCTTTGCACAGCAGAGGTGGCACAGAAGCTGCATCTGAAATCTACAATTACAGACACATAAATAATGTTGATATTAATGTTTTAAAAATAAAATTCTGTTTGTTGAATGATTACGGTATACGAAATCATCACGTCTGAAATCGTGCTCATATTTGCAAAAACGGCTTTCTTGCTCTTGTGATATTGCTTAATTATCATGTTAATGAAACAATAAAAATCAAGATCTCATACAAGTCATTTTTTGCAATCATATCTTGAATTTGGAGGGCATTTGCACTCATTTTGATGACATTTTTGACAAAATGCTTTATTGACCTGGCACAACAGCAACAGTAAAAAAGGAAATGAAGTCAAACCAAAATATATTCAGACACCTTCAACATTTCTCAAATTATCACGGTTTATTCGCTATATCTTAGAAAATGGGAATAAAATATGACAAGAACTCAGAGTTAAACTGTGTCAGAACAAATTCATCTTGATAATGTCAGATCACTTTGATAGAAAGGGATGTAATGGATTACAATCAACCAATCAGCTGTTAGATTTAACTACACAATTAGATAACACCAATTCAGCTCAACCAATGACCAAGCGATGCTTCATTTAGTTTGTGGTGTCAAAGGTCACATTAGCAATTCAAGAAAAAACATGGTCAGGTCAAAGTGTCATTTTGGTCCCAAATTTATATAAATTTTACTGGTAGTCACTGTCTGAATAATTTTTGGTTTGGCTGTAAGTTATTGATTGCATTTGAAACAGGAAGTTTTACATTCAATTACATTACAAAAATACAAAATACAGACAATGCATCTGCAATTTAGTGATATCCCTGCTGTTGTGGGGTTGAGTCATCTTAAAGGTTCACCCAAAAATGAAATTCTGTCATCATTTACTCACCCTCAAGTGTTTCTAAACCTGTACCTGTGTCCAGCAGAAGAAATTCATACATGCTTAGAACAACTTGAGGGTGAGTAAATGATGACAGGATTTCATTTTTGGGTGAACTATCCCTTTAACATGCCATTGATGACCACCTGATGACCAAATGACACGTCAGTGACAATTCACCACACAAACAGTGTTAACAGAGTCACCTATTAGTTGTCAGATTGAATTTGTGAAACCCTATTGTAACCAAATGATCAATAGTACTGAATGCTTTGTGGAAATGAAGGGCAGGTGAATGTGTTTGGTGAGTTTAAAAAGACATGCTTGCAAGTATTTGCTGGGAAATTTCCGGAGCCCCTAAAGGGACATGGTGATGGAAAAAATATGAGATGGGAGGAAAAATTATATGTCAATGCTTTTGCATCGCAAAGGAGTTCTTTGCGAGTGAACGCGAGGTTTCTCGGGGAGACTCAAAACATTTGTGAGAGAACGCAAAAGCATATTTTTTACCTTTCCATCTAATTTTTCCATCGTCATGTCCCTTTAGGGGCGCCATAGAAATTAACTCTAAAATTGGGTCAGTATTTCCTTTCAGATGCATTTCAGTGTCACCACAATTTAAACATTCACATAATCATACCTCACATTCACATTCCATATTTGTCGCCTCAAAATTATTTCACTTTATGTTTAATCATTTGTCCACGTTCATGATCGACCGACCGACCGACGACCAAATCAAACCAAGCAACCAACAAACCAAGCAATCAAATCAATAAACTAAACCAACCAACCAACCAACCAATCAACCAACCAACAATCAACCAATCAATCAATCAATCAATCAATCAATCAATCAATCAATCAATCAAATCAATCAATCAAATTAATTAATCAATCAATTAATTAATCAATCAATAAATCAATTAAATCAATTAATCAAATCAAATTAATTAAATTAATTAAATCAATTAATTCATTAATTAATTAATTCAATCAATTAATTAATTAAATTAATTAATTAATTAAAATTAAATTAAATTAAAATCAAATTAATTAAATTCAAATAACCAACCAACATTAATCAATTAATTAATTAATTAATTAATTAATTAATTAATTAATTCATTAATTAATCAATTAATTAATTAATTAATTAACCAACCAATTAATTAATTCAATTAATCAATTCAAATTCAATTAATAAATAAATTCAATCAATTAAACCAATCAATTAAACCAACCAACCAATTCAATCAATTAATTAATTAATTAATCAATCAATCAAATTAATTAATTAATTAATTAATTAAAATCAATTAATTAAAATAATTAATCAATCAATTAAATAATTAATTAATTAATTAATTAATTAATTAATTAATTAATCAATCAAATTAATTAATTCAATTAATTAATTAATTAAATTAAATTAATTAATTAATTAATTAATTAATTAATTAATTAATTAATTAATTAATTAATTAATTAATTAATTAATTAATTAATTAATTAATTCAATTAAATTAATTAATTAATTAATTAATTAATTAAATTAATTAAATTAATTAATTAATTAATTAATTAATTTAAAATTAATAATTAATTAATTAATTAATAAATTAATTCAAATCAATTAATTAAATTAATTAATTAATTAATTAATTAATTAATTAATCAATTAAATTTACCAATTAATTAATTAATTAATTAATTAATTAATTAATTAATTAATTAATTAATTAAATTAATTAATTAATTAATTAATTAATTAATTAATTAATTAATTAATTAATTAATTAATTAATTAATTAATCTAAATCAATTAATTAATTAATTAATTAATTAATTAATTAATTAATTAATTAATTAATTAATTAATTAATTAATTAAATTAATTAATTAATTAATTAAATTAATTAATTCAATTAATTAATTAATAATAATTAATTAATTAATTAATTAATTAATTAATTAATTAATTAATTAATTAATTAATTAATTAATTAATTAATTAATTAATTAATTAATCAAATTAATTAATTAATTAATTAATTAATTAATTAATTAACTAATTAATTAATTAATTAATTAATAATAAATTAATTAATTAATTAATAATTAATTAATTAATTAATTAATTAATTAATTAATTAATTAATTAATTAATTAATTAATTAATTAATTAAATTAATTAATTAATTAATTAATTAATTAATTAATTAATTAATTAATTAATCAATTAATTAATTAAATCAATTCATTATCAATTACCAACTAATTAATTAATTAATTAATTAATTAATTAATTAATTAATTAATTAATTAATTCAATTAATTAATTAATTAATTAAATCAACCAATTAATTAATTAATTAATTAATCAATTAATTAATTAGGTAATTAATTAATTAATTAATTAATTAAATCTAATTAATAATCAAATCAACCAATTAAATTAAAATCAATTAATCAAATCGTCAATCAATCAATCAATCAACCAACCAATCAATTAATCAAATTAAATCAAATTAAATCAATTAAATCAATCAATCAACCAAATCAAAAATCAATCAATCAACCAATCAATCAATCAATCAAATCAATCAATCAACCAACCAACCAACCAACCAACCAATCAAATCAAATCAAATCAAATCAAATCAATCAATCAATCAATCAATCAACCAATCAATCAAACAATGAATCAATCAATAAAACAACCAATCAATCATTCAGTAAATAAAAAAATAAAAAAATCATTTAAAAATAAATAAAAATGCATTTAATAAACAATCAGTCAAGCGTTGTTGTATGTGTTGTTTTAATGTTCTGTCTGATTTCCTTCTTACTGGTCCATTTCATTAAAGTTTACCGTCACCATCTAAAATGACACACAAAATATAACATGAAATGGACCAGTAAGAAAGAAATCACCCAGAACATCATAGCAAACACACAATAATGTGCAAAAAAATGCTCGCATTTCACTTGATGCATTTCTGCAATTCAGTGCGATGCCATTAGTGGCACAGAAATCATATGCTTCACTAGACCTTCACATTCTTATACTGAATAATAAATATATATAGAACACTGAATATTGAATAACAGAGCTATACACAATTATGCTCTATAACCAGCCCTCACACCAACAATAACCCGTATGAAGCAGCTCATCTCGTCAGCAGCACTAAAGCCGCTCGGCAGGGTGACACATGGAGGAGGTTTATGGCTTTGGGCGACATTCATCTGATCCAAATATTCAGGTGCATCTTTGAAATGGTAAAGAGGCTGTTTATAGATCAACATGTCTGAAAGACGCTGGCAAGAGAAGAGAGGGAACGCACAGGAACAGAGTAGGACGAGAAAGAGAGAAACAGAACACGGAGGGGGGAAGATGCACAAATGATATCTCTTTAATATCTTTCTCCTGGAAAGCAAAGAGAAGTTTGGCTGAATTCTCCTGCTTCTCAGATGTTTCTCCTTTTTCAGGTGCACTGTAAAAAATAAAAAAAAATAAAAAAACAGTAAAAAACAAAACAAAATGGCAGCTGTGGGTGCCAGAAACTTACCGTAAAAAATACGGTAGCTACATTTTAGGTTTTACAGATTTAAGTTAAATTTACAGTAAATAACCGTATTTCATTAACTGAAATAATGTTAAATTACCAACCTACTGAAATACTAATATCTGTTATATACCTTTGATATATACTGACAACCACCAATCACAGTGGTGATGACAGTCACATGATGAATCAAAGCTCCTCATAAGCAGCTTTCAGGAGGACAATACTAATATATAGAAGGTGTCATTCACACAAACACTAAACAACATCATGATAACAATGCAATAAACATTAATTTAACAACATTAGATGTAACATAAAACCCTAATGTACATAACTGATTAGAAAAAATACTAAGAAGAAACATAGTTTCAACAAAAATCCATCAAATGTGACGTGTCACGCAGGGACCGTCAATTTACGGTTTTTCACTGTAAATTACGCAATGACTTGTTCTTTTTCACTTCCAAAAACTGTAAAATGACATTAACTTTAAGGTTAGATCTATTACAGTTATTCACCGTATGTAGTACGGAAACTTTCTGTTAACCAATGAACTGTTTTTCACCGTAGCATTTTACAGTCTTTTACCGTTAAATTAAGTGATAACTTCTGCTTAACGTTTCAGAAGAGTTCTCAAGATATCAAAGTCTGTCATTTGAATATGAACTCGTTTGAGCTTCTGTTAACATTCATTTTATAACTGTAAACTCTTACTCTTAGGCTATTGACTCATTCGTGTGGAGTCGGGAACAGAGAACCGGTTCTTATTCAGAGTCAGACCACAAAACTGAGCAAAGACAAGCACAAATGTTTCTAGTCTCGTCCGATTCACAAACTCCTAAGAGCCAGTTCTGTCAGTGAATCGGTCAGAAAGATTGTTAAGAATCAGTGGTGTTATACCTAAAACTACAACTATTAAAAACATTTTGTTAATTGAAATAAATCTGAAATAAAACAAAACAAATATTAGATTAAAAATAATTCTATAAAGTCACCTTAGCAGCTAACTTATACAAGTTTAATTTGAATTAACTGAAAATAAAATTGCATTTAAATATTATTTAGAAATGGTTTAAAAACAAAAAGTAATAAAAATGAGAAAAAATTACTCAAAATTAAACTAAAATCAAAATGAATACTGCAAATATAAAAATAAAAGCTAATCCAAATGATTAATACAACTTATAATAATATATAAATTATGCTAAAATAGCAACATTAAGAATACAATTTAAAAAATGTTACCATAAGAATTGTCCTCCTATTACATTTGGGTCCTTTTTGACCCGAAGATGTACATAATAAAAAATATTAAATCCATATTTTTTTAAAACAAATATATCATTTTGTAAGACAGTCAAAATACACACCATTTAATTTAAGATTTTTAAACAAAAATTTAAAGAGATATAACCATGTATACTAACTTTTATATTTATACTTGTTACCCGAAAGTGAACTGTGGCTTTACACCTGAAATGGTGTTCTTTTTCTTTTTCTTATTTATTTGTTTTTCAACATCTATTAGTTAGATTTGTCTCAAATTACTTCTGTAACGTATATTTAGCATTTTCCCTTCCCACTGGGGATGCATTTTGTTTATAAACATGCTCATGTACACACACACACACACACACACACACACACACACACACACAATCATTCTAAAATTAAAACAAAATGACAAACAAATTCATGTCTTAAGGTGTTTGTAGAGCAAAAGTTCATATACCAAATAGTCTAAATTTGAAAAGGGAAAGAGGGTTTGGAAAAGTGGAAAATGGTCCATATTTCACTTTGCTGCCACCTATTGATGAACCATTGCATGAAAAGGAGATTCAAGCTGTTTATCATCATATTGTTTTTCATATTAAAGTAAGTTTATGCGGGTAATATTTAGTTTGAAAACATTTCAGAGTAATATTGATGTTGTCTTTGGTGTAGGATATATGCAGGTTTCATAAACTCAGTCATGAATCATACGTTTCAAATGAATTTAATTCCATCATTTTCAGTCAATGGACTTCATACAGCCAATTCTCATAATATATGTTCTTATACATTTCATCTAATGATATATTCTAATAAAATGTCTACTAAAAGGGGGTAAATGAAGTATTAGCATGGTAAAAAAACTGAGCTGCATTCACTCAATAATGAGAAGTTACTGACGAGATATGGTTTTAGTTGAAAAATATTAAGTTATGACTAGGATTAAGTAACTAAAATTCTTTAGGGGAAAAAAAGATTCCTTATGATTGCTATCTCTAATTTTATTTCTCCTTAGAAACATCGAAGTTGAAACTTAAATAAAAAATCTCCTGCGCCACAAAAGAGCAATACCTGAGCAAGAGGAGTAGACAGAGGAAGAGAAGAGACACAGGAAAGATGGATGAAGAAATACAGTACACAGATGATAACACCACAAACCGCCTGTCTTCGCACAGATCGTGACAATCGTCTGACCAGAGGAGATAAGAGAATGTGAGAGCTGTCAGACTGCACATTTGTCTTGCTGTCATAATACTAAACTACATTTTAGCATTATGCCTCCTTTTCTGATAATAGTTTCTTTCTAAATGTTTTGGGCTGGTCCTGAAACTGAAGACACATGAAGAACCGCAGCGCAGCATGAACTCACGCCACATCAGCAAACTACTGTATCTCACGCAGGGAGCTTTGGCTTTACGCGGCACATTCTGGCACATGCACTAGATCATCTGCTTCATGCATACAGAAAATGTGCAAACTATCCACTGTATACTTACTGCACAAATAGTAAGAGTATATGATAGTATGCTATTTGGTAACTGTATTTTACGGTGTCATTGTTACACGTTACATGTACTTACCATAGTAATAACAGTAAATTATACATAATTACATGCAACTAAACCGAACCCTAACCCTACAGTAAGTACATGTTAATTAATATTACTCAGTACTTAAATATATAATTACACTGTAACAACACCTTAAAATAAAGTGTAATTGCTATTTTTATCAAAGAAATCTAAGCTGTTTAGTTGTAAACTTAATTATGCATATGTACATAAATATAATTATGAAATGACTGCTCAGCTAACACCTCTGTATAAACTATAAACCAGAAGGAAAATCAAAATGACATTGTTTGTTTGTCTAAATAGCACTCCTGGAGAGACCAGCCAAATATATGCATGGAGTCAATATCAGCGCTGGGTTTACTGTTTTGATTTCCTTTAAATATTTCATGTTCATAACCAGCTCAATCTCCCCGACCTATCTGAACCGACCTATTAAACTATTTATTTTTCATGTGCATTTGCTATTCAAATCAATAACAGACAACAGCAGAAATGCTTTTCATTCATCAGCTAAATTTAAACTAATATAATACAATATCAAAATGTAATGTAATGTAAATATAATATAATATAATAATGGGTAACACAAGTGTAGATTTCTTTTGTATTAAATGTATTAATTTTATTAACAAGCTCTATGAAATATTAATGTTTTATTTTGAGAATACACCCTGTTTAATCCAATTGGACTATTTATTTGTATTTTATTTAAAATATTTTGTACTACTTCCATTTTCATCACGGCAATAAAACACTAAATTGAACGGAAATAGAGAGAGAGAAAGAGAGACGGGAGAGAGAGAAAGAGATGTGGGGAGGGACAGAAAAAAAGAAACAAGTGAGTGTGTGTGTGCGTGTGTGTGTGTGTGTGAGAGAGAGAGAGAGAGCGCACAAGCATTCGGGAATGAGGTGAATTGCATCGTGATTTCATCCGAGCGCAGCTGTGAGACACGCTGGAATCCAAACAGGCTTTTTCTATTTGCAAACGTTTGTTTCCGAGGCTTTTCCTCTCAACATCATCCTTGTGCAATGCTTCAGTGTTTTGTGTTCACTACATGAGTTGGATTTTAATACCGTGAAGCCTCATGGAATCAGATGCCGGACGGGTTTGCTCTCCTGCTGGATTAAAAGCATCATTCAGGCAGTTCAGCACCGCAGGACAGCGACTGAGCTCTGAGGTGAGATGACCAATGACAGCACTCATCTGTGTCCACAACCTCAAATCATTTCAGTTTTAACTAGTACAATAGTTTGATGTTGGCATATCACTGAACTAACTAAAAGTAAGAATGTACGACAGTGGCTCTCAGCGGGTTTTGTGTCAGGGCTCAGATTTTACATTGCACATCAGATGACGACCAAAAGTGTATTGTCACATCATACTGAAAAATAAATAAAAAATAAATCTTAAATGTGAAAATGTCAATTTTGTGCATGCACAAGTAGCCAAAACACATAAAATACACACTGAGCCAAAAACTGCATCAATATTCACAAGTGACAGCTGAATTTGCACCAAAACATCATACACTCTAAAAAATGCTGGATTGTTTCAACCTATGTTTGGGTCAAATATGGACAAACCCAACTGTTGGTTAACAATTTAACATTTTGTCCAAAATGTTAACATTTGACCAAAACATGGGTTGAAACAACCCTGCATTTTTTAGAGTGTAGAGTTCAATTGGCCCATGAATTTTAACTGTTCTAATTGTACTCAACCATTATATGGTTAGCTGCATTTCATTATTTGCACTTACAACCATTTTGTCCCTGCTGTCCGTGACCCATCAGAACAGATCTCAAACCAGTTGAGATTAACCGGTATGAGAGATGGTTGCTTTTACTTGTGTTTTGTGGTGTGTGGTCATTTCTGTCTGTAGACGATGCAGTAGTTTGTTGCTGCCGGCTTCTTAAGTTTATTACACACACATACGCAGCGGCCCGGGAAGGCTTTCTGGGTACTTTATGATATTACGCAGCTCAGCGTTTGATTTATGAATCCTCAGTGCTGTGGAAACCACTGAGCCGGTGGTTCTCTTGGGAATGACCCTGTTCCCCAAACCGCCTTGTAAGTGCTACAAAGTTGCCTTTACAATCTTGTTTCTACCAAAGAGTACAAGATACCGAGACCTTTACTGGTTTATTTCAGCAGGCACTTATAATCAGCAGGTTGACTGGAGTGGTGTTTTCTCTTGGTCCAAAACTCTCACTTTACGGTCTGTGGACTTCCCTCTTTTTTTAATAGGTTTGGCTATTTCAGCAATTCTAGCGATATCAAATCTTAATGCTACACGATGCAGTGTCATTCTAGACAATTCTTTGCTTCAATTTCATTGCAATAGTTTTGGGAGGATTCTTTTCTATTTGGTTTTTGACTCTGGTGGGCATGAACTTGACTGGCCAGCACAAACCCAGACCTGAAAACATTGAACTGGAACCGTGAGCCAGATCCTATAGATCACTCAGCAACAGTTTGATCTCACTGATGCTCTTATGTCTTTTACTTTCAAACAGCTTAAACTCTTCTGGGAAGATATTCCACTATTGAAACATACTGTAGATGAAAGGATTTGCTTCCATTAAAGGGGGTGGGGGGTCTAATGCTATTTCATGCATTCTGACTCACTGTTGATTCTTGTGCTAAACGTGGCCAAAATTTCAAAAAACGAGTTGGACGTATGACATATCCTTCCGGGTTCAAAAAAGTTTCGGAAAGTCACGAGAATGAACTTGGTTCTCGCTGAAGCTCAAACGTGCTGCGTAACATGAGAATGAACCTCATTGGTTCTTGAGAAACTCAAACGTGCTGCGTAACACGAGAATGAACCTCATTGGTTCTTGCAGAAGCTCAAACGTGCTGCGTAACATGAGAATGAACCTCATTGGTTCTTGAGAAACTCAAACTTGCTGCGTAACACGAGAATGAACCTCATTGGTTCTCGCCGAAGCTCAAATGTGATAAGTAACACGAGAATGAACCTCATTGGTTCTTGAGAAACTCAAATGTGCTGCGTAACATGAGAATGAACCTCATTGGTTCTTGCAGAAGCTCAAACTTGCTGCGTAACACAAGAATGAACCTAATTGGTTCTCGCCGAAGCTCAAATGTGATGCGTAACACGAGAATGAACCTCATTGGTTCTCGCCGAAGCTCAAATGTGCTGCGTAACGTGAGACGTCTTTAATGAGTCCCTCGCTACATCTGTGGTCCCCACCTCCTTCAAAAAATCCACCATCATCCCTGTCCCTAAGAACAGTAAACCCTCTTGCCTAAATGACTATCGTCCAGTGGCTCTCACGTCTATAGTCATGAAGGTCTTTGAGAGACTCATTAAAAACACCATTTGCGCCTTCATTCCTGACACTTTGGACCCTCTTCAGTTTGCCTATCGTCCCAATAGATCGACTGAAGATGCCATCTCTCATGTCCTCCACTCCTCCCTCACTCACATCGACAGCAAAAGTGGGAACTACGTAAGACTGCTATTTATTGACTATAGCTCAGCCTTTAACACCATAGTTCCCACCAAGCTAACCTCCAAACTCCTGGATCTCGGCCTGAATCCTTCTCTCTGCCACTGGATTGAGGACTTCCTCACTGGCAGGCCTCAGGTGGTGAGAATAGGCCAGTCCACCTCCACCTCCATCACCCTGAGTGTGGGAGCTCCACAGGGCTGTGTCCTGAGCCCCTGCTCTACTCTCTCTACACGCATGACTGTTTGTCCACACACAGCTCCACCTCTATCATCAAATTTGCTGATGATACTGTTGTCCTGGGCCTCATTTCCAACAACAATGAGACGGCATACTTGGACGAGGTGGAGCATCTAACATCATGGTGCCAGGACAACTGTCTCTCTCTGAATGTTGGCAAGACCAAAGAAATGATTGTGGACTTCAGGAAGAGACAGCAACGGACATACTCCCCTCATGATCAGCGGGTCACCAGTAGAGAGAGTGAGCAGCTTCAAGTACCTGGGAGTAAACATCTCCGAGGACCTGACCTGGACTGCTCACATTCAGACACAGGTGAAAAAGCCAGGCAAAGACTGTACCACCTGCGCCAGCTGAGGAAATTCAGGGTTTCACCAGCTATCCTGAAAACTTTCTATTTAGGGGCGATAGAAAGTGTTTTAACTCAGTGTATCACAGCGTGGTATGGGAACAGCACCAGTCATGACCGCAAAGCCCTGCAAAGAGTAGTGCGCTTATCCGGCGTATCTCAGGGTCAGCTCTCCCGTCTCTGCAGGACGTCTACACCAAACGCTGCAAAGGTAGAGCTACCAAGATCATCAAGGACTCTAATCACCCTGCAAACCCTCATTTCACGCTGCTACCATCTGGTAAGCGCCCAAGCCTGATGGCCAAAACTGAGAGACTCAGGAGGAGCTTCTTCCCCAGGCCATCAGACTCCTGAACTCAGTCACTTAACATCACGTGACTTCACGCCAGGATAAACATCGATACACTGACATTGCACTGCACTTTCTGTTCTCGTTGTTACTGTGTAACAACCTGTTATAAACCTGTTTGCACATTATACTCTTTATACATTTGTTAACCACATATTTATAAGTCTACAGTTTACTCACTGCAAAGTCTACTTCAATTATTTTATTCCACTTTATCCTTATTTGTTACCTTTTTTTCTCTTGACTTGATTATTTATAATTCTACAGATATAGACATATATATATATATATATATATATATATATAGATAGATAGTACTTTTTTTATATCCTATTTCTATTATAATTTCTTCCTTGTGTTTTTAACTGTGAATTTGCACTGTCCATGGAGCGGACCTGTTTACATTTCACTGCCGGTTGTATATTCTGTATATAACTGTGTATGTGACAAATAAAACTCTTGAATCTCTTGAATCTTGAATCTTGAATGAACCTCATTTGTTCATGCTGAAGCTCAAACGTGCTGCGTAACACGAGACTGAACCTCATTGGTTCTTGCAGAAGCTCAAACTTGCTGCGTAACACGAGAATGAACCTAATTGGTTCTCGCCGAAGCTCAAATGTGCTGCGTAACATGAGAATGAACCTCATTTGTTCATGCTGAAGCTCAAACGTACTGCGTAACATGAGAATGAACCTCATTGGTTCTTGTGGAAGCTCAAAATGTGCTGTGTAACATGAGAATGAATCTCATTGGTTCTCACTGAAGCTCAAATGTGCTGCGTAACACGAGAATGAACCTCATTGGTTCTCGCTGAAGCACAAACTTGCTGCGTAACACGAGAATTAACCTCATTGGTTCTCGCTGAAGCTCAACCGCACTGCGTCACACGAGAATGAACCTCATTGGCTCTCGCTGAAGCTCAAATGTGCTGTGTCAGACGAGAATGAACCTCATTGGTTCTCGCTGAAGCTCAAACGTGATGCGTAACACGAGAATGAACCTCATTGGTTCTCGCTGAAGCTCAAACATGATGCGTAACACGAGAATGAACCTCATTGGTTCTCGCTGAAGCTCAAATGTGCTGTGTCACACGAGAATGAACCTCATTGGTTCTCGCTGAAGCTCAAACGTACTGCGTCACACGAGAATGAACCTCATTGGTTCTCGTTGAAGCTCAAACGTGATGCGTAACACAAGAATGAACCTCATTGGTTCTCGCTGAAGCTCAAACGTGATGTGTAACATGAGAATAAACCTCATTGGTTCTCGCTGAAGCTCAAACATGCTGCGTAACATGAGAATGAACCTCATTGGCTCTCGCTGAAGCTCAAACGTGATGCGTAACACGAGAATGAACCTCATTGGTTCTTGCTGAAGCTCAAACGTGATGCGTAACACGAGAATGAACCTCATTGGTTCTTGCTGAAGCTCAAACGTGTTGCGTAACATGAGAATGAACCTCATTGGTTCTTGCAGAAGCTCAAACTTGCTGCGTAACACGAGAATGAACCTCATTGGTTCTTGCTGAAGCTCAAATGTGCTGCGTCACACGAGAATTAACCTCATTGGTTCTCGCTGAAGCTCAAACGTGCTGCGTAACACGAGAATGAACCTCATTGGTTCTCGCTGAAGCTCAAATGTGATGCGTAACACAAGAATGAACCTAACTGGTTCTCGCCGAAGCTCAAATGTGATGCGTAACACGAGAATGAACCTAATTGGTTCTCGCCGAAGCTCAAATGTGATGCGTAACATGAGAATGAACCTCATTGGTTCTTGAGGAAGCTCAAAATGTGCTGTGTAACACGAGAATGAACCTCATTGGTTCTCGCTGAAGCTCAAACGCGCTGCGTCACACGAGATTGAACCTCATTGGTTCTCGCTGAAGCTCAAATGTGCTGTGTCACACGAGAATGAACCTCATTGGTTCTCGCTGAAGCTCAAACGTGATGCGTAACACTAGAATGAACCTCATTGGTTCTTGCTGAAGCTCAAACATGATGCGTAACATGAGAATGAACCTCATTGGCTCTCGCTGAAGCTCAAACGTGATGCGTAACATGAGAATGAACCTTACTGGTTCTCGCTGAAGCTCAAACGTGATGCACAACACGAGAATGAACCTCATTGGTTCTTGCTGAAGCTCAAACGTGATGTGTAACATGAGAATAAACCTCATTGGTTCTCGCTGAAGCTCAAACGTGCTGCGTAACATGAGAATGAACCTCATTGGCTCTCGCTGAAGCTCAAACGTGATGCGTAACACGAGAATGAACCTCATTGGTTCTTGCTGAAGCTCAAACGTGTTGCGTAACAGGAGAATGAACCTCATTGGTTCTCGCTGAAGCTCAAACATGATGCGTAACACGAGAATGAACCTCATTGGTTCTTGCTGAAGCTCAAATGTGCTGTGTCACACGAGAATGAACCTCATTGGTTCTCGCTGAAGCTCAAACGTACTGCGTCACACGAGAATGAACCTCATTGGTTCTCGTTGAAGCTCAAACGTGATGCGTAACACGAGAATGAACCTCATTGGTTCTCGCTGAAGCTCAAACGTGATGTGTAACATGAGAATAAACCTCATTGGTTCTCGCTGAAGCTCAAACATGCTGCGTAACATGAGAATGAACCTCATTGGCTCTCGCTGAAGCTCAAACGTGATGCGTAACACGAGAATGAACCTCATTGGTTCTTGCTGAAGCTCAAACGTGATGCGTAACACGAGAATGAACCTCATTGGTTCTTGCTGAAGCTCAAACGTGTTGCGTAACATGAGAATGAACCTCATTGGTTCTTGCAGAAGCTCAAACTTGCTGCGTAACACGAGAATGAACCTCATTGGTTCTTGCTGAAGCTCAAATGTGCTGCGTCACACGAGAATTAACCTCATTGGTTCTCGCTGAAGCTCAAACGTGCTGCGTAACACGAGAATGAACCTCATTGGTTCTCGCTGAAGCTCAAATGTGATGCGTAACACAAGAATGAACCTAACTGGTTCTCGCCGAAGCTCAAATGTGATGCGTAACACGAGAATGAACCTAATTGGTTCTCGAAGCTCAAATGTGATGCGTAACATGAGAATGAACCTCATTGGTTCTTGAGGAAGCTCAAAATGTGCTGTGTAACACGAGAATGAACCTCATTGGTTCTCGCTGAAGCTCAAACGCGCTGCGTCACACGAGAATGAACCTCATTGGTTCTCGCTGAAGCTCAAATGTGCTGTGTCACACGAGAATGAACCTCATTGGTTCTCGCTGAAGCTCAACCGTGATGCGTAACACTAGAATGAACCTCATTGGTTCTTGCTGAAGCTCAAACATGATGCGTAACATGAGAATGAACCTCATTGGCTCTCGCTGAAGCTCAAACGTGATGCGTAACATGAGAATGAACCTTACTGGTTCTCGCTGAAGCTCAAACGTGATGCACAACACGAGAATGAACCTCATTGGTTCTTGCTGAAGCTCAAACGTGATGTGTAACATGAGAATAAACCTCATTGGTTCTCGCTGAAGCTCAAACATGCTGCGTAACATGAGAATGAACCTCATTGGCTCTCGCTGAAGCTCAAACGTGATGCGTAACACGAGAATGAACCTCATTGGTTCTTGCTGAAGCTCAAACGTGTTGCGTAACAGGAGAATGAACCTCATTGGTTCTTGCAGAAGCTCAAACTTGCTGCGTAACACGAAAATGAACCTAATTGGTTCTCATGAAGCTCAAATGTGATGCGTAACACGAGAATGAACCTAACCGGTTCTCGCCGAAGCTCAAATGTGATGCGTAACACGAGAATGAACCTAATTGGTTCTCGCCGAAGCTCAAATGTGATGCGTAACATGAGAATGAACCTCATTGGTTCTTGAGGAAGCTCAAAATGTGCTGTGTAACATGAGAATGAATCTCATTGGTTCTCACTGAAGCTCAAATGTGCTGCGTAACACAAGAATGAACCTCATTGGTTCTCGCTGAAGCTCAAACACACTGCGTAACACGAGAATGAACCTCATTGGTTCTCGCTGAAGCACAAACTTGCTGCGTAACACGAGAATGAACCTCATTGGTTCTTGCTGAAGCTCAAATGTGCTGTGTCACACGAGAATTAACCTCATTGGTTCTCGCTGAAGCTCAAATGTGCTGTGTCACACGAGAATTAACCTCATTGGTTCTCGCTGAAGCTCAAACGTGCTGCATAACACGAGAATAAACCTCATTGGTTCTTGCTGAAGCTCAGACATGCTGCGTAACATGAGAATGAACCTCATTGGTTCTTGCTGAAGCTCAAACGTGCTGCGTAACACAAGAATGAACCTCATTGGTTCTCGCTGAAGCTCAAACGTGATGCGTAACACAAGAATGAACCTCACTGGTTCTCGCTGAAGCTCAAACGTGATGCGTAACACGAGAATGAACCTCATTGGTTCTCGCTGAAGCTCAGACATGCTGCGTAACACGAGAATGAACCTCATTGGTTCTTGCTGAAGCTCAAACATGCTGCGTAACATGAGAATGAACCTCATTGGTTCTTGCTGAAGCTCAAACGTGCTGCGTAACACGAGAATGAACCTCATTGGTTCTTGCTGAAGCTCAAATGTGCTGCGTCACACGCAGAATTAACCTCATTGGTTCTCGCTGAAGCTCAAACGTGCTGCGTAACACGAGAATGAACCTCATTGGTTCTCGCTGAAGCTCAAATGTGATGCGTAACACAAGAATGAACCTAACTGGTTCTCGCCGAAGCTCAAATGTGATGCGTAACACGAGAATGAATCTAATTGGTTCTCGCCGAAGCTCAAATGTGATGCGTAACATGAGAATGAACCTCATTGGTTCTTGAGGAAGCTCAAAATGTGCTGTGTAACACGAGAATGAACCTCATTGGTTCTCGCTGAAGCTCAAAGCGCGCTGCGTCACACACGAGAATGAACCTCATTGGTTCTCGCTGAAGCTCAAATGTGCTGTGTCACACGAGAATGAACCTCATTGGTTCTCGCTGAAGCTCAAACGTGATGCGTAACACTAGAATGAACCTCATTGGTTCTTGCTGAAGCTCAAACATGATGCGTAACATGAGAATGAACCTCATTGGCTCTCGCTGAAGCTCAAACGTGATGCGTAACATGAGAATGAACCTTACTGGTTCTCGCTGAAGCTCAAACGTGATGCACAACACGAGAATGAACCTCATTGGTTCTTGCTGAAGCTCAAACGTGATGTGTAACATGAGAATAAACCTCATTGGTTCTCGCTGAAGCTCAAACATGCTGCGTAACATGAGAATGAACCTCATTGGCTCTCGCTGAAGCTCAAACGTGATGCGTAACACGAGAATGAACCTCATTGGTTCTTGCTGAAGCTCAAACGTGTTGCGTAACAGGAGAATGAACCTCATTGGTTCTCGCTGAAGCTCAAACATGATGCGTAACACGAGAATGAACCTCATTGGTTCTTGCTGAAGCTCAAATGTGCTGTGTCACACGAGAATGAACCTCATTGGTTCTCGCTGAAGCTCAAACGTACTGCGTCACACGAGAATGAACCTCATTGGTTCTCGTTGAAGCTCAAACGTGATGCGTAACACAAGAATGAACCTCATTGGTTCTCGCTGAAGCTCAAACGTGATGTGTAACATGAGAATAAACCTCATTGGTTCTCGCTGAAGCTCAAACATGCTGCGTAACATGAGAATGAACCTCATTGGCTCTCGCTGAAGCTCAAACACACTGCGTAACACGAGAATGAACCTCATTGGTTCTCGCTGAAGCACAAACTTGCTGCGTAACACGAGAATGAACCTCATTGGTTCTTGCTGAAGCTCAAATGTGCTGTGTCACACGAGAATTAACCTCATTGGTTCTCGCTGAAGCTCAAATGTGCTGTGTCACACGAGAATTAACCTCATTGGTTCTCGCTGAAGCTCAAACGTGCTGCATAACACGAGAATAAACCTCATTGGTTCTTGCTGAAGCTCAGACATGCTGCGTAACATGAGAATGAACCTCATTGGTTCTTGCTGAAGCTCAAACGTGCTGCGTAACACAAGAATGAACCTCATTGGTTCTCGCTGAAGCTCAAACGTGATGCGTAACACGAGAATGAACCTCACTGGTTCTCGCTGAAGCTCAAACGTGATGCGTAAACACGAGAATGAACCTCATTGGTTCTCGCTGAAGCTCAGACATGCTGCGTAACACGAGAATGAACCTCATTGGTTCTTGCTGAAGCTCAAACATGCTGCGTAACATGAGAATGAACCTCATTGGTTCTTGCTGAAGCTCAAACGTGCTGCGTAACACGAGAATGAACCTCATTGGTTCTTGCTGAAGCTCAAATGTGCTGCGTCACACGAGAATTAACCTCATTGGTTCTCGCTGAAGCTCAAACGTGCTGCGTAACACGAGAATGAACCTCATTGGTTCTCGCTGAAGCTCAAATGTGATGCGTAACACAAGAATGAACCTAACTGGTTCTCGCCGAAGCTCAAATGTGATGCGTAACATGAGAATGAACCTCATTGGCTCTCGCTGAAGCTCAAACGTGATGCGTAACATGAGAATGAACCTTACTGGTTCTCGCTGAAGCTCAAACGTGATGCACAACACGAGAATGAACCTCATTGGTTCTTGCTGAAGCTCAAACGTGATGTGTAACATGAGAATAAACCTCATTGGTTCTCGCTGAAGCTCAAACATGCTGCGTAACATGAGAATGAACCTCATTGGCTCTCGCTGAAGCTCAAACGTGATGCGTAACACGAGAATGAACCTCATTGGTTCTTGCTGAAGCTCAAACGTGTTGCGTAACAGGAGAATGAACCTCATTGGTTCTCGCTGAAGCTCAAACATGATGCGTAACACGAGAATGAACCTCATTGGTTCTTGCTGAAGCTCAAATGTGCTGTGTCACACGAGAATGAACCTCATTGGTTCTCGCTGAAGCTCAAACGTACTGCGTCACACGAGAATGAACCTCATTGGTTCTCGTTGAAGCTCAAACGTGATGCGTAACACAAGAATGAACCTCATTGGTTCTCGCTGAAGCTCAAACGTGATGTGTAACATGAGAATAAACCTCATTGGTTCTCGCTGAAGCTCAAACATGCTGCGTAACATGAGAATGAACCTCATTGGCTCTCGCTGAAGCTCAAGCGTGATGCGTAACACGAGAATGAACCTCATTGGTTCTTGCTGAAGCTCAAGCGTGATGTAACACGAGAATGAACCTCATTGGTTCTTGCTGAAGCTCAAACGTGTTGCGTAACATGAGAATGAACCTCATTGGTTCTTGCAGAAGCTCAAACTTGCTGCGTAACACGAGAATGAACCTCATTGGTTCTTGCTGAAGCTCAAATGTGCTGCGTCACTGCGAGAATTAACCTCATTGGTTCTCGCTGAAGCTCAAGCGTGCTGCGTAACACGAGAATGAACCTCATTGGTTCTCGCTGAAGCTCAAATGTGATCGTAACACAAGAATGAACCTAACTGGTTCT
This sequence comes from Paracanthobrama guichenoti, assembly GCA_018749465.1. NCBI lineage: Eukaryota > Metazoa > Chordata > Actinopteri > Cypriniformes > Gobionidae > Paracanthobrama > Paracanthobrama guichenoti. Next base: position 35,147,258 of record CM031962.1, on the reverse strand, counting down.
CTTGAAGCTCAAATGTGATGCGTAACACGAGAATGAACCTAATTGGTTCTCGCCGAAGCTCAAATGTGATGCGTAACATGAGAATGAACCTCATTGGTTCTTGAGGAAGCTCAAAATGTGCTGTGTAACACGAGAATGAACCTCATTGGTTCTCGCTGAAGCTCAAACGCGCTGCGTCACACGAGAATGAACCTCATTGGTTCTCGCTGAAGCTCAAATGTGCTGTGTCACACGAGAATGAACCTCATTGGTTCTCGCTGAAGCTCAAACGTGATGCGTAACACTAGAATGAACCTCATTGGTTCTTGCTGAAGCTCAAACATGATGCGTAACATGAGAATGAACCTCATTGGCTCTCGCTGAAGCTCAAGCGTGATCGCGTAACATGAGAATGAACCTCATTGGTTCTCGCTGAAGCTCAAACGTGATGCACAACACGAGAATGAACCTCATTGGTTCTTGCTGAAGCTCAAACGTGATGTGTAACATGAGAATAAACCTCATTGGTTCTCGCTGAAGCTCAAACATGCTGCGTAACATGAGAATGAACCTCATTGGCTCTCGCTGAAGCTCAAACGTGATGCGTAACACGAGAATGAACCTCATTGGTTCTTGCTGAAGCTCAAACGTGTTGCGTAACAGGAGAATGAACCTCATTGGTTCTTGCAGAAGCTCAAACTTGCTGCGTAACACGAAAATGAACCTAATTGGTTCTCGCCGAAGCTCAAATGTGATGCGTAACACGAGAATGAACCTAACCGGTTCTCGCCGAAGCTCAAATGTGATGCGTAACACGAGAATGAACCTAATTGGTTCTCGCCGAAGCTCAAATGTGATGCGTAACATGAGAATGAACCTCATTGGTTCTTGAGGAAGCTCAAAATGTGCTGTGTAACATGAGAATGAATCTCATTGGTTCTCACTGAAGCTCAAATGTGCTGCGTAACACAAGAATGAACCTCATTGGTTCTCGCTGAAGCTCAAACACACTGCGTAACACGAGAATGAACCTCATTGGTTCTCGCTGAAGCACAAACTTGCTGCGTAACACGAGAATGAACCTCATTGGTTCTTGCTGAAGCTCAAATGTGCTGTGTCACACGAGAATTAACCTCATTGGTTCTCGCTGAAGCTCAAATGTGCTGTGTCACACGAGAATTAACCTCATTGGTTCTCGCTGAAGCTCAAACGTGCTGCATAACACGAGAATAAACCTCATTGGTTCTTGCTGAAGCTCAGACATGCTGCGTAACATGAGAATGAACCTCATTGGTTCTTGCTGAAGCTCAAACGTGCTGCGTAACACAAGAATGAACCTCATTGGTTCTCGCTGAAGCTCAAACGTGATGCGTAACACGAGAATGAACCTCATTGGTTCTCGCTGAAGCTCAGACATGCTGCGTAACATGAGAATGAACCTCATTGGTTCTTGCTGAAGCTCAAACGTGCTGCGTAACACGAGAATGAACCTCATTGGTTCTTGCTGAAGCTCAAACGTGCTGCGTAACACGAGAATGAACCTCATTGGTTCTCGCTGAAGCTCAAATGTGATGCGTAACACGAGAATGAACCTAACTGGTTCTCGCCGAAGCTCAAATGTGATGCGTAACACGAGAATGAACCTAATTGTTTCTCGTCGAAGCTCAAATGTGATGCGTAACATGAGAATGAACCTCATTGGTTCTTGAGGAAGCTCAAAATGTGCTGTGTAACATGAGAATGAACCTCACTGGTTCTTGCTGAAGCTCAAACGTGCTGCGTAACATGAGAATGAACCTCATTAATCAAACCTATTATGTAGAAGGGGGGTCCACATATTTTTGGAGCAGGAATCAAAAAGTGGCTCACAAGCATATGGTCCTCCATCACACAGCTCCCATTATGAGATACTGACTTGAATCCAAGTTGGTTTAATTGGTCTATCATCTCGTCCTCACCAGAATGACTTTCCCTACTGCCATAATAAAAACTGTACTAAAATCAGCTGTAGGAAGAACAGACCGACCCTTTTCTTATCTCTCACTGGCACTGAAATAAAATAAATAAAAAAATGGAAGTGAATAAACTGAAAGATTGTAAAAAATATTAAAAATCATAATTTTATATTTATCTGAGACGGTGTAATAATGAGATGACTGTTTTGCACATAAAACAAAAGCAATTTTTCCCTGAGGATGAATTGTGCCTTTTCCCAAATTGAAAGGAAATAAACTACAAATTGCCACATGAATGAACTTCTGATTCCCAGACAGAATAGATGATTTTCTTGCAGCTTAGTTTACATCAGTTTTGAGCTGCTTTCGGAGAAAGTGCTTCCTCTATTTATAGAGCCTGATGTGTGTGACAGATACATTCTGAATCTCTTTTATCAGCATTATTGACATTGGCGAGTCCCACTGGTGGTTTATCTAGAGGCCAATAATTGAATCGCTCTATTATGTGTTTGTTTATAAGCCGCTCTCAGAGGGAAAGGCTTTTGTATGTTCAGATATGACCCCCCTGTGATAAGACTGCTTGAATGGTAATGAACTCATCTCTAATAGAAAAGGCTAAGAAATCAAAAATGATTGATGTTACACAATGATTTGAAAGGCACAGTTTGTGACCACAAATACTGACAAAATATAGAATAGAAACTACATTGCATGCTGTTAATGCAACATATGCACGAACCCACTGGGTTTTTTTTCTACTTGAGCAAAACGCAAACAATACATGGAGCCACAGAAACTCATTTTATCTGATGGTACCAGATAGAAATGATCCCTGGTGCTGTTTTACAGCAGTAGGCCAAAAATGGGTCAAAATATACCAGTCACAGGAGGGTTGTGACCCATTTTTTAGTGGCGGACAGCACAAAAAAAACCAAAAAACAGTAGTAAATGAAAACAGAACCATAGTTAAAATAGTAAAATAAATATACAATCTCATCAACTTTTAAAAGGAAGAAAAACACTTTGGATTTCAGTTGTTACGCCATACGTCAAATTTCCTAGATGTCAACATTTCCTGTATTGTCATATATGAGCAAAACCACATATGCATTATTTCATGCATTAACTTTACACGGAGTTGGCTTCCCAAATAACCCAGCATTATTGAAGCAATGGATGCAGTTTGTTTTTCTGGACCAGTAACAGAGTTCTGCAAGTGTGTTTGTTTGTTCCCGGTCGCGAGTGGAAACGTTGAGTGAAGCTGCATCAAATATCTGTGATTTGTTGATAATCGGCGTGTAAGTGCATATAATGTGAATGCCACCAACATATAGTGAATGGAAAGTTATCCTGGGATAATGCCATGATATAGCGTGTATGTGTGCTCGTGACTCTTTAGCTCCACCCACTGCACTCCTCCACGAGCTCAGCTGTTTTTGGAAAGAATTGGTACAGCGTATCTATCTTTTATAAATATGATAAAACTAAAGACCCTTCATCTACATCTCCAAAAAGAAAGAATCGATTCTGAAATGCTGAAACAGCAGCCGCCTTTTACAGTTCCTCCTGGACCAAAACAATGTGTTTATGCTCCGTTCACACCATAACTACTGTAATTTGGAAGAGATGGCAACCCATGACCTTATAATCAAAGTGGTTCATGATTCAAATGTATGCATTTCAATGGCAATGCCGAAATGAATCTGCAGCAGTCAGGTGGTACAGGTCAGAGCTCTTTCTGTTGTTTAAGTTCATTCTTATTGTAATGTTATGTCCGTTGAGACATGAGGTAGTATACGCATGGCTTTGGAGAGGCTCTGAAGGGAGTGTGGGATCTCACGCTTTCAAATCTAGCTCGCTATTGCTAGCCTCTCCAAAAATTACTTACTCTACCTTTAAATAATTCTAGCACTGTGCTGGGTTCTCACTTGGTGTGCAATGTAAAGTCCTGAAGCCAAACCTGTGGCATACAGAAGCTGCAGTGGAATCAGCTGCTGGCTAACGTGGAGACATGTGCAGAACGGTTCATAATGGATTCCAATCTGGCAACATCCTCGTGCTTGTCACTGCCTGGGGTGAGTCCAGCGTGAGGCCGCTAATGGAACGGGCTCTTTTGATTAGGCTGCTCTAACAAGCTGGAAATGCTCTTCCCGTAGACCATCAAATGTGGAAACCAGGCTGACCATGAGTCTGTATTGATAGAACAGATCTATACAGCACAGTGATTCCTCAGAGAGCTGTGCATTTGCTTTCTGAAACAATGCGGTGTTTGTTCAATCAGCGGACTAATCTATGTAGTGCAGCACCAAGCTACAGCATCACACCAGACTTAATTTAAAATGTTGACCCCATTTGATGACCTTTACAAGCACTGCCAATGATGTATATTATTAAAAAAGAAGTCAAGTTGTATGGCACAACATAGACTGCATATCATGACATTCAGAGAATAATTATCACAATATATTAATGCTACACTGAAAAATACTGAAAATGACTCAGATCAAGCCATGAGAGACATTACATTCTTAGATACAATGCAACAGCAATAAGATAAATGATGGCAGTGTTCAATAAATTAAAATGAGTAATGATCCCAATAAACACATCTTCTGCCAAGTAATACAGTTCATTAGTTTTACTGTATCTGTTTATGGTTGACACACAATGCAGTAAATGAATGTGTGGTCATATTGAGTATTTCACAATATGAATTTAGAGTCAAAATAAACCACAGCAGACAGAGCTGGAACCACGAAGCAAATATGCCACTTATAGTAAGACTACTTAACAAATAAATTAATAAAGGGAAATATTTTCAACTCCAATTAATATCTTTATTTTATTATGTGAGAAGAAAGAGAGTGTTGAGTTCTATGATATACATGAAAACAGGTAGGGCTGGGCGACAAACTGATTGATATTTATCAGAAAAAAAATCCTTAAAAGGTAGCTATATATATATTGGGGGGAGGGGGGTAACAACCACCCACAACCCCTTAACATCCACCCACAACACCCTAACAACCACCCACAACACCCTAACAACCACCCACAACACCCTAAACAACAACCCACAACAACTTAACATCCACCCACAACACCCTAACAACCACCCACAACACCCTAAACATCCACCCACAACACCATAAACAACCACCCACAACACCCTAACAACCACCCACAACACCTTAACATCCACCCACAACACCATAAACAACCACCCACAACACCCTAAACAACCAACCACAACACCCTAACAACCACCCACAACACCCTAACAACCACCCACAACACCATAAACAACCACCCACAACACCCTAACAACCACCCACAACACCTTAACATCCACCCACAACACCATAAACAACCACCCACAACACCCTAAACAACCACCCACAACACCCTAAACAACCACCCACAACACCCTAACAACCACCCACAACACCTTAACATCCACCCACAACACCCTAACAACCACCCACAACACCCTAACAACCACCCACAACACCTTAATATCCACTCACAACATCCTAACATCCACCCACAACACCCTAACAACCACCCACAACACCCTAAACATCCACCCACAACACCATAAACAACCACCCACAACACCTTAACATCCACACACAACATCCTAACATCCACCCACAACACCCTAAACATCCACCCACAACAACTAAACATCCACCCACAACACCCTAATATCCACCTACAACACCCTAAACAACCACCCACAACACCCTAACATCCACCCACAACACCCTAAACAACCACCCACAACACCCTAACATCCACTCACAACACCCTAAACAACCACCCACAACACCCTAAACATCCACCCACAAAACCCTAACATCCACCCACAACACCCTAAGGTGTTAGAAAAGTACTGGAAAGCATAATTATACATATATGAAATATCTGACCACATAATGTCATGATTGACCAGACACAATGTGACTGCTGAATGCGACTAAAGAATGAAGATATTGAGATATTATGAACATTAACATCATGGTGTGAACATGTGAAGCAGCAATGCATATTATTAGAAGGGCAATATAAATAAATCTGACTTGACCAACACAGAATTAGGTATTCCCGGCAGTAGAATCTAATTTAGTCTTTGACTTTCTCTCAAGCTAAAGCAGCTAGATGCTCTTATTCATGTGAGAACAGAGTTAGTAGAGCATGCAGATCAGCATGTCATCACATCTGATCCGGAGCGCTGCATCTCTGCCAGCGTAGCAGGACGTCCTCCAGGGCTGGTGGCTCTTCTGCAGGCACAAATAGAGGAAAACAGATACTGCAGAACCCCGCAGAGATGATGGCCCCTGCTATCAGAGGGTTCCAGTCTGTGAGAAGGTTCTGCAGCGACCCAAATCTGCTTACGTGCATTCAGATTAGAAGCAGCCCTGCTGCCGGAGCATGATAACTGCTGCTCGCTGCATCCGTCACAGCTTCTGCCAATCCCACACCTGCACTAAACCCGGTTCCCCAGTTACACGCGTGAGCTTTTCAAGGTCAAGACAGCTGGACTCGTCCATAACGACTGCCTGAGCCGCTCTTTCGTATTCTTCATCTCAATACACTAGAAAAGTTTTGTTCGCACCTACTGGACCTCCACAAACACAATGCTTTGCACGTCCTTTTGCATTGCATTTAACCTTTGGTCACTCCAGAAGAACCTCACTTTTAACTGCACTGAAAGTAACTTAATAAACAAGCATTTACTAAGTGACTATTTACATTGAATCTTTAAGTAAAAGCAATTTTTTTTATACAATATTTTATACCGATAGCAGGGTTGTGTGCCATTTAGAAATTACTTTGAATTAAACCAGCAACCTGGAAGTGGAATTTGACTTACGGAAATAAAAATAAAATGTATTGCACCCAACATTTTCTGTTAATGTATTTTTCCTGTGGGATCATCTACTTGTACTTTTATTTGAAAATGTGATATTTTGTTTCCATTTTTTTCTCTTTGTGTGTGTTATATAAGATGCTTTGTTTTTGTTTTTAGGTTGACTTTTTAACATTTCTGTCAAGGGTCTACAGTTGCATGCATGTTTATTAGTGTGCAACTTCCTGTAAACAAATAAACTTAAACTTAAACTTAAATTGGGAATAAAAAATAAAAAAATATCTTAAGTACATTTTTAACTGTAATATACTAGAAAAAATCTAATTCAACTAGAAAAGTCAACACTTTGAATGTTGTCCTTACAGAGAACAGACAGACAGACAGATAGACATCCACCCAACACCCTACCCACCGCCCACAACACCATAACCACCACCCAACACCCTAGCGTCCACCCACAACACCCACAACACCCTAACCATAACCACCACAACACCCTAACATCCACTCAACACCATAACCACCACCCAACAACCTAACCACCACCCACAACACCATAACCACCGCCCACAACACCCTAACCATAACTCATAACAACCTAACCACCACCCACAACACCATAACCACTGCCCACAACACCCTAACCATAACCCATAACACCCTAACATCCACCCAACACCATAACCACCACCCAACAACCTGACCACCACCCACAACACCCTAACCATAACTCACAACACCCTAACATCCACCCAACAACCTAACCACCACCCACAACACCATAACCACTGCCCACAACACCTTAACCATAACTCACAACACCCTAACATCCACCCAACACCATAACCACCACCCAACAATCTAACCACCACCCACAACACCCTAATATCCACCCATAACACCCTAACTTCCACCCACAACACCCTAACATCCACCCACAACACCCTAAACAACCACCCACAACACCCTAACATCCACTCACAACACCCTAAACAACCACCCACAACACCCTAAACATCCACCCACAAAACCCTAACATCCACCCACAACACCCTAAGGTGTTAGAAAAGTACTGGAAAGCATAATTATACATATATGAAATATCTGACCACATAATGTCATGATTGACCAGACACAATGTGACTGCTGAATGCGACTAAAGAATGAAGATATTAAGATATTATGAACATTAACATCATGGTGTGAACATGTGAAGCAGCAATGCATATTATTAGAAGGGCAATATAAATAAATCTGACTTGACCAACACAGAATTAGGTATTCCCGGCAGTAGAATCTAATTTAGTCTTTGACTTTCTCTCAAGCTAAAGCAGCTAGATGCTCTTATTCATGTGAGAACAGAGTTAGTAGAGCATGCAGATCAGCATGTCATCACATCTGATCCGGAGCGCTGCATCTCTGCCAGCGTAGCAGGACGTCCTCCAGGGCTGGTGGCTCTTCTGCAGGCACAAATAGAGGAAAACAGATACTGCAGAACCCCGCAGAGATGATGGCCCCTGCTATCAGAGGGTTCCAGTCTGTGAGAAGGTTCTGCAGCGACCCAAATCTGCTTACGTGCATTCAGATTAGAAGCAGCCCTGCTGCCGGAGCATGATAACTGCTGCTCGCTGCATCCGTCACAGCTTCTGCCAATCCCACACCTGCACTAAACCCGGTTCCCCAGTTACACGCGTGAGCTTTTCAAGGTCAAGACAGCTGGACTCGTCCATAACGACTGCCTGAGCCGCTCTTTCGTATTCTTCATCTCAATACACTAGAAAAGTTTTGTTCACACCTACTGGACCTCCACAAACACAATGCTTTGCACGTCCTTTTGCATTGCATTTAACCTTTGGTCACTCCAGAAGAACCTCACTTTTAACTGCACTGAAAGTAACTTAATAAACAAGCATTTACTAAGTGACTATTTACATTGAATCTTTAAGTAAAAGCAATTTTTTTTTATACAATATTTTATACCGATAGCAGGGTTGTGTGCCATTTAGAAATTACTTTGAATTAAACCAGCAACCTGGAAGTGGAATTTGACTTACGGAAATAAAAATAAAATGTATTGCACCCAACATTTTCTGTTAATGTATTTTTTTCCTGTGGGATCATCTACTTGTACTTTTATTTGAAAATGTGATATTTTTGTTTCCATTTTTTTTTCTCTTTTGTGTGTGTTATATAAGATGCTTTGTTTTTGTTTTTAGGTTGACTTTTTAACATTTCTGTCAAGGGTCTACAGTTGCATGCATGTTTATTAGTGTGCAACTTCCTGTAAACAAATAAACTTAAACTTAAACTTAAATTGGGAATAAAAAAAAAAATATCTTAAGTACATTTTTAACTGTAATATACTAGAAAAAATCTAATTCAACTAGAAAAGTCAACACTTTGAATGTTGTCCTTACAGAGAACAGACAGACAGACAGATAGACATCCACCCAACACCCTACCCACCGCCCACAACACCATAACCACCACCCAACACCCTAGCGCCCACCCACAACACCCACAACACCTAACCATAACCACCACAACACCCTAACATCCACTCAACACCATAACCACCACCCAACAACCTAACCACCACCCACAACACCATAACCACCGCCCACAACACCCTAACCATAACTCATAACAACCTAACCACCACCCACAACACCATAACCACTGCCCACAACACCCTAACCATAACCCATAACACCCTAACATCCACCCAACACCATAACCACCACCCAACAACCTGACCACCACCCACAACACCCTAACCATAACTCACAACACCCTAACATCCACCCAACAACCTAACCACCACCCACAACACCATAACCACTGCCCACAACACCTTAACCATAACTCACAACACCCTAACATCCACCCAACACCATAACCACCACCCAACAATCTAACCACCACCCACAACACCCTAATATCCACCCATAACACCCTAACTTCCACCCACAACACCCTAACATCCACACACAACACCTTAACGTCCACCTATAACACCCTAATATCCACCCACAACAACATAACATCCACACACAACACCCTAACATCCACCCACAACACCCTAACATCCACAAACACCCTAACATCCACACACAACGCCCTAACATCCACCTATAACACCCTAACATCCACACACAACACCGTAACATCCACCTATAACATCCTAACATCCACCCACAACAACATAACATCCACACACAATACCCTAACATCCACCTAGAACACCCTAACATCCACCCACAATACCCTAACATCCACCTATAACACCCTAATATCCACCCACAACACCCTAACATCCACACACAACACCCTAACAACCAACCACAAAACTAACATCCACACACAACACCCTAACAACCAACCACAACACTAACATCCACACACAACACCCTAACAACCACCCAGGACACCCTAACAATCACCCACGACACCCTAGCATCCACCCACAGCACTCTACCACAAACGATACCCTAACAACCACCCATAACACCCTAAAATCACGGCAGCAAGTTCTGCACAGGTAAACACCCCTCACACTTAAAAAAAAATCTGGTTATGTAGAATACTTCGCATTTTAATTTGAGAACACTTGCAAAGAAACTCAATAATCAGTCAGGAAACTACAAGAAAGAAAACAAGAATAAGTAAACAGGTCACATTAATTCAAGAAGCCAAAGCAGAGGAAGATAATAGTGCAGAATGAAATGGCATCAGTCCTGCTGCTGGCACTGAGATAATGCTGCTCATTGGCAGTGGTCAGACCGGCTACAGAGCACCCGACTCTCCCCCACTGTATTGACCCGGTGCATGAAAAAAAGAGCGATCAGGGAGATGGATGCTCAGGCCCAGCAGGGAAAATATCCCACACCAATAAGGCTGTTTTCTGTTTCTGTGTGTGTGTGTGTGTGTGTGTTGTATAACGATTGTGCTTAATTACTCTATCTGTCTGTGTGTGTGTGTGTGTGTGTGTGTGTGTGTGTGTGTGTGTGTGTGTGTGTGTGTGTGTGTGTGTGTGTGTGTGTGTGTGTGTGTGTGTGTGTGTGTACTCTGAATTTCACCTGACACACTATGGCCTGGAACGACTGTGTGAAGGTTGGTTTGTGCTGTGCCTTCTCTCTTTAAATACATTTTTCTTCATCACAGACGCTTGCATCCAGTTTTCTATATTTAGAGGTCTCTGTTAAGTCAAGCATCACTACTACTGCTTATATTAGGGTTAATGCTTTGAACAAACCACTAACACTAAGCATTAAGATCTCTAGAAAGCATTTGTGAAATTTGAAATGATACTTTTGCAGTCATCTAGCGCTCACTTAAAGCTGAAGTATATGGAAAAATTAGCATGCTGTGTTGAGCATGTGTTGTTATTGTTAACTAAACCAATAAAAAAAAAAATGTTAACTGAAATAAATAAAATATAAATATTCGATGAAAAACTTCAACTTGAAAGAAAATGAAAAATGTTGCCTTGGAAACTAACTGAAACCAATATGTTGAAGCTGAAATCACTAAATCACAAAAAAAAAAAAAAAAAGAAAGCTAAAAATAAAAATGACAAAAGTACATCAAATCATTACTAAAACTTTAATTGAATAAAATTTGAATTAAAACAGAAAATATAAAAATTAATCTAATTTAAAATATAATAGTATTCAATAATACAATATAAAATATTAAGTACAACATGTTTTTACAATACTTTATCTCATCAAAAAACTTTAAGCAACTTCAACTCTTTTTCATAAGTCATATGCGATTCAACTCAAGTTTTAAGTTGAAATTACTTGTACAGCCAATTTAATAATACTTTATTTTATACTTCAAGGCAGCAGCTGAGCTTAATTTGTGGATTTCTTTTAAACAGCAACATATTTAACTTTTGCACAGGAAAACACCAGTGACATTTTCTTTAGACAGTGTAACAATCTATTTCTCCCTTTCATTCTGGAGTCCATTTTTTCTCTTTCAGTTTCTTTTTCTCTCAAATGCACCACAATCCCATACCGGCATAATGGCTTCTATTTCAATCACACTGGTCTGTGATCAATGGGAGGTCAAACGTCCACCAGAGAGTCTCTGATGAGCAGCCAATGAAGTCAGCCCAGCCGTATTACATTTCTGTAAGGTTTACATTTACAAAGAGTAAAACACTCAGAAAAATGTTCAGAAAAATGTAAAACACTCAGAAAAATGTCAGACGAGAAGCAGCAAATGCACATTAAAGCAGCACCAGAAACATATAGCAAAAATGACTGGGCTGTTTTAATGTATTACTTGTCTATTTTTGTATGTGGTATACTGTACTTTGTAGAGTTTACAGCAAAACACACTGCTGTCCCCAGCAATAATGTGCTTTTTCTATGTAATTAGACTGCCGATAGTCTACAACAACAACAACCTACAACACCTGACATCCATGCACAACAAAACTAAAATCCACATATAACACCTTAACATCCACCCACAACACCATAACAACCACCCACAACACCCTAACATCCATGCACAACACCCTATCATCCATGCACAACACCCTAACATCCACCCACAACACCCTATCATCCATGCACAACACCCTAACATCCACCCACAACACCCTAACATCCACCCACAACACCCTATCATCCACCCACAACACCCTATCATCCACCCACAACACCCTAACACCCATGCACAACACCCTAACATCCACCCACAACACCATAACATCCACCCACAACACCCTATCATCCACCCACAACACCCTAACACCCATGCACAACACCCTAACATCCACCCACAACACCCTATCATCCATGCACAACACCCTAACATCCACTCACAACACCCTATCATCCATGCACAACACCCTAACATCCATGCACAACACCCTAACATCCACCCACAACACCCTAACATCCACCCACAACACCCCAACATCCACGCACAACACCCTAACATCCACCCACAACACCCTATCATCCACCCACAACACCCTAACATCCATGCACAACACCCTAACATCCACCCACAACACCCTATCATCCATGCACAACACCCTAACATCCACCCACAACACCCTATCATCCATGCACAACACCCTGACATCCATGTACAACCTGACATCCATGCACAACATCCTAACATCCACCCACAACACCCTATCATCCATGCACAACACCCTAACATCCACCCACAACACCCTATCATCCATGCACAACACCCTATCATCCATGCACAACACCCTAACATCCACCCACAACACCCTAACATCCACGCACAATAACCTATCCATACACAACACCCTAACATCCATGCAAAACCTAACATCCACCCACAACACCCTAAATCAATTAATTCCTCAATTAACCCCTTTATTGCTGTATGCTTTTTTTCTACATTGTGGTAGATTGTACACTCAAAAAGAAAGTACTGTATTTTAGTATTTTCTTTTAAATTCCCATTAATTTCTATGCTGATCATTTTTTACTGTGAGAAGTAAAAGTTAGTATTTTATTTAGAACCATCTAACTTTTTCGAATCATGTCCACAAATTGTTGTGTGTGTGTGTGTGTGTGTGTGTGTGTGTGTGTGTGTGTGTGTGTGTGTGTGTGTGTGTGTACCTGGTATTCCCTATGTTACAGGGACCAAATGTCCTCACTATAATAATACCAGTCAATTTAGAAATTATGGGGATTATTTATTTATTTTATTTTTTTGGTCCATGAGGACCAACAGCATATAAATCATATTCAATTATATTAATATTCATATTCAAGTATTTTGAAAATATAAAATAAAAAAAATAAAAAAGTTTTCTATGATGGATAGGTTTAGGGGTAGGGATAGAATATATAGTTTGTACAGTATAGAAACCATTACATCTAAACATGGAAACCTTTGTGTGTGTTCACATGTGTGTTTGTTTGCCTCAAAAGTCACCAAATGTCATACCATTCTGATGAAGTAAAAAACTATTAAAAATCAAAATGTAAAAAGTTTTGGTCAAAAGTGAAAAAAGAGCAAAGATTTAAATGTAGTTTTTCTGAGCCCATCTTACAAAACATCTGTTTATTATACTATTTATTTTTAAGAAGATACTGCAATTTAATGCCACTTGCTGAATTGTGTGGTCATGTGATAGTGTAGAATAAATATTTATCATTGCATTATGTGCACATTTCACATGCTGTTATTTAAAGTAGGCAGTATACAGCCCTGTCCAAAAAAAATCACGCCATCAGAAGTTACATATACATTTATTCATCTAGCAGATGCTTTTATCCAGAGCAATCTATGAGTCAGAAGCACTGCATGCAGTTTCCAACAATATTTGCAATACAAAAATGGCAATTTCCAATTCTAAGCTAGAGCAGTCCACAAGTTGGCAAGTCAGGTAACTCAAATCAACAGATTTTCTGAAAGCGCTACAGAGTCGGCTGTTTACACTCTTCAGGAAGTCAAACTACGATAGTTGACTCCACAGAGAGAGCATTTTACCATCAAAATATTACACACAGCAGCTTTAATCTCCTGCTCTACACATCAAGTTAAACACACACGCAGGAAGAAGTAGAGCTGATGTATTGGAGACCTTCGTTTCCTCATGGCACACAGTAATTAGTCGTGTGATGTGAAATCAATCAGCTCAAGTGGTGAGCCCAGCAGAGATACACCTCCTAAAACACACACTAATGTCCCGTTTATACTGTCTACATAGACAGCTGCCTTCTAAGGGAGCATCCTAACTGAAATGAACCCTCATAAACTAACTGATTTGGAGCACTATATGTGACTCTGCACATTTTATTTTAATATCAGTGAGATATTATTATAGTTTATTTATATATGTGACCCATGCTGAGGCATACAGTGCGCAGAAGTCGCCAACTTTCTGCAGAGTCAATAGCTACAGACCTCCAAACTTCTGTGGCCTTCAGATGAGCTCAAGAACAGTGCGTAGAGAGCTTCAAGGAATGTGTTTCCATAGCCGAGCAGCTCATCCAAGCCTTACATCACCAAGTGCAATGCAAAGCGTGGGATGCAGTGGTGTAAAGCACGCCGCCACTGGACTCTAGAGCAGTGGAGACGTGTTCTCTGGAGTGACCAATCACGCTTCTCTGTTTGGCAATCCCATGGACGAGTCTGGGTTTGGCGGTTGCCAGGAGAACGGTACTTGCCTCACTGCATTGTGCCAAGTGTAAAGTTTGGTGGAGGGGGGATTATGGGGTGGGGTTGTTTTTCAGGGGTTGGGCTTGGCCCCTTAGTTCCAGTGAAAGGAACTCTTAATGCTTCGGCATACCGAGACATTTTGGACAATTTCATGCTCCCAACTTTGTGGCCCTTCCTGTTCCAACATGACTGCGCACCAGTGCACAAAGCGTCGGTCCATAAAGACATGGATGAGCGAGTTTGGTGTGGAGGAACTTGACTGGCCTGCACAGAGTCCTGACCTCAACCCGATAGAACACCTTTGGGATGAATTAGAGCGGAGACTGCAAGCCAGGCCTTCTTGTCCAACATCAGTGCCTGACCTCACAAATGCGCTTCTAGAAGAATGGTCAAAAATTCAAGCATAACATTTTTAAAATCCCTCTGACTTCCAGTGAAGGAAGGGCCGAGCCATTTCTAGAGAGCATAATATCATAGAGACTCATGTGCGAGAAAGCATCTGTGTGGTTCTGCTGCTTGTTTCTGTGTGTGTGTGTGTGTGTGTGTGTGTGTGTGTGTGTGTGTGTGTGTGTGTGTGTGTGTGTGTGTGTACGCACATATCTTATGCTCAATTGTTATTGATTTTATCTTTCCAATTACTGATTCCTCCGGCTGAATGAGAAACAGGAAAACAGTGGCAGGAGGTGAAGAGCATGAGCTTTCCTGAACGAACACATGCACATACAAACATCATGAGTTCAGCAGCCAGGAGGATTCACTAAGAATAAACTACATCTGCTCAAAGCATTTTTATTTCAATGTTTTTTTGTTGTTGTTTAAGCACCCAATTTAAATTTGCCCATACTGTGTGAAATTTGTGCTTTGTGACAAATAATCTAAAATAATGACATTCCTTGTATTTCCTTACCATGTAGTACTGTATGCAATGTAAGTAAAATTAGTAGCTCATCAGCATATGCAGTATTTAATAAACAAAAGCTGAAAACAGCTACTCGAGCATAGAGAAAATGGCAGATTGCGTACAACTCGCTGAGGGCGGAAACTATGGTAATGCAGGACTGTCAGCCAGCGGCCGTAGGCGGAATCAAAATGGTATGTCTAATGAGACTGTGGTGATTGTGGTGATGGTGTTCACACACTGCCAACACACATTTATTTCTGAACACCATGTAAATGTGGATTTAGCATAATAGGTGCCCTTTAATATTCACATCTGAGCAGAACTCGATGTTATGGTAAGGTGCGGGACATTTCCCGAACACGCGCTAAGCGTGTAAGCCCCAGCTAACCAATCACAGCACCTTTCATATTTCGAAAGGTGGGGCTTCATTCGCCCCACACGCTTTGGCGTGTTCAAGCCAGACTGGGGAAAGAGGAGATTTAATAAATGTAAAATGTCAAAAATTATGCGTTTTTTGACCAATCAAGCAAAAAACTTTGCTTCGCGTCGGGGTCCTGATCACTCTGTCGGGGTTTATTCTGCGATAACAACAGGCTAGGTGTACATTATCCCGCTTATTACACGGCTACTTGTCTCAAGTAAATTAGACACTAAATATTGTCTTGAGTTTAAATATTTTATTAGCTCTTCCGCAAAGCTTCCGCAAGGAAAAACTGCTTTAAGCCTTTATCTATTGCTGAAAAGATTTGTTTTTACCATATATGTTGAAATTAATGCTGAAAGAGTTCACCCACAAATGAAAATTAGCCCATGATTTACTTACCCTCAAGTCATCCTAGGTGCATATGACATTCTTTGTTCAGACGAACACAATTGGAGTTAACGTTATATTTAAAAAGTCCAGGCTAATCCAAGCATTATAATTGCAGTAGTTGTAGCTCTGTTTTTTAAGTGCATAAAAAAATGCACCTGTCCATCATATAACGTGCTCCACACGGCTCTGAGGGCTTCTTAAGCGAATCGATGCGTTTGTGTAAGAAAAATATCCATATTTAAAACTTTATAACGTAAAGTTCCAGCCGATCGCCTTCCGTGGAAAAAGTGTTGAAAGTGCCTTCTCGCAATTCAAGATGCTTACGCTACGTCTGACGAGCGTAACTGGTAGAGTAAGCCTTTGAACTGCAGAGGCACTTTCAACACTTTTCCCATAAATTGAATACGGAAGGTGATCGGACGAAACTTTACTTAATAAAGTTTTAAATATGGATATTTTTCCATCGATTTTCATCAGAAGGCCTTTATTAACCCCCCAGAGCCGTGTGGAGCAGTTATTTGATGGACAGATGCATTTTATGGACTTCAAAAACAGAACAGTCACTGCCTTTATAATGCTTGGAAGAGCCATGACTTTTTAATATAACTCCGATTTTATTCGTCTGAAAGAAGAATGTCATATACATCTAGGATGGCTTGAGGGTGAGTAAATCATGGGTTATTTTTCATTTTTGGGTGAACTAACCCCTGAAGTCTTCCATTGTAACCCGTGGTGGTTAAGTGTTTTTCAGTCACAAGATGGCGCCAGACAGTCAACGACAATGGAGTGACACGTTAAGCATATAAGTAGTATGGATGAGCGGTGTGTTATTCACTTTGGCGGTTGTTATCTGGGAATAACATACCGCTGGAATATGCGATTGACCAATCAGAATCAAGTATTCCACAGAGCCGTGTAATAAAATAAATTATTACTTTTATTCAGCAAAGATGCATTAGATTGATCAAAAGTAACAGTAAAAAACATTTATAATGTCACAAAAGACTCAAAGAATGTATCAAAGTTTCCACAAAAATATTAAGCACAACTGTTTTCAACATTGATAATCAGAAATGTTTCTTGAGCAAATAATCCTATTATAATGATTAGTGAAGGATCATGTGACACTGAAGACTGGAGTAATGATGATAAATTCAGCTTTGATCACAGGAATAAATGACACCTATTTTTCACAATATTACTGTTTTTACTGTATTTTCAATCAAATAAATGCAGCCTTTGTACTGTTCTTATGAAAAAAAAAAAGTTTATGTAAATATGAAGTTCTTCATCAAATGTAGTACATATTCTCACAGTAAACCAACATATTCCAACCAGATTTAAGATGCCAAATTACTTAAATATTTATAGCGCTACATGAGCATCTTGTTAAGCTGGACTGCGGGTGGTATGCAAATGAGGAGTTATTGCACTAAAATATAAACCAGAATTGTTAGTGTGTGTGCATGATGCGTGTGTGTGAGATTGAATTTTTGCTCCAGTTGCGTGTCTGTGGGGTGAAGTTGGGGTTATGCTGTCTGCTGAGCTTTCCAACTTTAACAATACCGATAATCTTGACATGCGTGCGTTTGCAAATCCAGCAGATGAGGAAGCGATCGGATAACCCTCTGGAAATACGCCGCAGTCTACAACGGGCCGCCCATATCCCGAGCTCCTCTTTAAATAGATAAGAGTCTTTTATAATCCACGGCGACATATATGGATCTGTCCCCCTTATAATTCACTTCCTGTGAAAAGGTCAACTATATTCACAGGGATTTATGAAAGCATTACGCGAGTCTCTCATAAGAACATTTGTCCGTGCTCAGGTCGGCTACTTTGCATTAACGGATTTCCTGTAAGAGACACTTTCACTGGCGCTTTATCGTGTCTTCTGCCATGTGTGTCATGATCTAAAATGAACATCCTGTCAGCCGTGGCCTCAGGGTCATTGTGATTGGTCAGAAACACATTCTCTCCTGTCATTGGCTTAATGAGGGAATGTTATTTGGAAAATAGATCAGGAAATTATTTATTATCTTATATTTAAGCGGAACAGCATGGATACATAGAGCTTTGAAAGAGAATTTGCTCTGATAATCCATATATATATGGATATATAACAAAGTGGAAGCAATTGGGAACAACAGCAACTCAGCCACGAAGTGATAGGCCATGTAAAATCACAGAGCGGGGTCAGCGCATGCTGAGGGTCACAGTGCACAGAAGTCACCAACTTTCTGCAGAGTCAATAGCTGCAGACCTCCAAACTTCTGTGGCCTTCAGATGAGCTCAAGAACAGTGCGTAGAGAGCTTCAAGGAATGGGTTTCCATAGCCGAGCAGCTCATCCAAACCTTACATCACCAAGTGCAATGCAAAGCGTGGGATGTAGTGGTGTAAAGCACGCCGCCACTGGACTCTAGAGCAGTGGAGACGTGTTCTCTGGAGTGACCAATCATGCTTCTCTGTCTGACAATCCCATGGATTGAGTAAGGGACTCTTGAAATAAAGTAGCAGTGGCTGGGACAGATTTTAATTATCAATGCAATCTAATCATGTGTACATGAAATAAGCAGCTCCAGAGCAGGTTTAAGCTTACAGACCTGTTGCTATGACAGCAACAAAAAATAAAATAAATAAATAAATAAATTTGGCAAAATAGTGTATATATACAGTACCAGTCAAAAGTTTGGAAACATTACTATTTTTTATGTTTTTAAAAGAAGTTTCATGCATTTATTTGATCAAAAATCCAGAAGAAAACAGTAATATTGCAAAATATTATTACAATTTAAAATTACAGTTTACTGTTTGAATATATAGTAAAATGTAATTTATTCCTGTGATCAAAGCTGAATTTATCATCATTACTCCAGCCTTCAGTGTCACATGATCCTTCAGAAATCATTCTAATATGAGGATTTATTATCAATGCTGGAAACAGTTGAGCTACTTATTTTTTTTTTTTTTGATACATTTTTCTGGATTTTTGGATGAATAAAAACATTAAAAATAGAAATGTTTCCAAACTTTTGACTTTTACTCCATCCATCCATCCATCCATCCATCCATATCTAATATATCTAAATATTAGGCATTAGGTTTATTAGGTATACCTTCAGAACTGCGTGTCATGAACACAATATAAAAAGACACAAAATAAAAACACAAAAGACACCTAAAGCATTACAGTAAAGAAATTAGCAAGATTTAAGTGTCATTCACTATAAAATCCTTGCCCTCCCAAATTATGTTAAATCAAACTGTTAGTTCATTAATAATTCGTATGTATCTTGTGACCAATCACTTGCAAGTTTAACTTCAACTATGCCTCTGAATTATTGAACTACCTTTTTAAAGTCGCATGCATGATCCTTTTTTTTCCCTGAATATTATTATTATTTTTTTTTTATCTGGATGAATTTTAGCTATAGTACATTTAAGTCTGAATCTAGCGCTATAATTTTGAATGCATAAAAGGTAAGCAGTAACAGATTTCTGTGCACTATTTTTGTTGTGTGCATATAACAATCAACAACAGATGGAGCACATACACAAGGTGCACACACAAATGCACATCCATTTGTGCTTGAAAACACAGTTTGGTTTGTTATCTGGCCATCTGAAGCTCAGCAGCTGTGTGTTCCTGTGGGAACTGCATGTGTATCCATACAGGTCATCAAAATATGTGCTTTATATATTGTTTGTGTGTGTGTGTGTGTGTGTGTGTGTGTGTGTGTGTGTGTGTGTGTGTGTGTGTGTGTGTGCCTGTTTATGTGATTTGAGGACACAAATTTGTATAATGACATGGGTATTACACTGGTATTACAACATAAGCGTGGTTTATGAGGACATTTCCTGTGTTCTCATAATAAAAATAGCTTTAAAAGCACACAAAAAATTATTTTTTTGACAATGTAAAAATGCAGAATGTTTTCTGTGATGGGTAGGTTTAGGGTAGGTAACCATTACGTCTATGGAATGTCCTAGGTGCACACACGTGTTTGTGTGTGTGTGTGTGTGTGTGTGTGTGTGTTCAGTTTTGAAAGTAAGCTTGTGTTTTGCCACTTGATAAACATCCTACAGTAAATTCTCTTATAAAATAGCATCTCGCAGATCAATAATCAGATTGGGTTTCCTGATGTTTCCTCAGTATAAATCAGTTTGAGGACTGTGTAATTGTTGCATGCACTACATGCACTGCAACCATATCTAGAATTTTTTTTATTTAACTCTGAAGGAAAATAAACACCCAGAATGCAAAGCTTTTACCGCAAGCATTGCTGTTGGCACCGTTGTTTTTAGCGTGTCTAAACTTGAAAGCAGCACGCATGAATGTACAAGATAATTATGGCAGAAATAATAACAGGCCGTCGAGTTGAGAAGTTGAGATGTTGTTTGAGGATCATGTCTCAAAGACATCAAACCTTTGCTTTGTAATTTCAACAACACAGCAAGAAGACCATGTGCAATAAACAGAAGTGTTTGTGATGCACTGGGGTGATGTCACAACACGCTGGAGGGAATTAATTGCAGTCCTGCTAGTGCATGCACTGTCTGCGTCAACTTAACACTCGATTCACTCGAGGAACTAATGCAAATCAGCTAATGATACAAACACGCCTACAAAATTAGTGTTCATCAAGGAGGTCTATAATACCTGGAGAGAGTGGGAATGATACACGACCCCAGAAATACACAGCCTGTGTGCTGGCATCTTTCACTGTGTGATACAGGTATATTAATAGTACTGTATTACAGGGTTAGAGTGCTTTTAAAATTCCAATGCAACTCAAAGTGTCATCTATGGGCTTGAAATAGTAAACTATCGAGCTACTCTTTGCACATTTTCTGTATGCACGCAAGATGAACTACTACAGATGAACTATTTCCGATATACATATGAACTATACAGGTTAATTATTTTCTGTACGCATGTGATATCAGATTAACTATTTTCTGTATGCATGCGATATTCAGGTGAACCATTACAGATAAACTATTTTCTATATCCAGATGAACTACAGATGATAGCCTACTATATTTGCTAAAATGTGACAAAAATCAAAGAGAAATAATATGAGCTTTGATTTCCAGCACCATCATTATTTATTTGATTACACAAAAACACTTCTTAATTGAATTTGAACTGTACACTGTAAAAACAATATTGTTGGTAACCTGGTTGCCTTAAAATGTTGAGTTCACTGAAATTAAAAATTTGAGTTAATACAATGAAGGAAATGGGTTTAATAAATAGAAACCCAAAATATGATTGTATCTGAACTACATATTTGTTTTATTTTTTTATGTTGTGATAAATCATGAAAATAGCACAATTTGGCATGTTTCACTGCATTATAACAAATAAAACACAATAAGTTCAAGTTGAGCTTTGAACTTATTGTAACATAATATGCTTACAAAATCTTTTAATACTATGTGAATAAAGGGTGATGTCAATTCTCAAAAATGTTCATTGTAGTAACTCAATTTTTTATTTCAATGAACTCAACATTTTAAGGCAGTACAACTCAGTATATTCATGCCACACTAATTCAACTTCCTGTGTTTTGAATTCGATTCAAATTCACTCAGTTCTGAATCATGCACAACTCTGCATTTGACATTTGCTAATACAGTACATTCTATGATGATCCTTATTTTCACAGAATTTAAATATGCAATAGATCTGGGTATTGCCTACCTGATGATAAAATATATTGCAATGAATCACGGCAGTTTCACACATATTTGTTCATTGCATGTTTCAAAGAAGCTTATACACAGCCTGCTTATTCATCTGTGAGACATGAGATTAATAATAAAAAATAAAAAAATAAATGCAATATTAAGAGAAAAGAATCACGATATGATATCGGCACAAGCTGATAGTAGTGTTTGGTTAAGCTGGACTGTAGGTAGCTTGTGAATAAGATCCCGGGTAAAATATTGTGAGCAAAAGAGCTGTTTTTTAATTTAACCTTTGGTGCAATTAATTTTTTAATAACAATTAATCATCTTGCTGGCTATGAGTCCAGATGGATGTATTTCTGGTTAGATATGGTGAAATGATATCACTCTCAGAGCAGTGTTACGCATGCTGGTAGTTTATCACGGTACGACTGGAATCAATGGCATTACGCTGAAGTCTGCTGCGTAATTTATTATGGATTCCTGACTGAAATGGCCCAATTTAATCAAGGTGGCGAGTTAGCATGCATGTATGTGTGCGTGCATTTGTCTCAGAAATGCTCGAGTGAGACGGCGGCCGTGATGATGAACGATTTGTTGGTGTCAGTTCAATTGTGTGTAATTGGGCGAGTCTGTGACGAATTTACCAACGAGCTTTTCAGCTGATTGTTGGTGCATGCGTTTTTTTGATCATATTCATCTGCTTGACTCTTACCACACCACCATCTCTACACTGTAAAAAAATATTGTTGGTTTAACTTGAAGTAAGTTGCCCGGTTGCCAGTTAATACAACAAAGGAGATAATAAACAGACACTCAAAATATTATGTTATCTGAACCACATTAATTATCCAAGTTAATCTGACAAATGATTAAAAAGTTGTGGTAAGAAATAATGAAAATAATTTTTGACAGTGTTATATGACAAACTAGTCCCTAAATTGGACCATTATGTGGTTTTGAAGGTGAAATACCCAAAGACCTAATGAAACAATCAAAACACAATGCTTGTGAATGCTTGCAATATGAAAGAAATAGAAGAAATAATTAGCCAAATTAAACATGCAACATAATAAAGTCATGTGAAAAGCATGCAGCATAATCTCATACTAACTACTAATGCAGCATATTTTCTAATTATGTGTTTTTTTTTTTTTTTTTTTGAATATTTTATTTGATCAGAATGGTAAGAAACTTGGCAAAGGTTTTGGCACTTGCTGTTTGAACACACACAAAAGAAATCATGGATAAGATTTGAAAAGGATAAATGGTCCTGAAAAAAAAAATAGTCACACATGTACTGTTCGCGGTCAACGAGTGCTTTGGAAATGAATGGGAAGCGAACTGCATCTAGTGGAAATATTTAGTACTGCACCTAAACAAAATCTCACTGAAAGCTCTTTTTTTCCTTTTAGATATTTGGAACACAACTTTAGATTTATGGCTTTAATTTTCTCAGTTTTAGAGTTAAATGTGTTTTGAAAAATATATTTCATATAAAAATTCAGAAGAGTATTTTTGTGCATTTTTCATAACAATAAACAAAGTTTTTAAGTTCACTTTTTAAAATGTTTTTCACTTCAGCAACAATCTGCCAAGTGTCGTCTTTAAAAATAGACCAAACTTTCAAGATGTATGACAGTTTAAGATGGAAATGTCATTTTCAGGGTCAATACTCAAAAAGTGAATAAATGGATTATAACTACTGCAATAAATATAATTAACTCTAGCCAGCATTGTTTTTTTCTTTTTAAAAATAATTTTCACAAAAATGGCCCCCAGAATATGTCAAAAGAAAGAACAGAGCATCTGCTTTTAAACAGATAAAAACTGTTTATTCTAGCTTTGTGCATTATTTTTAAATCAACACTTGAATGTGGGTAAGTTTCATAAAAATAAAAAAAAAATCATGCGAAAATCATGTTTTGTCAAAGATTATGTCTGGATTGGATTCAGTCTATCAACACCCCAAAGCTTCACAGTCCTGTAGCTCGCCCTGGGTCAACATTTCATTCACTAACATTAGTTTTGATTTATATGCTGTTTAATGTTGATGATCACACTATTTTACACATGATTACATGTGATATTGCTTGTTTCTGCTTCTTCTTCAGTTGTGTTTTGATCAGGAGATTCTGTACTCTTTAAGAAGATGCTTAATAGTGCCCCCTACCGTATAACAAAATTCTGTGTTTGGTGGGGAAAGAGTTAAGTACGATAAAATCCCTTGAAAATACAAAATATTAAATGAAAGCATTATTGAACTAAAATATAGTTTTTTTGACCGCCACGCAAACAGCATAATGCACATTTACTTTGATATGAATCATGGTCCTGTATATTTATGTACAGTATGTGTGTGTATCCATTTACAGTGAGGTATATATTGCTGAATAATGCTTATTGAATGTGTTGCGGTACGGCATTAAATGTCATTAGCCTCGCTGTGCCATAATAACCGGCCCATGTTTCATCTGCAGCTGATTATATAAATACACAGGGAAAAAGTATTATCAACCATAATGATCTAATGGCTCAGTTAGTCAGTTCCTGGGGTAATGTACATAATTTATGATTCACGGAAAGACATTTTTAATCTCCAGATCTGTCTGTAGATTCAGAGATCAAAGCCGGAGAGACGTGCTGTCTTCTTCCTGTAGCTCTTTACTGGCTAATGTCTTCATTTCATGAACAATTTACTTAAAACGGGCTGATATAATTCACATCGGATGTGGAATATTTAAGTCACATGAAAGGAAGTACAACAGGGCTCTAACATTTCATGCACACCATTATAAAAAGTTTTAAAGCACACAGAGTGTGAGAAATGCGTCTAGTGACATTTTGTGGAATATTGCTTATTAAAACATGCAACCAGATTTCAAGACTGCCGTTTCTGTTGTTTTTCACATTGCAAGGGCAAAAAAAAAAAAGACGAAAACCTTGCAACACATAAAACTAGAAAATGGGCTCTAAAATAGGATTTTGTGACATTAAAGCCTCATTAAAAATGAATAAACACAAAGCATTACACTATTTTACTAATGGATAAAATATTAGGAATAGATGAAAAATAGCAGAGGAGCATGACATCAAAGTTTCAACTCAAAGTGATGTCTAAACGTATATAAATAATGGTTACAGTATTTTGGTCAGACTTGACTAAATCTATTGGGGTGCAAAAGAAAATTGCTCTGGAAAATTGGTCGTTCATAGCTCTGAAGGTTCATTTAATTATTAATTTACTCTCAGATGTTTCTCCTAAAAATAGCAAACCATTATAGGGCCGTAATAAATGTTTGAGTTCATATTGAGATCTCTGACTTTTGATTGCAGACATTGGTCTCTTTGAGAACTCTAGATTAGAAGACACATATGAGTTTACAGGGGTCTTCTCTTCACTGCTATCCAGGAAAAACAATTATAAACACAATATGTGTGTGTTAGTGACACAGCTGAGCGTCTGGCTGCTGTTGGCAGATCTTCATGCTTTGCCATATGTGAGAACAGCAGAGGAGATGGTGTATGTGTCACTCAAACTAATAATTAAAAGCTCATAATTGGACCGTGACAGACGCTCTGAGAGAGCACTGATGTTTCCTGTGAGCCCTCAGAACTTTTGATCTGTTCAACTCTCCCATAATCTTTCATAGGAGAATCCTGGGCACGTTTGGCTCCGTTTCATTCCCATGGGACCAGATTTCCAAAACTTTCTTAAGAATAAAACTCTTCATAACAGCTATTTTCTAATTTTTTTTTTTGTATTCCCAAAAATTATGCGCTGCGGGGGTCTGGGGCGACCCGAAATGAACTTGAAATGAAAAAGAGTGTTTTATACGGCCACATTTACACTGCAGGTCTTGATGCCCAATTCTGATTTGCTGACTATCAGAGTTTATTTGACGACCAGCTTACATTTTTTAAAAGTGACCCACATCCAGTTGTAGCGATCCATCGATGACTTGACTTGAACTTAGCATGACTTGACTTGACTTCAACAATACTATTTGCAGGAATAATACTCGACAAACTGACAAGGCAAACATAAGGACTATATATGAATATATATATATATATAACCAATGAAAAGCCAGAACTCAACCACATGACAAGACAATGAACCAATGAGAACTATGGACACATGACTAGACCAACCAATGAGAACATGACACAAAAACAAGGGAACCAATCAGAACAAGACACATGAAACTAGGAAAGCACATGACAAGGTCATGGTCACATGACAAGAACCAGGAAACATGACTGAGGCAAAATTACAAAATAAAAGACATGAAAACATAGATGTAAACCAAATCACAAAACCAAACGTGACACCAATATCTGCGTTTACACTATACCAGTGGTTCCCAACCTGTGGACCTAGCGGGCTTCAGTGATCCTCCGGGTGGGCCGCGAGATAACTTAAAATTAATTTGAATATATTAATATAATTAATTCATTTTATTATTGATACGTTAAATAATAAAAGATAAATTATATAAATTAAAAAAATATTAATTACAACAAAGAACCACCTCTCTGTGTACTCTGTGATTGTTTTGGATTCGGTGCAGCCCGAGGCGTAATAGCGCTGTGTGAAATACAGACTGAACGGCGGCTCAAAACACCCCATCGCTTCATAAACACAGAATACGCAAACTACACATTTCAGTTAGATAAAGCAAACCAGTGATGGATGACGGTTGTAATGAAGGTAAAGAGATTGCAGTGACATGGGTGCACGCGTGTCCGTTATAATTGATGAGCAAACAAACCGTGTATTTGCGCTCTCGGCTCACTGAATAAAGTTTTGTTTGGATGACGATTGTAATGAAGGTAAAGACGATTACAGTGACATGCAGGAGTCATTATGATGCCCAAACAAACCGTGTATATGCGCTCTCAGCTCACTGATTGCTATAACATGGCATTTCTGAACACAGTTCAATATATTCACGTAGTTGTCAAAACGAATATACTGTGAGTGTTTTATAATGGATGCCTGCCGAAGTAGTGTGTTTTGTGAATTTGTGAGTATCAGTGGTGTTTATACACATAGGCATCAGCTCCATAGACGTGACTGCTTGTTCTGACAGAGGAACTGTTCACTGATGACATCGGATGACTTCAGATGGCTAAGTTTCCATATATATTATTTTATTTTTCATTTGTATATTAGTGTGTTTATTAATTATGAATGGATCCGTATAGTAGTTATATGGGGTCATCTGGCATCTCCCTGTGGTCTTGTTTGTTATGGCAGGTTGATTTGTGCTTATTTGTATTTATTGTACTGTATAACTGAGCAGAGAATGGGGGGTGTCGGTGGGCATTGATTCGGAGAGGAGGGGGGCCTTCGAGTAAAAAAGGCTGGGAACCACTGCACTACTTGGCGAAATAACCCAAGGTAGATGTACTGACCCGGAAAAGCTTGAGCTGACGTCATTCACCACCGTCATTTGACGTAGTCAATGATGTACGACTCTCACATTGATGGGAATATCTGATCTGTCCGCTTACATGGCAGACGCAAATGCATGTATCCAATTGCTATCAGGTCCATGTGATTTTATCCTGCTTACATGTTCATGGGTCATCTTCGATCTGTGCCACATGGGAGGAAATAAAAAATCTGAATTGGGTTACTTGAACTATATAATGTAAATTATTTTACACTTGCTAGCTCTACAAACAAATAAATAAATAAACTGGAATGTTATCCCATATTATGTTAGTGTGGGGAGAAAAAAGTCACACTGATGGTAATACAGGTTGTTGGGAAACAATACACACATTTCCACATTGGAAATGAATGGGGAAATCAATACATTTTTTTATTTTTTTTTTATTCACTATAACACATCAGCAGTGTGGAACGTTCGTGCTCACACACACACACAGTTTCTGCAGAAGTGTCATACACTGATATAACACACAAACAAGACAACGTAATTCTAAATTAAACAACAAAGTTCTAAATTAAAGTTTAAAAGTACCCACCTACCAACCACCCAAAATACCTTAAAGCTGGAATACACTACACGACTTTTAAAATCGAAACAGATTATCATATACACTTGCCGACTTTGAATAATGAACAGAGAAAACCACTAAAGTCTACGTTTAGACTGCAGGCAAATGTGGCCCAAATCTGATTTTTTTGTGAGTTTACAATGCGACCTCAGTTGAACAGTCACATTGGAATTCATGCGACTTTTACATCACTCTAGTGCAACATTCGTCACAATTCAGCGCTCATGGGAGTCACATCAGAGATTTTACATACCCGACGTTATCAAGAGAGTTGCGAAAGGAAGTCAGTGGAAGGACAGTGATGTGTCACAGCTCACAAGAATTATAGTGATAGCTCTATATTCAAGCAAAACATCATAATGTTTAAAAACTCTGCTCTCTTTTTGCATCCTTCTTTTACTTTTAATATTTCCTGTGCATAAATTCGCTGGCTTCAGCGGCAGATCACACTATAAATAAACATGTAATCGCTTACTTTAATGTCCTCTGTGTTTACTACGTCTTTTTATCGTTCTTTTGTGCATGCGGGTAAGTTCAGAATCAGGACCATGACCTGTTCACACTGGAATCTGATATTGGCCACATTTAAAACAGCAATGTGAACAGCTTTACAAAACTAGAATGTATAGTTCCTGAAGAAAATGTGAGTGGTGCTTGCAGTGGCAAAACTCAGCACTCAGTTGCTAGGGTGTTCTGGATGTTTGCTAGGGTGTTGCTAGGCTGTTGGTAGTTGTCACAGGTGGTTACTTTGGAGTTTTTATAGACTTCTTAGCATGCTATTAACATGTTTTAACACTTAGTTAGTTAATATTAGCATGTAGCTATTCACTGCTAGCATGTGTAGCATGTTGGATGTCCTGTTTGACAAAAGCATGTACAATGTTCTGATGCAGAGCTATAGGTCTTGCTATACAGTTGCTAGGGTTCTCTGTTTGGTTGCTAGGGAGTGGCTTGGCAGCTGCCAATGATGATGCTTCAAAGGCTGCTTGTCAGTATGAGTGATATAAACCAACCGCAATCCCTCTATGACATTAAGATTACAAGATATCCCTCTTTGGTTTTGGGTTGCTCTAAATGGTTGCTAGGGCATGGTTAGACAGTTAGCAGGCTTAAGCTAATAGACTGCATGTCTGCCCAAATCAAAAGAGCTGGACTCACGTGTCTCTATGATGTTCTGATTCATTTATATCCCTCTTATCTGTTTTTCAGTGGAAGTTTGTGGGGTGGTTGCTTGGGACTGGTTTGCTACTTATTGGCTGCTTGATAAGATAAGTCAAATGAGTGTGTGTAAGAGAGAGAGAGAGAGAGAGAGAGAGAGAGAGAGAGAGAGAAAGGGTTCTAACACACACACGTGTGTGTGTGTGTGTGTGTGTGCGTGCGTGTGTGCGTGCGTGCGTGTGTGTGTGCGTGCGTGTGTGTGTGCGCGCGCGTGTGCGTGCGTGTAAATGACACATTGTCCAAACATCGTAGGTCAGATCCCTTAGGAAAAAAAGCACACCTCTCCTCAATGAGCTGGTCGATTTGACACCTCATTCATGGGTCTATGACAAACAGTGTGGGAGGAGTAGTGCACCAAACTTTGGTCCAGGAGAATAACAAGTATGACGAATAACAATATTTGATGCAACAATATGATCTGATCTGAGTAAATCAGAATTGAGCATGCAGTGTGAACACAACAAACTCACATTGAAACGCATGACAGATGAAACAAACATGGCTGTGCAGGAGATGACCACAGTAGCCTAGCTGTTGTTGCAACTCTTGTTCTCAGTCACAAAAGAAAAAACGAGCCGAATGCGTTTGGATACGGTCTTGGATGGGTAGAAGCAGTTATTCTTCTTAATCTCTGAGGGCTTGTTCTGAGCACACAGCTCTGGGTCTATTTTTAATGTTGTTTTTGTTTGCATATTTCACTCTTATGTTTTAAGTTAAAGCCGGTGTAGTGATCACTATGTGTCTCATGTGAGTGCTCTGGAAGGAACAGAAACTTCTCTCTGTTTCTTTCTGTCTCTGGTGGATTGGTACAGAAAGACCTGACTGTGTTTGGTCTCAGAGGATGAAGCAGATTGTGTATCAGGAAGACGTTCCATCTGTGATGTTATGCAGACTGTACTAACACTCAAATCTCCATCAGAAACACTACAATCAGCTCCAGAAGCATATATTCACAAATCAATGCGGATTTAATAATGCATGTTCCCGCTGATGTTAGAGATCAGCAGGAACAAAAGTCATGTTCAATTTCTTATTAATATATTATTATATAATTTATATATAATTATTTTATGTTTTATATATATATAATTATTTTATATATATATATATATATATATATATATATATATATATATATATATATATATATATATATATATATTAGTATTTTTAGTATAGAATCTTTTCATGACAATCCAAAATTTCAATGTTATTTATTTATTTATTTATTAATTTAACTATTTATTTAATTTATTTATTTATTTATTTATCATTTATTTATTTATTAACTTAACTATTTATTAACTTAATACTATTTATATCATTTATTTATTTATTTACTTGCTATTTAATATCATTATTTATTTATTTTTATTTACTTGCTATTTAATATAATTTTCTATTGTTCAATACATTTTCAGCTTTTCTATAAATGCATGTTTAGATCATGATGGTATTTGTTATACTGCCTTTATGGTGATTTTTACTAGTAAAAGCACCACATTACAATAACTGATGAAGGTGTCTGTCTATACAATCATCTTTCATTTGCATGCTGTCTTTTCCTCTCATCTAAAGCTTCCCAACAGCACTCATTCCCCTCATTATGCCTTTGCTTTTCAAAGAAGAGGAGAATCTGCATTCATTGAATGGCATGTCAGCTGTCAGATTCAGCAGCATTGACTCATCCAGTGTGTGAACGCTTGTGTCGTTTGACAGGCAGATCGAGAAAGGGGTTTGCGTGCACAAATGCAAATGAGTGGGTAATTAATGACTGACGCCTTGGATAATTATCACAAATAAAGACGGCGTGTGAGCCATTTAATGAAGCAGCAGAACGGTGAAAAGGCCCTGAGTGAAAAAGAAGAGACGAACTTGCACGTTAATTGAAAAATATGCCTAATTGATTTTTTTCATTATTGATATAATGGTGATTCCAAGAATGTGTCTGGGTGGGTCAACCCCAAAATATATTATATTATGTTTAATATAGTATTCCCATTTTATAAATGTATGTATATATCATGTATTCCGTTTTATCAACGTGTACTCGTACAAAAGAAGGTACAAATCTTCAGAAGTATTTTGAGGTCATTCTGATCTTTTTCACTGTCTTCAGTCACCTGTCAAATGCAAATAAATGCACATCAGATCTCTCACCCCAATTCGTCCTTGAGTTCCTTTGAAAGCCACAGTAATTCCAGCTGAAGAGAGACAGCTGCGTCTCCGATTGTCAGCGTCTGGGCTGCATTTCCGCACTCCTCCTCCAGGCTCAGTGCTTCTGTTGTGATGGGACCGCTGGCAGCCGAAATCGCCCGAAGCGTTTGCATGACGGAAGACTCCACTGTCACTGTGTGGGGAAACAGGATTATTTGTTAGAGTTATCGTTTGAGCTTTAAAGGGGACCTATTGTGCCCTTTTTCAAAGTCTTGATTTTATTTTTAGGTCTTCTAGAATAGGCTTTCATGCTTGAATGTTCAAAAAACACCTTATTTTCCCCATATTTGTCATTGTTGCAGCTCCTCTCTTCCCAGTCTGTCAGTAACGCTCTGTTTAGTTCCTGTCTCTATGAAGCCCCTCCTGATGAAAAGCACACTGTGCTCTGATTGGTCGGCGGGACCAGTGTGTTGTGATTGGTCAAGCGATTTGAGGATGTTTGGGAAATGTCCCGCCCTTTACCATAACCACCAGTTTCAACGAAGCGGCAACCTCCCACGGAAGTGACTTAAACTGCAATTTATTGAATGGCTGCTAGAGACAGGCTCCAAAAGGGAGTCAATCCCATAGAAGGAGGGTCAGGAGGGAAGAAGGGAGTTAAAATGCCCAACTTTACAGCAGAAAAAAATATGTTTAAAGCCTGGTACAGGACTTTTAAACGATATTAAGCCTTAAAGTTTTGCATAATTAAGGGCGTGGCTTCTTGAGTGACAGGTGGATTGCTGTTCTGTTGTACTAACAGAACATCCAAAAAGTCTGGACTCAATTTTTTTCCGCTGAGTGAAATTTGAATATAATTGTATTTATTATTTATCATTTTATTTCAAACTTTACTGCACTCCAGAATCACACAGACTGTGATTAGCTGTAGGCTGAAACCATAGACTGTATAAAACAGTCTAATATGTTGTCATATAATGTTATGCCTGTATTTCATAAATAGCATAACATTTACAAACGCAGACTATATTGGAAGTATTTGTATTAATAGTTGACATGTCCTCAAAAATATGTGTAGGAAATAGGCCTGTAATTACTCAAGAATAGAGAAAACCTTTTTTTAAGCTAAAATACATTTATTGTGACCTTGACACTGTAGTAGTTTAAGTTGTATTTACAGCCAATGCCCCCGACTAGAAACCTCTTTGCTACCAGTAACATATAGCTTTAGCTCCTTAGCCTGAGCTAACTTGATCACGTCGAGCTAGGTGGGCGTGGTTTCAGCAACCAGGCACCTCAGCTCCACCCACGTCACAACTCTTTGCACATTTTCGGTTATGAGGGAGTGACGCGCGGCCAAGATGGCGACGGTCAGCTCTGCCCACTTTGGGCTTCAAAAATGCTCTTCAGAAACCTACGGGTGATGTCACGGACACTATGTCCATTGTTTTATACAGTCTATGGTTTCAACTACTTACTAACTCAACCAGACCCCTTTATTCTGCATATTAATTATTTAAATGAAGAAAACAGAGACTACAATGGAGGTGTTTCAGGGATTTCAGAAACAGTGACACTGATATAGAGAATAACTCCCTCCTTTTTTGGAGGGACTCAAACAGCAACATTACATACTACAGGACCCCTTAATATGAGTTCACACTCCAGAGTTTCTTCTCCATTGCCTAATGAACTTCTCAGTCTTAATTGCACATTGCCTCTTAAGCTGTTGGCAGATCTCTTCACCCATCCAGAGACATTTCTGGCAAACTGTCCACGCTCACAATTTCTTTTAAAATTGGCACAAGGCACGTTACACTGCCCTCTGTTTGACCCCTGTTGTCAAAGAGTAGTAAAAGACATGGATGCACACATACAGTAATTGTCTTTAATTAATTGACCCTGTTGGTTGCATCTAAATCCTAACGTGCAGACAAAATTAATCTGATTGACAGGAGGAAAAGTCATTATAGATCCTCCGCCAGAAATGTGTCTAGTGCAACTTTTCCAATAAAATGTTGGAAGGAAGACGTGACACAAAACATGTTCTTAATTATTTAATTTCAAGTGCTTTACCAGAAAATATTTATATGCAATTTATTCACTTAAAATGTTTTTGTGCAGATGGGGTTTTGAAGCACTGAATCTGCATAATTCAACAGCAGATTTCCACTAGCGTTCGGTAGCAACCTCAGATGGTTAAGTGTCAAACGTATTAATGTTTGACACTCTTTTTTTCAACCTGAAGACATGATTCTGCTTTAGTCTGTATTGGTTGAGGTCAGCTATGACCTTGCAAATACGCAGAGAGCTTTGCATTATGCTTTTAGTCAGAGTAATGACGCATTTGCTTATTTGATGTTAATAAATGTGTAAATCTGTGATTTGTAATGCTGCGATGTGAGACTCGTCGCTGTCATCGACACAGCGTGAGCCTCAATCCGAATTAAACATTAAACTTTGATCTGATTCGATTAGCTGGAGCAGTTTTGACATCTGGAGAAAAGCTGCTCCTGCGTTATTTCAAAATACGTTGACGTTTGCCGTTATTTCCTCATGCATAAAACTCTGAATAGCATGTCACATGAACATTTGAGTTACAAAACCATAGATTATACATGGCCCTCCTTCCCAAATACCATAAATGAACCTGACAACATGATACATACAATTTGCTACTGATACATACATATAACTACTATATACAAACACATGATACTACAGTGTTAACATATGCAGATGATACCATTCAAAAGATTTGATAAAAAAAATAAATTAAAAAAAGTTACTTTTAAGGACGCATTAAATTGATTACAACTGACAGTAAACACATTTATAATGTCACAAAAGATTTTTATTTCAAATAAATGCTGACCTTCTGAAAAGTATCCTGACAAATTGATAATAAGAGATACACTATATTGTCAAAAATTTTGGGTCGCCTGCCTTTACATGCACATGAACTTTAATGTCATCCCATTCTTAATCCGTAGGGTTTAATATGGAGTTGGCCCACCCTCTGCAGCTCTAACAGCTTCAACTCTTCTGGGAAGGCTTTCCACAAGGTTTAGGAGTGTGTTTATGGGAATTTTTGACCATTCTTCTAGAAGCGCATTTGTGAGGTCAGGCACTGATGTTGGACGAGAAGGCCTGGCTCGCAGTCTCCGCTCTAATTCATCCCAAAGGTGTTCTATCGGGATGAGGTCAGGACTCTGTGCAGGCCAGTCAAGTTCCTCCACACCAAACTCGCTCATCCATGTCTTTATGGACCGACGCTTTGTGCACTGGAGTGCAGTCATGTTGGAACAGGAAGGGGTCATCCCCAAACTGTTCCCACAAAGTTGGGAGCATGAAATTGTCAAAAATGATTTGGTATGCTGAATCATTAAGAGTTCCTTTCACTGGAACTAAGGGGCCAAGCCCAACCCCTGAAAAACAACCCCACACCATAATCCCCCCTCCACCAAACTTTACACTTGGTACAATGCAGTCAGGCAAGTCCCGTTCTCCTGGCAACTGGCAAACCCAGACTCGTCCATGGGATTGGCAGACAGAGAAGCGTGATTGGTCACTCCAGAGAACACATCTCCACTGCTCTAGAGTCCAGTGGTGGCGTGCTTTACTCCACTGCATCCCACACTTTTCCTCAACACACTGTTCTTGAGCTCATCTGAAGGCCACAGAAGTTTGGAGGTCTGTAGCGATTGACTCTGCAGAAAGTTGGCGACTTCTGCACACTGTGACCCTCAGCATGCGCTGACCCCACTCTGTGATTTTACGTGGCCTATCACTTTGTGGCTGAGTTGCTGTTGTTCCCAATTGCTTCCACTTTGTTATAATCCCACTAACAGTTGAGTGTGGAATATTTAGTAGTGAGGAAATTTCGCGAATGGACTTATTGCACAGGTGGCAACCTATCACGGTACCACGCTTTCACAAATGTTTGTAGAAGCATCTGCTTGCCTAGGTGCTTGATTTTATACACCTGTGGCCATGGAAGGGATTGGAGCACCTGAATGCAATGATTTTGAGGGGTGTCCCAATACTTTTGACAATATAGTGTATTTCTCGAGCAGCAAATCCTCATATTAGAATGATTTCTGAAGGATCATGTTACACTGAAGACTGGAGTAATAATGCTGAAAATTCAGCTTTGATCACAGGAATAAAATACATTTGAAAATATATTCAAATAGAAAACAGTTATTTTAAATTGTAATAATTTGAAACCTTTTACTGTATTTTCCATCAAATACAGCCTTGGTGAACAGAAGAGACAAAAAAAACCCATAAAACTGACCCCATACATTTGAACAGCAGTGTAAACTGTATTGTTCCAAATAAGAGTTTAAATAACCTTCAAAAATACTGCATTTGCAAAAGTGAATACAATGTCACTCCATTCAGGGATCGGCCCATTCCTGATTGAACCTCTAGACTTTCTGATATGTTGCGTATGAATTGGCAACATCAAGTCAAATTGGATGGTTTTATCAGGAATGGACTGATCCTGAACTGAACGGTTTGACATTGTCTTCACCTTGGTTGAGTTAATCCGTGAGTGCTGAAGGTGGAATAGCTGGTACAATCACAATCCCATGCATTAATTGAGGCTCTGGAGAGCATGAGAGAGAGTGATTATCTGAGCTGGATGTGTTTGGTGAATACAGAGTAGATACTTTCATCACTTTATCCACCACAGTGATTAACACGACTGATAGAAAAATCAAGTCTTTGCTCTGAGGGGTTAGTCTTTGCTCTGATCCGAGTTGCTTTTACATTCATTTTAATCAGTTATTTGTGTTTACCAAGTCACTGCTGCTCATAATAGTTATTGATCTGAACAAACCTCTAGCCAGAAAAGCTATGCCACTCAAAATGCATTGCATGTACCTATGAACATTATAAAACCATATAGTGACTAGAATATCATGTGACTTATGAACAACAAAAACAAATATGAAATCCAAAGAGAGGTTTAGCAGACTTGCGGATTTGGTATCCTGATGTGAGTGTAATGTTAACATAAAAGGTTATATTTTTAATTGCACACAAAAAGTAACGTGTTTATCTCTATAATTTCCTAAATAAATCACACACAGCTCAGGGCTGCTCCAGATGAAATTACTGTACAATGGAGCAAATTAGTGCATAATTGTCTGAATGAGAAGCATTAACTAAAATGCAAAGTAAGCGCAATTAAACCTGTTATAGTTGCTGATTATTATAAATGAGCTACTTAAAACAATATTTATTCATTAGTGGTGTTTACTAAGACTACAATCACTATTGCTCATCCTTGGGAGTTAGTGATTCAAACAAACCCACTCAAGCAACAATTAAGAACCACCCAGAACATAAATGGACCTAAATGTAGAAACAAAAATATGGAGTGTCCATTTAACTTAAAGGGGGACCTATTATGCCCCTTTTTACAAGATGCAATATAAGTCTCAGGTGTCCCCAGAGAGAGAGAGAGAGAGTGAGAGTGTGTGTGTGTGGTTTCAGCTCACAAAATACCCCACAGATCATTTATTATATCATGTTGTAAATGCATTTTCTGCATGTATTTTTAAATGCAAATAAGCTGCTGCTCCCCGCCCCCTTTCCAGAAGAAGGCGGAGCCTATACAGCTCGTGCCTCCAATACTCAATGAAAACCAAGCAGATGTTTTCATTTTTGGCAATCATCTCTATCATGGTCATGCTCACTTGAAAATGCAGTTCTTCATCATCATGAAAGTTTATTATCCGCATGCCATATTTTAAAGCCATATCAGTTTTAACTTCTGATATATGGTTATCTGAGCACACACACCAGAAGCACATGTACAGAAAGCTGGATGTCAGACACCGTGTGCTGTGAGTATTAAACAAATTTCCAAAGGTCTCATTGTGCTCTTATAGAGTTCACATAAACAGTTATGTCTGTGAACGTAAACAGCAAGTAAAGAAATCACATGTGTAAATTAGATCTGTGTATTAAAGTGAAACCAGCATAATATACAGTAACCACTGCTATATATGCTATTAATATGAATCAAACAACAAAAGAAAAACAGAAAATCACTCTTATATTGACTGAATAACTTTAGTAGCTTTAATAAGAATACATTTCTTACTTGAATGCTGCTGTTAAATGGAGATAATCATGGCAGACTGTGTACAGCTCAGGGCGGGGTCTATGCAAATAGGGTGGAGTCTGTCAGCAGTTGTGGGCGGGGACTAAGCATGTGACATCACATTGCATAGGAACTGCAAACGGCTTATTCTGTGACACTGCTTATGATTTATGGGGATTAAAAAAAAGGAGTGGGTGGATTTTTACCATTTATAGGGTGGCTGATTTATGTGGCTGCCGACACACATTTATGTTTAAACACCATGTAAAAGTGAATTTTGCATAATAGGTCCCCTTTTAAAAAAAAGTTGCACCTAAAAAATAATTTACTACCCAAGTACATCAGAGCAAAATGTTCTGCGAAAATGTAATTTCTGGCAAGTTTCAGATTTCCCAGCAGGCAAAACTCTGGATGTTTCAAAGCGGTTCTCTTGTTTTGCAACTCTTTAGCAGGTTTCTGACTAATGCATTTGTTCATTTTTACTTTTAAATAATTTATTATGTTGGCTTGACAACATATCCATAAAATCTCCAATGAAAATTTAAATTCATCTTGTAGTTTTAAAGCTACATCCACTAGCGCTCGAGACGTTCTAACTTTGCATGCTTTATTTTTCCCACTTATCTTCCCATAAGATATTGATCTCATTCAAACTTCAAGTTTTCTTAGCTGTCAGACAAAGTTTACAAACTCATGACAAACTATTCTAGTTGTCGTTATTCTTGCGCTGACAGGCTGAGCTGTTTTCTTTTACACAGCGCAACAGAACAGACGATTATTTCCTGTATGTCTGTTGTGTTTCTGAGCAATGTGTAGGTATAATACTGGAGACGCAGATTCAAAGTTTGTAATAGATGATTGTTCAGCACAGCAAAATAGAATCACACCTAAAAAAATAAAATTAATTACAGTAGGAGATAAAAAGGGGATATTGACATCATAAGATTGAAGACTGTGGATGAGCGCTGGAAAAGAACATTTATTGTCCTGAGGGTGAACAGTTCTCATCATTAAATAAATGAACAACATTACGTGCCCTACAAATCAATGTGCTCACTGTGCTGCTGATACAAGAATTCATATTCAATCCTTTTTATTGATCAGTATGAAGTTGTTTTTCATTACACTTCCTTTTCATCCGTTTCATCATTAACACTAACAAAATAACAAAAGTAATGTTCAGTAGAATGGTACTTATTAAAAGTATAATACAATCAGCAGTAACCACTGAAATAGATGTGGCATTTTCAAATAAATACAAGCATAAATATATACATGCATTATATTGCCAAAAGTATTGGGACGCCCCTCCAAATCACTGAGTTCAGGTGTTCAGTCCCTTCATGTCCACAGGTGTATAAATCAAGCACTAGGCCTGCAGACGCTTCTACACACATTTGTGAAAGAATGGGTCGCTCTCAGGAGCTCAGTGAACTCAAGCGTGGGACCGTGATAGGTTGCCACCTGTACAATAAGTCCATTCATGAAATTTCCTCACTACTAAATATTCCACGGTCAGCTGTTAGTGGTATTATAACAAAATGGAAGCAACTGGGAACAACAGGAACTCGTAAAACCACAGAGCGGGGTCAGCGCATGCTGAGGCGAACAGTGCGTAGAAGTCGCCAAGCGTGGGATGCAGTGGTGTAAAGGACACCGCCACTGGACTCTAGAGCAGTGGAGACATGTTCTCTGGAGTGACCAATCACGCTTCTCTGTCTGCCAATCCCATGGACGAATCTGGGTTTGGCAGTTGCCAGGAGAACGGTACTTGCCTGACTGCATTGTGCCAAGTGTAAAGTTTGGTGGAGGGGGGATTATGGTGTGGGGTTGTTTTTCAGGGGTTGGGTTTGGCCCCTTAGTTCCAGTGAAAGGAACTCTTAATGCTTCAGCATACCAAGACATTTTTGACAATTTCATGCTCCCAACTTTGTGGGAACAGTTTGGGGACGGCTCCTTCGAACATGACTGCGCACCAGTGCACAAAGCGTCGGTCCATAAAGACATGGATGAGCGAGTTTGGTGTGGAGGGTGGAAAGCCTTCCCAGAAGAGTTGAAGCTGTTATAGCTGCAAAGGGTGGGGTGTGTGTGTGTGTGTGTGTGTGTGTGTGTGTGTGTGTGTGTGTGTGTGTGTGTGTGTGTGTGTGTGTGTGTGTGTGTGTGTACACATACACACATGTATAGTCAATATATAAAACTCTATCACCGTAAGGCATTTTTGACTGTTTATTAAATTTTATAGCAGGGAAGCAGAATAATTGGATGTTCATTAATTAATTGCTAATCTAAGACATGATGTTTGTGAATGTTTGATGTCTTTATGCCTGTTACTCTCTGAACTCTCACGCCGCCTGTTTTTCTCAGTAGGATTGAGTGACAGGAGGGAAGAATCGCTCTTATTCTCTTCACTTTGAGGATTAATTATTCATACATACAAGCTTTGATCCCTTTTATCCTTCTTTGTGCATAAAGAACACATTTGGATTGACATTTTAACAGAAATGTTGTTTAGAACGAATCAACTTGCTCAAAGGGAGAAAGACATTTCTGTGAAATGAAATCACGCAAGATACGTGCCTCCTGGAAATGAAAGTTTCATTCAAATGATTGACATTAATTACATGTCAGTCAGACGGTCTCTTCCTGTTTTAGTGAGTGGGTCTTGACCAGAATAAGCTGCAAATTGAACTAAAATGTATCGATAAATCAAAAGATTACGCTCAGAATACCTCATTTCGAACATGCATTACAAAATCTCTTGTATGTGTCATACAGCTTGTGCATTTGAGCAATTCTGGGACTTTTTATTGCAGGGTGTCTCTGTGCCCCTGGATGAATCGCTCTTGTTGCATAATACCTCATTTGTAAGTCACTTTGGATAAAAGCGCCTGTTAAATTAATAAATGTAAACGTTAATCCATTTAGCATTCTGATTTGTCTTCATGCTAATACATATTTGATTAAACGCTCATATCTATCTTTTGCCTGTAGTCAGCTGTTTTTCAAGGATTATTTATGTTATTAATTATGGTAAACCCCAAATTATTCCATAATGGGCAAAGAGATGTTTAAAATCACTTCAAGGACCTTTGCATTTTTTGCATTTCTTTTAAAGCTCTGCAGGGACGGCAGTTTTTTGTAGGCCGTCCCCTAAGTTCACATCACCCTGGTTCAGACAAAAACCCAACAGGGCTTTGGATTATTGCAGAAAATAAGCTCTGTGACCAACATAAAAGTTTATGATTCTTACTCAATGTGTCATCATAATGACAAATGAAAAGAAAAAAACCTAAATACAACTGCCAGAAGAAAAAGCTGAACATAAGTTAAACGAACTACACCACAGTCGCACAACTACAATATCACCAACATTAAGGCTCGAGAATAACTCTTTTTCCACGTTCTGCTCCGTCTCACGCACAGTCGCATCTGCACAGCTTTCAATGGCTGTGTTCGAAATCTCTCCCTATAACCCTCATGCACTATTACTTACATCACTCCACTAATATAGTCCAGTGAATGAAAACGAGTGAATGAATTCGGACACTGAGTGCTGCTTTTGCATAGTTTGTGCTTGCTGCTTAATAATCATTTGAAATTTACCAATCTGACAGCTCCAGTAGTAAGATAAAAAGATTAATCTTGAACTCTGTCACTCCTTCCTTTCTGTCCTTCTATCCGTGCAGACGTGTTTTCTCTCTGTTCCCTGCTGGCTCAGCTGTTTTGTTTTGTCTAGTGTTTCGTCTCTTCTCTTCTCTGACTGCTGCTCTGCTGGACTCTTGAAAATACTGAAATGGAATTGATTAACTGGTCAATCAAGCGCAATCGACAAGATTTTCTCACTAAGGAACCGGAGAACCCATGCGGGACTATGAGGGACGCATGGAACAACTGGCAAGTCCTGTGCCTGGAGGCTCTGTCCCGGAAGATTTATACATGATTGGATTATTGATGGCGGGGTTCCTATTCTTTGGCTTTGGGATTGCCCTGACCTATCGGAAGATTGGTAAGACAGCTGCAAGCAAATTCACCCAGCCGCTGTCTGTGGAAATTAAAGAATGCTTCGGGGTTGTGTGTGACCGTCTGAAGGAATTAGATCAGAAAGTGATAGGAATTGAGGAACTGAACCGTAACAACGCAGTTGCGGATAGGGTTGGGCTCTATCGGGGTCAGATCGGTGAACTTTTACGGACTGTAATGGCCATGAGGCTCGTAATGTCTAGGGAAACTGCACAGACCGGATTTACCAATGCTGAGGACCAGATCTGATTGATTGATTGATTATGATCCGGACAAATTACCGAAGATCATCAAATGGATTAAAAATAATAAATTGTATTTGCCTGACCTAACCAACTGAACCTCACTTGGTCCCTATCTCTCGGTTGGTCAGCCGGGCAGCTGTCTGCTATCTTCCCTGTGCACTGTATCTCCTTCAAGGACAAACCATAGAACTGAACTCGAAAAACATCTGAAGTTATGGCTAACATTCTCACACAACACAATCTCAGACTCACTGCGCACCATAGCCGATCCCACCCCCTCCAACCGTCTGCCTGTTTATCTATCTCCTCTCCCACTCCATACAAAAATCCCATCACGTGACCACGTGTACTGTGTCATGTTTATGTTTATGTTTATGTTTTGTTGTGTTTGCTATGTAATGCTTGCTAAATTGCATTCTTGTATTTCTGGAGAGCGTAGGCGGCGCCTGAATGTCGGCTGCGGCCGGAGGCTTGCTCCAAACTTCATTTCGTTATACTGTACTTGTACATGTGTAATGACGAATAAACTTCAACTTCAACTTCAAACTATGTATAAACTTAAATTCAACAATTTAATAAATCACTCAGGAATTTAGCCACTTTGGACCAGAAATTTGTTGCATTGTGAGACTGAATGAGTGCACTTGATAACGTCCACTATGGTTTCGGACACCACTACAACTAACCGTCCCCTCAAAAAGTGCCCTATTTAAGGGTATAGGGGACGATTTCGGACACAGCCAAAATATGCTCAACCACAGATGAGCACGGATGGATGTGTGTGACACATGCGCAGTACAAGTGCTTCTTTATACCAAATGTGTCATTTACAGGACAATCACTCAGAAGGATAGAAGAAAAGTAGCGGATTCGCCATTGCATCTTCTTCGACTACTGCACAGTACATCACAATAGTATTGCCACCTAGTGCCACTCTTCGGTCTCAACATTCACTTTGCGCATGAGCTGATGTACACACACCATCTGCGCAGTCAGTCTTCATTTAAAACACATTTTCACTGAAAGTTTGAGTTGGAATAGTTTGCAAGAGAGTGATTATTAACACGAGGCAGTGAAAGCGACTAGTGAGTAGATGAGTTTACTTGTTTAGTTTGATCATGTTTAATGTCCCTCTGTAGTCCCATTTAGACGCTTGTTAGCAACAGCTTTTTCAAAACAAGTAAAAGCTTTAACAAATAAAAATAAATCACAGGGGGTATTACTGATGTAATTTATGTCGTAGAATAAAAGGTGCATATCTTGAGCTGGTGTGAACCACAGACCTCATTTCAAGCATTTAACCAAAATACTGTCTTGGTGAGTATTCACGTAAACACAGTCGGTTATGTCGGTTAGTGAAAGCAAAGAGTTGAGAAAGAAAACGCATGTAACAGTAGGCTATAGGATCCGTGCATTCTGTCTTAAAGTGACAGCAGCCTAATATTCATGCTGCTGTTTGTGCTTTGTTAATCAAACAACGAAAGACAAAGAGAGAATCACACACTGTTTGTACTTGCTTACAGGTTTACCCTTAAAGTCGTCATGAAGCCGAAGTTGCGCTAGTCTTTTCAGCTTCTGGTGTGTGAAGCAGCCTCTGGAACAAGAACAAATGTAGGGCGGGGCTTGATTTTGTCCGTGGGGATTTGATTGGTTGTGGTTTGCTATTGGTCGATCTTATGTGATTGACCGTTTGCCCCGCCCTCGTAATCAGAGAAGAGTTGCTACAAAAGGGACGGGAGTTATTGATGTGCACAGATAAATAATTTATAACACATACTAGGGGTCGACCGATTATCGGCCTGGCCAGCATTAGGGATTTTTATGGTTATCAGTACATCTGCCATTTTCAAAACTGATTTGCAGATAAAATAATAGTATATATCAGTATTAAATGTCATTATTAACAGTTCTCATATAAAGATACGTTTAAAAGCATTTAAAGAAAGTTGTCACAAACCTTGTTATTCTAAATTTTGACATTAATTTTAATTTTTACACCAGACATATATATCGGTTCTCTGTCTACTTGATCTGTAATAATCTGTATTGCATCGGCCCTGAAAAACACATAACAGTCCACCCCTAATAAATTCTCCAATATTACAAAAAATTAAGAATTTACATATTTCATGCTGACTTTCAGCTGTTTTATCATCCACTAGGTGAAAAATCAAATGCTTTGGCGTGAGTTACATGCCAGTGGTTTCTTGGTTTGATCAGACCACCAAGTATGAGCAAAAAGTGATGCTTGCCCTACTTTGGCAT
This sequence comes from Paracanthobrama guichenoti, assembly GCA_018749465.1. Lineage (NCBI taxonomy): Eukaryota > Metazoa > Chordata > Actinopteri > Cypriniformes > Gobionidae > Paracanthobrama > Paracanthobrama guichenoti. The sequence continues at coordinate 35,102,810 of CM031962.1, read as the reverse complement.
GTAACAACAACCCTCAACTAGTCTGGGCAAATGATCTGGATTACCTCTGAAATGACTTCAGGTCAATGTTGAGAAGTGATATCACATGATTTTAATAGCAGCTCAGTATGGATGCCCAGCAGTGGTGGGGTTTTGTCATTTAATTTCATGGCCCAACTCGTCTAGTTTCCTTAAAATGACTGAATAAGAATGATCCATGAATAATTACACAGAACTAAATGAGAGCGACCTAGTGTACCAGCATTTTCATGACCTTGCTAATGCCTTTGAATTAATATACATTTTAAATTATTTTTGCTGGGGGAATAAAATAACTGGCCCTTGTGTAAACAGCTGGCACAGTCTGTGTATATCTAGCTGAGAGCAAACATACTGACACTAAACGCACATCTCAGACATCCTCACGGGCCACAGAAAATAGTTTTCCAATGAATATTTAACATGTCGTTTTACTTCATTATGCTTAGACTCTGCACAACGTCCATATTATTGTGTTTACTTTTGATAATGGCTTGTAAAACAGACATCCACCATGCACATCGTGTTCTGACAGAACGAAAAGTCAGAGAAAGAGTAAGCACAACTATAAAAGGGATGTCAGGGGACATCTGCTATGCCAACAGAAGTGCCAGTGTAGCATCTGGAAGCCATGTTAACATAACAGAGACAACATAGTGTACTTCCTTGACAAACCTAACACACAGATGCATGCTGTAGACTTTGCTGATGATTAATACTGCAATGATGGCATCAGTGCCAGGTGATTCACTGAGCTGGCCATACTTAATGATGGTGTGACTTAGATTCATCTCTGGCAGCCAGATGCTTTATTATGGACATAAAATCTGCTCCACAATGCCATTTATTCTGGGCAAAAATGTATATCGTTGAACTAACAGTGAACTGGAATCTGCTGGAACATTGAAAATGATGGACTGGCCCCCTCAAAGTCCGGACCTCAACCCCATTGAGCACATTTGGGGCAAGTTGGAAAATAAACTGGACAGATCTATTGTACATTCAAAGGAAAGCCTTTGGCTTCAGTTGCAGAAGGCATGGGATAACATTAGTGTTGAAGTTCTCAGAGGAAATATATTGACACTTTGGCAGAGAGATGTGCTGCTGTAATTGCTGCAAAAGGTGGACATACCGAATATTAAAGTTAAAAGTGGATAAAAACAGTATGACTCACTTCATCTGAGATTTGGTGATGTGCTCAGAACAAACATCTGTATGTTTCATGAACATTATGAAATTAAATCAGGTGTTCTAATAATTTTGGCCACCACTGTATAATAAAAGAAAAATATGGCGTTACATGCTGTGTTGGGTCTAACTAGTTACTGTAATTTAATTACTTTTCCTTGAAAAAGTAAAGTAAGGGATTACTCATTTATCCTGTAATTTAATTTCAGTTACTTCTGGTGTAATGTAACACGCTATTGAAGATGTAATTAGTAACGAGTAGTAAGTAATTCACACACTTAGTAATTTTTAGAGTAATTTACCCAACACTGGTTACATGTTGCATTGTTTTTTTTTTTTATTTTTTTATGGACTTGTATCCATCCTGCGGATGAGACGTTAAACCAAGGACCTGACTCTCTGTGGTCATTAAAAATCCCAGGATTCATAGCATACCTTGCTAGTTTCTATTGTAACTGATCGCCTTCACCTGTCCCTTGTTAGTCCTTGTGTTCCCTGTGTATTTAAACCCTAGAGCTTCAGTTGTCTTTTGTCGGTTGTTGCCTTTACGCCTCTTGTAAGCTGTTGTGTTCCTGGTTCCCCTGTTTGGGTTATGTTCCCGTTTCCTGGTTTGGATTATCTTTGTGTTTTTAGAATAAACTGATGCTGCATTTGGATTCTCGCATCTCTTCTCTGCTAAATGCAACTTTCATTCTGTGTGTGCTGTTCTGAAACTGCTGCCGCTGCGGTTCTCACTGCATGACAAATAATTCAGCCTACAAAAATCCATTAAAGCAGCTTACTATAAGTAAGGAATAATTGATGACGGTGTGTTGAATAATTAGAACATAATGCACACCAGAGGTGTACCACTTCGGTGTGCATTATTTTCTAATAATTCAATGGACCAGAGTCAATTATTATACTTATACTACAGATACTACACCTCAAAACATTGTTCAGATGTTGTATTTCCAGATATCTGTCAGGTTTTTGTCCTTAAAACGCTTGTGTGCAGGACTAATTTCTTACGCATCTAAACCCAAGCCAAACCCAAGCCCAAGATCTAATAACGGAGGCGTGAGCCACTGATAGCAGTTATTAAAGGCATAGTTTACCTACGGCCTATGTCCTTTCCGTACATAATGTAAATAATTTGTAATTTTTATCCTATTGTTTACTATATTTATTTTCTTGGTGTCGTTGTGGGTTTCGGTTCTTTTGCTGTTGTCGGCTGTACACTGTCAGAAAAAAAAGGTACATTGCTGTCACTGGGGCGGTACCCTAAGGTACAAAACCGAAAAGGTAATATGTACCTTTAAGGTACTAATACGCACTATTAAAGCACTGATATGTTCCTTTAAGGTACTAATACGCACTATTAATGTACTGATATGAACCTTTAAGGTACTAATACGCACTCTTAAAGTACTGATATGTACCTTTTAAGGTACTAATATGTACCATTTAGGGGTGAGTAAGGTACAAGGTACAAAGATGTACCTTTTCACTGTTGTACCTTAGGGTACCGCCCCAGTGACAACACTGTACCTTTTTTCTGAGAATGTAAGGACCTTTGAAATAACTGAAATCATTTGGTGGAGTGATATGCTGATAAGCTGTAATGCGGTCAAAACCTGCTGGAACTACTTTAGCCGTGTGTTTCCCTGAAAATAACTGCACACCTTATAACGCTCATCAATCCGAATCAAGCATTCAACAGCCATAGTATATATATGCATTTCTGTGATTACCGTACTATTATTTAGAGATGTAAACAGTCAAAAATCCAATTCAAGTCAAAAGCTTATAGTTACTATTTCAGTTTTTGATGCTCTCACTATTTATCGTCTATAGCATGACTTCCTTAACGATAATACGGTGAAGAAAATGTAGTTACGGTGTGTTAATAAACCACAACAGTTTTTTTGCACAGGTGAAGTCCATGAATTTTCATGAATTCACTTTGCGTTTAACACACTGGCCTGCCCGGTTATCTCTAATATTCAGTTCTGCTCATGAATATCTTGTTTACTTGATACCAAGTGTCTCCAATAAAACTCCTGGATATCTTCCAAATGTTTGATGCCATGAACCTCACAAACTCTGGCTCTTCCTCAGAAGATTGTACACATGATTTTGTTTACTGGTGGACTGATAAACGCCTGTGCACCATGAAATGAACTGGCACTGGTGATTTGATCAACTCTGATCAAAGATTTCTTAACCCGATTTGACGATTATTCAGAAGATTTTGAGTCATTTTGCAGCACTCGATAGGCTATAGAAAAGGACAACTGACAAAGTGCGTTTCTTTGAATTACATATCTTAATGAATATTGCAGACTTGTCCATTATGCATTAGGACTATGAAAGAGGATGTATTTCATAATTCATTGTTTTAATTCAGGCAACATTAAAGATTTCCTCAGTGAAACAGTCCGTGCCTGAGAACAGCTGTGCTCAATATAATCTTGTCTTCACTTTGAAGGAAATTTTCATATTGATGAGACATTAAGAAAAGTTTTAACATTTAGAACATTTGTCTGGTTTGCTTGTTACATCCATACATGCCAACAGCTTCAGCATCAACTTTGTCACAGACGTTTCTTTTGAAACTCCTTTGCCGAAATAAAAGTAGGCACAAATGAGTCAGTTGCTGATTTACAGTGAGCAAAGATATAAAATTAATATGGATAGCAACATATTGTTTGATGAGAAATGGTTGAGTTTATATTGAGATCTTGAGACTTTGATGCCTTATTAGATGCAATTTGAAACTCTTCTGAAACTCTAGAAGAGGTGTATGTGAGATTCCTGGGGTCTTTCTTAGGAGTCAAACGTCTCCATCTGCTCACCATGGTGTCTAGAAGCAACTGACATGGTAACGACATCTAATTTGTGAGTTTTCTTTCCATAAGACTCTTTACAAAGAGTAACATTTCAGCCTTTAAGGTTTATTTGTATGAATTCATTTATATCTGTCTCTCACAAGCTGTCTAGAACATGCCTGTGACAATACAAATTTGAAATTATATTTTGCATGAACAAAATTAGGCCTTTTTTGTGATTAAATACATTTATGTTCTCATGTTTTAATATAAAATAATGTAAAATTTGAATTTGTAATTAAAATATTTCAATTAAAATCTAAGTAGTATTTGCTTTACTGAAATTAATTAACAAATATTAAAAATGACAGTGTGCTTACTAGGCCTGTCATGATCATGACTGTAATAATTGCAAATAACGATTCAATTAAATTTTCATGTCACTTACAGTGTAAGCCTATAACAATAAAAATTATAATAAAATAGGCCCACATTATTTACTTTAATGCTGTGAAATATGTAATGTAGTCTGATTAAACCCATTTTGTCTGAAGGAAGACCTTTGACTAACTTGTTGACTCTATTACAACAGTGTTTTTCATATTCTTTGGCAAAATGCCATTGAAATTTAAACTGCACAATTATTGTGATTATCCAAAATAATTGTGATTAGATCGAATAACCACGATCAGACGACTAATCGCTCATCGTGACAGGCCTAATGCATACTAATGTCATGGTTTTGAATGTAATTATTTGGTTAATTGAGAGAAACAAAACTGGAGATTAATATTTCTCCAACATAAAACATACTGAAAAAATACATCACATTCAGTGTTTTCTTTTTCAAGTGGCATAACCGTGGTCTGATGCTGGATCGGAGTGACGCATCTACAGATAGTAGTGTAGTAGGAGCCCAAGGTGATCACTAATGCATCATTCTGAGGACTATTACATTGATTTAAATCTGCCCCCGTTCTGAGCTGACAAGCATAGAAATGAGATCCATGTCTGCTATCTGTGTGCTCTGCCAAATGCTAATAAGATTGTGTTGGACATGACAGAGAGCTTAACTCATCTCCTGATGGTCTGCGTTAAAAACACTCCAATTACCCGATTTTAGTTTAACTGTTTTTTCCATTGTAGTATTTTCCATTGTTCGGAATGATATTTTAATCTAGAACAAGAGGATGAGATTTGGCTAGCTGCATGCTTTGTCGGGTTTTTCATTATTTGTGCTTAATTTTTGTGAAATGTCAGCCCAGTGTGTTGATTAGCACTCCTGCGACCTTGGCTATCAGACAAACGCCAGGGGCTCAGTGTGTGAATATTAAACAGGTCAGTCTAAATGAATCTCCAAACACAGTTCCAGAGTCTCTCAGCTTGAATTATTAATGATGGACGTTTATTGACCTGCATAAATCCATCAAACACATGATTAGTAATTACATTCTTGTCTTGACAGACCATACTTATATTTGTTTTAACATCAGTCTTGAAAAAGAAACAGTATCTCATCGCGGGGTGTCCAAGGTCCGACACGCGAGCCAATTACAGCCCGGGATGATTTTCAAACGGCCCGCAGCTTGTCTATTAAAATAATACATGTGGCCCGCAACACATAATTTACAAATCATGCATGTTCACGGTGTCAACACAAGGAGACAGCACTAGATTTTAGGCCAGGTGTTGCAAAATGAAACCAAGTTTAATAACTGATAAGCGCTGGCATTTCTGTTGCTTGTGAGAAACATGCCAACAGCCGAGCGAAACCGAGCCGTTGAGTTGTTTGAACCGCCCTGTGGCAAGCAGTACGAGGCAGAGGGCAGCGAGAGAATGGCACGAGGCCGGTGATTGATAATGAGCGCCAGCTGCACGTCCAGTTCTCACGGTCCCTCAGCCTCGTCCTGCTTGCCACACACCCCCACACACAGACCATTTATTAGCTATGTCCAAAAGACAGTGAGATCCAGATACAAACCTCAAATGTGTCTGTGATTTAAACTAGTTTAAAGGGGACCTATTATGCAAAATTCTGAACGTAAATGTGTGTTGGCAGTGTTACACAACCACCCTATAAATGGTAAAAATCCACCCACTCCTTTTTTCTAATCCCCATAAATAAGCAGCAGTGTATAAGAATAAGCCGTTTGCAGTTTCTATGCAATGTGACGTCACATATGCTTAGGCCCCACCCACGACTGCTGATAGACTCCACCGTATTAGCATAGACAACGCCCAAAGAGAGATGTACACAGTCCGCCATGTTTATCTCCACCCCAGAGCATTTAACAGCAGCTTTCAAGAAATGTATTCTTATTAAAGCTACTAAAGTTATTCAGTCAATATAAGAGTAATTTTCTTCTTTTCTTTTGTTGTTTGATTCATGTTAACAGCATATATAGCAGTAGGTACTGCATATTACACTGGTTTCACTTTCTTTACATGCTGTTTACATTCACAGACATAACCGACTGTGTTTGTGAACTTTGTGTGTTTTTGACAACCTTGTGTATTTGACAGTTTAAGCACAATAAGATGTGAAAGAGAACTTAATACTCACACAACGCGCCATCTGACATCCATCTGCACGTGTGTGCGCTCAGAAGACCATATATCAGAGGTTTAGATGGATATGACTTTAGAGCAGATAATAAACTTTCACGATGATGAAGAACTGTAATGTCATGTAACCGCTATAGAGATGATAATCAAAACCAAACAGATGTTTTGTTAGTTTCTGGCAGAGTATCCTAGGCACAAGCTGTAAAGGCTCCACCCTTTTCTGGAAAGGGGGCAGGGACAAGCAGCTCATTTGCATTTAAAGATACATACATGCAATTCCTTCCACTCAAAAATGGGCATTTACAACATGGTATAATAAATGATGTGTGGGGTATTTTGATCTGAAACTTCACAGACACATTCTGGGGACACCTGAGACTTATTACATCTTGTAAAAAGGGGCACAATAGGTCACCTTTAAAGCCGAATGAAACCAATGCTGACATTCTCAACAACACAGATGCGGAAAACAGGAGAAACATTGAGCCACAATGATACAGAATATTTTTCAACCCACAAATCACCAACATTTACCATGGGTTTACTGTAGTAACACCAAGTGTAAACATGGTGGCAAAAATGTGGGATATTCATATGGAATTATCATAATGTAGATATGTATTAAATATGAAATGTAGGGCAAATTACTGAAACCAATGGTTAACTTTAATAAGAGTAGAGATCTAACAGAGTTAAAATATTTAAATTTTACCCTTTAAAAATGAGGTTGTTAATTTTGCAGGAGTTACTCTGTGTTAATGAAAATAAATGTAGGGTACATCTGTGTCCCAACTCAAGCTACTGTCAAATTTGCATTTTCAAAAGACAAAACATATAGGCTAATATTGTTAATATTATTTTGTGTATAATTGTCCGGCCCCATGAGTGTCAACAACATTGAACATTTGGGACACCCGTCTCAGAGTATCATTGTTTTGTCTGTGTTAACTTGGTGTCTTGTGAATCATTTTAAGAGTGTTTTCTTAGATAGCAAGATGTGATTACTGTTGAAACAAATAAGTGGCCTCTATATCTTTTCTCTCAATTAACTTTCAAGCATAATGTAAAGAAAAAACACAGATGTGATCTTCTGCTGATTCTCAGATAAAAGACATGAGTAATTTAGTTTTAACAAGGTTTTAAACAGTGTCCAGTTTTGCCAAGATACCAAAACTTGCAATCAAATATCAGAGCTCAATATGAACCTTATATTAATATCAAATGATCTGAGCATGCTTTTTATAGCTCTGTACTCTTATCATATGTGGCTATTGACTCAACTGCATCCATTTTCTTTTTCTAAGGAATTATATGAGAAACATCAGAGACAAAGTTGATACTTAAAAGAAACATTACTGAGAACACAGCTATGTCTGCTAAAAGATGAAAGAGCAGTTTTGAGCAATTAAATATTCATCTGTGATTAGATAAGTATCAAAGAGCAAAGACATGTCATGCATGTTTTAAAAAATGACATGCATTTATGATGTATTAACCAAAATACCAAATTATAAATCTCAAAAACTATGGAGAAAAAAGAGGATTGAGTAAATTCTCAAAGACCCTTCAAGCTTTTTCTCACAGTCCTGCATTTGAGTTAAAATCAATGCTGGAATATTGTCATGGATTATATAGTTTTGTAAGCATCCCCTGTATTAATAAAAAGTGCAAATGAATAAGTGGCCATGTAGCAGAGTGTTTCCACAATGTTGTTATCACATGTTTTTAAATGATGCTGACACAATGGCAGGGCCGGATGTGCTTTTGGCTCCTAGCAGTAATCCGTGATTTATTATCCACTTTGTGCTGACAGCTCTTCGCCTTCCCTCTCTCTTTCTAGGTTGTGTCAGAAGAGCAGGCGAGGATGAAACTGAAGCCCAGTAAAAGAGATTCCCCCTTGGGGAGCCATAGACAGATGTGGAGCCCCTGGAGCCACTGCCCCTGTGTCTGAATGATCTATGGATAGAGACCACCAGCCCTCAAGAGTCAATCTTCCACTGCTGAGCGATTCTACATTGGCAGGCACAAACAAATGTTGCTCTGTAATTGCTGAGTATCTACAGTCCGAACATTTGGTTCCTGGGCTCCATTTTCTCAAAGTTACCTTCCTGTTACAAGGAAAAACGACCTACCACAACTGTACTTAGCCTGAAGAACTCTGACTCTGTAATTGCTGAGTATCTACAGTCTGAACATTCAGTTCCCAGTTCTCAAAGTTCCCTTCATGCCACAAGAAATACAGCCAACTCACAATCCAGCAAATGCATGCAAAGCTTCCGGGAAAGCCCATGTATCCTCACATCACCTTCAAATTGCATGAGCGTGAAAGAGGAAAGTTATGGCATCTCATTGAGAATGCTGAGGTCGGTCAGGCGTGCGGGCTAACCGGATCAATACAACCCTGCTGATTAATGGGCAGATTTGTCTTCCATTTAGTGTGTCAGAGAAGAATCATCTACCAAGACCAAGATTGTGAAACCAGGTCTCTTCGGTCCTCAAGAGTCGCATTTCCATTGCAAAGTAAACCTGTTTTGTATCATTTAACACTGCTTCATCATATATACAGTCAATACGACCCTTGCAAAGCAGTGTAAATCAAACTGTCAGTGTGGAACAATTGTCTTTCTGTAAATAAGTTATTTTCACTTCGTTCCTGGGTCAAGTTTATGATATTGGAAATGCAAATGCCTTCAAAGTTCAACAACCTGGGATGAAAAAGTAGCCGCTCCAAACAACAAAGAAAAGCTTGAAACGAGGTCTCTTCAATCTTTAAGAGTTGGATTTCCATTGCAAAGTAATCCAAAATTTGACTTTTGTAACTTTGTAGCATTTAACACTGCTTCTTCAGATTTGCAATCAATACGACCCTTGCAAAGCATCGAGTCAAAAGCAATTGGCTTTTTAAGTACTTTTCACTTTGTTCCTGGGTCAAGTTTATGATATTGAACATGCAAACGCCTCCAAATTTCACCAAACTGGGATGGAAAAGCAGCCACTCCAACCAGCCCAGCAAATCTTGACCTGCAACATTGAGAATCCGTCGAACCCAAGTGCAACAGAGCGGACGACATTGCTGTGAGTGAGTGTATGTGGTGGTGGCCCTCAGCATGGTGTTGCCACCACCGGACAAGCGGCATGTGTGTCTTACCACCTTTGTGATCATGACCAGCATGGCCTTCATGGACGCCTACCTGGTGGAGCAGAACCAGGGCCCACGAAAGATCGGCGTCTGCATCATTGTCCTGGTCGGGGATGTCTGCTTTCTTATCGTCCTGCGCTATGTGGCGGTTTGGGTTGGAGCAGAAGTGCGGACGGCTCGACGAGGATACGCCATGATCCTGTGGTTCCTCTATATATTTGTGTTGGAGATCAAGCTTTACTTTGTCTTCCAGAACTGTAAGGCTGACCGCAAGAGTTTGGAGACTGTCGCCCGGAAGGCTTTGACTTTATTGCTGTCTATTTGTGTGCCAGGCCTCTACCTGGTTCTAGTGGCTCTAGACAGCATGGAATACGTCCGTACCTTTAGGAGGAAGGAGGACATGAGGGGTCGGCTTTTCTGGGTGGCTTTGGACTTGCTGGATCTGCTCGATATGCAGGCAAACCTTTGGGAGCCACAGCGGACGGGTTTGCCCATTTGGGCTGAAGGTTTGATGTTCTTCTACTGCTACATTTTGCTTCTGATTCTTCCCTGCGTGTCCCTGAGCGAGATCAGCGTGCAGGGCGACCACGTGTCTCCCCAGAAGATGATGCTCTACCCTCTTCTCAGTCTGGTCACCATCAACATCGTCACCATCCTCATACGTGGCGTCAACATGGTACTCTTCCAGGACAGCCGGGTTTCCACCATCTTCGTTGGCAAGAACGTGGTAGCCATCGCAACCAAGGCGTGCACCTTTCTCGAATACCGAAAACAGTCACGAGAATTCCCGAATCGAGAGAATGCAACCGGAATTCCCATGGAAGTCCAGCAGAACTCTGTGGGACACGGACAAGCTCTTCCGAATGCTACGAGTCTCCCACATGAACCCACTCCAGCACGGGAGATCATGGATACATGACCAAGGAACCAAAATGGAGTCTTTCGTTTGACCCAATTGTACTTGGAGCCAACAAGGAGCATTCGAGCCAACAGATATGATGAACTGTTTTGGGGTACTTTGGTACAGCATTTCAGCATTATAAGGTGCTCCGTCCTGTTCTTGACTGTGGTAAATAAGCTAATTTTGAGCCTTGTTGTTCAAAGGAAAACATTCAGTGTTTTATAATTTGTTCTCCTCCATCTTCTCCACAGTTAGCAATGAAGAAGTGCTGTTTTCTTTCTGTACAGTAGTGGAGTGACTGTGGTGCAAAAATGTTTTCCTGTTTGAGACCAAACTCTTGTTCCTACATCCACTTTTTTGTGTCTGATATTTGCCTCTCTTGCAAGTACAGAATGGTGGAACTAGAAAGTAATGAGTTTATTATTGAGGGAACGAGATAGATGAGGTTGATGATCATGACCATGACCAAATGTTGAGGAGTAGTCCTACATGCCTGCAGTATGTGTTATGATTTATGAGATATGAGAATGAAATTTGTATCTGATGACTATATGGAATTTCTTAGGAAATAAGTGAATGCACTTACATTTGATTGGTATATGGATCATTATTATTATCATTATTATTATTATTATTATTATTATTATTATTATTATTATTATTATATACCACTTGTGTACTTGTTTTTTACATTTTTGTTTGAGGACTCAGCTGTGTTTAATAAAAAAATAAAATAAAAAAATAGTTTTGCTATTGCTTTGAAGGGTTTTTATGCTAACAAAATGCAAAAAAAGTGTCAGAACAAATTCATCTTGATAATGTCAGATAACTTTGATAGAAAGGTATGTAATGGATTACAATTAACCAATCAGCTGTCTGCTGTTCAATTAGATAATACCAATTTAGGTCAACCAATGACCAAGCAATGCTTCATTTTGTTCAGTCTGTGGTGTCGAAATATTCGTCAACACCCACTTTTTCTGTGACTAAAACAAGACGTTAACAAGCTAAACTAATATCTGATGATAAACACTATGACGAAGCGTACGCCGTTTTTTTTTTTTTTTTTTTTTAACAAGATGAGACAGGACTAGAATGTTATTTGAGGAATATCGGACATCCTGTGCTATCTTTCAAAAGTGTGCATCCGTCAATAAGGGCATTTGCATAATCTAATCTCTCAGACAGCCACAGCGGCAGCTGACGTCACAGGTACGGTTAGTCTAGGCTACCAAAACTCGAACTAGTGAGCTCGCTGCAACGCAGCATTCTAGTGTAGACTAATCTGAAAATGGTCATGCAAAAAATTCTCTTCTATAGGTATAAATGTGGATAGATATATGTCAAAAAAGGAAAAACTTAAAAGACAGCAGAGATGGAGTTAGTAAAATCCCCAGCCAACAGGTCTTTTTACTAAAGCTGTTAATGGTGTGGAAGTTGTGGAACAGCAAGTTGACGGGCACATGAAGCAGATAAAAACACAGCGTCATCGCCCCCGCCAATTTTAGGTTAGTTTGATTATAAACTTAATGGATGTATTTGCTTTTTATGTTCGAACAAACTCTAGCCTATATATTAGCATAAGGCGTGGGCGATAGCCCGGTTGAAATATATTGTGTTGTGCCGTCATCATGTAAGCTTATTTAAACGCTTTTTAATCATTGTTTTTAAACCATTCAGACACATTAAGCAGCGAGGGAGAATTAATATAGGTAAATGCGTGTGTTAAGTTAAGCCTGATATGCGCGGTGCACACCTCGTACAGTGACTGACTAAACTTGAGCTCTATTTGGTGCCTTGTGCTGGAACGTTCAAATACACTTAGTGTCAAAATCCCCGTCTTTGCGAGTGTCCTCGTAAACTTAGTCATGTGTGTCTTAAATAAACGTTAACAGTTTAAGATAAAGCATGTGCAATAGAAGGCTATATATGGGATCCTTGTAGGCCATTAATGAGGTCTTAAAGGTGTAGTTCACCCCAAAATGAAAAATCTATTATTTACTCACCCTTAAGTGGTAAAGGGTTATTTAGCATTTAGTGCTACTACTGAGAGTGCAATGTCAATACAGCCTGAATTAAATTTTGCATAAGCTTAATTGAATTGGTCTAAATAGAGAAAAATTCTAATGACCATTTTTGTCTAAAGACTATATATAAAAAAGCTACCAAAATTAATGTTGGTAAAAAAATGCAATGACTTTTCATCGACTAAAACTAGACTAAAATTGTGAAAGACAAAATGAATAAAATGTGACTAAGACTAATAAGCATTTTCATCTGAAGACGAAGACTAAGACTAAATCAAAAATGGCTGTCAAAATTAACACTGCTGTCCTGCACCCACTAGTAAAACATTGTGGTGTCTGAATAATTTTTGGTTTGACTGTATCTTGATTTATGAATGTTCAGATATTTGTACAGGAAAACAAGACAAAAATATTTATTTTGCAATCCTCTTTTTGTACACACGAACAGACAATCACACATTTCTATTTCAGTCCTTGTTTAAATCGGTTCCTCTAATGTTTGAGTAAACACACCGTGTCTTCGGAAGCGGATGGGAGGGTAAATGGCATCTGGGAAAATGAAATAAATTACGCATGGCCCCCATCAGCAGGGACTCACCTTTCTAGAGCCACACAGCATGAAACTGATTCCTGAAACACTAAGGCCTAGACACCCTTCCTCTGTACGCAGTGCGAAAACCATTTACTATCCACGTCTGATTTATTCAGTATATGTAGCAACCTGATGTATTCCATTTCAACAACATTCATTTATTGCCACTTGCATATGGTGGGCAGTCTTGGGTGGCGTTGACTCACTCCACTGCGTATTGTGCTTTTTAAGAATTTCTCTACTTTAGCGTCCACCCACGATCTGACAGCTTGAATATCCCTTTACCGTATAATGTTTCATATGGCAACATACCATTTACTTCACTTCAACACTATTTAGAATAAAACACAAGATGGATTGCATTGTTATTTCATGTTTTTATGAATCATACCACAGAGGGATATTCATGCACTAAGAGTAGACATATTCAAATTGCACTAGTCATTCAGCACTTACACAAGTCAAATGTAGTTTCAATGGGGTCAGGATGTGCAACACAGAGCACTTAAAGGGGGTAAATAGTATAAATACTATAAAATATTTGTGTCACATACAGTTTTGTTTGCTGCATCTTTGATAAGTTATATTCTGTTGTTCACAGATACTATGTCATCTTGCATGGCTTTTTATTGGAAAATTACAGAATATTAATGCACCGCAGTGGAATTGTAATGCATTTCCTAATTGCAATGTTTTATAGATATGTTCATCAATTTTTGCAATTAATAATACAGTTATATTAATAGAAACACTATATCAATTACATTATGATGGAAGAATGAATTCCAACACTGAATTGTTCCAGTTGTTACTTTGAAACCATTTTCATTAAATTGCTAGTAAATTTCATATACACTCACCTAAAGGATTATTAGGAACACCATACTAATACTGTGTTTGACCCCCTTTCGCCTTCAGAACTGCCTTAATTCTACATGGCATTGATTCAACAAGGTGCTGAAAGCATTCTTTAGAAATGTTGGCCCATATTGATAGGATAGCATCTTGCAGTTGATGGAGATTTGTGGGATGCACATCCAGGGCACGAAGCTCCCGTTCCACCACATCCCAAAGATGCTCTATTGGGTTGAGATCTGGTGACTGTGGGGGCCATTTTAATACAGTGAACTCATTATGTTCAAGAAACCAATTTGAAATGATTCAAGCTTTGTGACATGGTGCATTATCCTGCTGGAAGTAGCCATCAGATAATGGGTACATGGTGGTCATAAAGGGATGGACATGGTCAGAAACAATGCTCAGGTAGGCCGTGGCATTTAAACGATGCCCAATTGGCACTAAGGGGTCTAAAGTGTGCCAAGAAAACATCCCCCACACCATGACACCACCACCACCAGCCTGCACAGTGGTTGCAAGGCATGATGGATCCATGTTCTCATTCTGTTTACGCCAAATTCTGACTCTACCATCTGAATGTCTCAACAGAAATCGAGACTCATCAGACCAGGCAACATTTTTCCAGTCTTCAACTGTCCAATTTTGGTGAGCTCATGCCTCTTTTTCCTATTTGTAGTGGAGATGAGTGGTACCCGGTGGGGTCTTCTGCTGTTATAGCCCATCCGCCTCAAGGTTGTGCGTGTTGTGGCTTCACAAATGCTTTGCTGCATACCTCGATTGTAACGAGTGGTTATTTCAGTCAAAGTTGCTCTTCTATCAGCTTGAATCAGTCGGCCCATTCTCCTCTGACCTCTAGCATCAACAAGGCATTTTCGCCCACAGGACTGCTGCATACTGGATGTTTTTCCCTTTTCACACCATTCTTTGTAAACCCTAGAAATGGTTGTGAGTGAAAATCCCAGTAACAGAACAGATTGTGAAATACTCAGACCGGCCCGTCTGGCACCAACAACCATGCCACACTCAAAATTGCTTAAATCACCTTTCTTTCCCATTCTGACATTCAGTTTGGAGTTCAGGAGATTGTCTTGACCAGGACCACACCCCTAAATGCATTGAAGCAACTGCCATGTGATTGGTTGATTAGATAATTGCATTAATGAGAAATTGAACAGGTGTTCCTAATAATCCTTTAGGTGAGTGTATGTTGCATACATTATAATTCCTGAAATAAGCAATCTCACACACACATACACACTTATGACAGGTGAAGTGAATAACACTGATGATCTCTTCATCACGGCTCCTGTTAGTGGGTGGGATATATTAGGCAACAAGTGAACATTTTGTCCTCAAAGTTGATGTGTTAGAAGCAGGAAAAATGGGCAAGCGTAAGGATTTGAGCGAGTTTGACAAGGGCCAAATTGTGATGCCTAGACGACTGGGTCAGAGCATCTCCAAAACTGCAGCTCTTGTGGGGTGTTCCCGGTCTGCAGTGGTCAGGATCTATCAAAAGTGCTCCAAGGAAGGAACAGTGGTGAACCGGCCACAGGGTCATGGGCGGCCAAGGCTCATTGATGCACGTGGGGAGCGAAACCTGGCCCGTGTGGTCCGATCAAACAGAGCTCAAATTGCTCAAGAAGTTAATGCTGGTTCTGATAGAAAGGTGTCAGAACACACAGAGCATCTCAGTTTGTTGCGTATGGGGCGGCAAAACCGCAGACCAGTCAGGGTGCCCATGCTGATCCCTGTCCACCGCCAAAAGCACCAACAGTGGGCACATGAGCATCAGAACTGGACCACGGAGAAATGGAAGAAGGTGGCCTGGTCTGAGGAATCACGTGTTCTTTTCCATCACATGGATGGCTGGATGCGTGGCTTACCTGGGGAACACATGGCACCAGGATGCACTATGGGAAGAAGGCGAGCCGGCGGAGGCAGTGTGATGCTTTGGGCAATGTTCTGCTGGGAAACCTTGGGTCCTGCCATCCATGTGGATGTTACTTTGACACGTACCACCTACCTAAGCATTGTTGCAGACCATGTACACCTTTTCATGGAAACGGTATTCCCTGGTGGCTGTGGCTCTTCCAGCAGGATAATGCTCCTGCCACAAAGCAAAAATGCTTCAGGAATGGTTTGAGGAGCATAGCAATGAGTTTGAGGTGTTGACTTGGCCTCCAAATTCCCCAGATCTTAATCCAATCGAGCATCTGTGGGATGTGCTGAACAAACAAGTCCGATCCATGGAAGCTCCATCTCGCAACTTACAGGACATAAAGGATCTGCTGCTAACATCTTGGTGCCAGATACCACAGCACACCTTCAGGGGTCTAGTGGAGTCCATGCATCGACGGGTCAGGGCTGTTTACACAATATTAGGTCAATGTTGTGTTTGTGTCTGTCTGTCTATATATTTAATAAAATAAAATGTTTGTTTTTGGATGACAGAAAATCTAATTGGAAAAAAAACCATGGTTGGAACACAATAAAGTGCAATTAACATCTGACAACATGATGAATATGCTGTAGTATTATATTCCAGAAACCTCCTCTGAATCCCAGACTTGTAAATATCATGTGTATCCCTGAGACGTGGATGAAGTGAGAGCCCACAGCTACATATATTACTGTGCAAAAAAATATATATTTTGTGTTATTTTCTTTGATGCACATTAAAGATTCAGCCTTAACCTTCAGCCCTATAGCATTACATTGATCTATAATTCAGGCTGTTTACCAAAATATTTGAACCCATACTGTAAATGCAAAACGTGATATAATTAGAAATATATAAATCTGAGTGTGCAAATATTAAGGATCTGCTATTATAAAAGTCAAATGAACTGGAATGGATTATTATTATTTTTTTTTTTTTTTTTTTTGCACAATGCTGGGAGACACACTTATCGTTATCGTTCACATGCATGAGGAGGAAAGAGATGAAGGAACATCATCTTTCATTTGAAATGCATCAATAAACCACGTTCAGATGTCAGCAACCCCACAGGCACTCTTAGATTTGCTTTACAACATTAAAGATTCAGAGTCACTCTAAAACCAGTCAAAGGGACCCTAAGCCTTCAAATGTGTGTTTAGTGCTTGAACAAAAGACAAGGAAAGAAAGATGGCAACACTTGACTTGTATATATATATATATATATATATATATATATATATATATATATATATATATATATATATATATATATATATATATATATATATATATATATATATATATATATATATATATATATATATATATATATATATATATATATATATAATGCATTATAAAAAGTATCCTCGATGCATCATAAGTACATTCACATGCCAAAGTCATATATTCAAACTTGCGTCTATTTGTGGTTGCCCTTTTAAAGACTTAAAGACCTAATCGATTAAACGGTTGATGCAAGATATGAAATTGGTTGTCAATCATGTGTTTTTATAAATATGAAAAGATAAGTAGGCCTATTTTATTGGTTTCCACTGGCAAATAAAACCTGAAAATATCACAGAATTTAATGAGAAATGTGTGATTGCCAAGTCATAGTTAATTAAATCTTTTGAATATGAATAATGCATAAAATCTTGCCCCTGTTGGATTAATAAAGTTGTAGTTGTAAACAAAACTAATAATTAAAAACAAAAAGACATTTCTATATAGTCAATATATCTTTTCATATAAATTAAAGTTAGAATTCATTGCAAACAACATAATGATTTTTTTAAAGAGTCTATAAGTAAGAATTTCCATGTAGGCCTATTAAATCTCTTTTCATATTGCCAGTGTGTGAACAGCTTTTAATGAAACTTAAAAGCGAGACCTTCCCAGACTTCCTAGGCTGTCGATGAGAGCATTTTATGTGAAGGACTCGGCCCATTTTTGCCGGGAAAATCAAAAAGACGTAGAATATTTATGTGAACGTTCACCTCATTCAGATGAAACAAATGCTGCCACACCATCAAATTTTTTTCCCTTCAAGACTGCTCATAACTTTTTTAACGTCAGTTACCTAAAAAAGGTAGATCGGTATAAATTTGACTTGGAAAAAGACTGATTTGGTTGACGATTAGGTCAAACTAGTTAAAAGTGTAATTCAAAATATAGTCTCACAGCCAGATCTACAGTCTCAAATATACTTCATAATCAAACTATCATAACAGTGTGTTACAAGGCCCCCCTTGAAATAAACATCAGCACAGGTTTGTTTAGATACAAAATCCCCAAGATTTATTGGTGGCTTTACAGAGTTTTATATATACACAGGACGCCTTACAGACAAGTTCACCAAGCAAGAGTTGGGCATCAAACCATAAAAAAAAACAAAAAAAAAACAAAAAAAAAAAAAAACCCCGAATGAATTCATAATAAAAAAAAAAAAGACACTTGCAAACACATGCAAAAAGATAACCTAACTCTGCTTAAACACCGAGCATACAGTGTCCTTAAATGCATGTATAAACAAAGGGAAAACAAACACAAATAAATAAATAAAATAAATAGTCCGCCAACAAGACCATTCCCATCTCATTCGGCTCAATTACTAGACAAAACAACCAAAACCCAACATTCAAACCAAAAACTTAAATAACAAGAGCAACATATAGGCTCAGCAAAGCTGAAACATTAAAATACCTTTACTATTTACATCATGACAAACACCACCTATTAAAACCTTTTAGTGCTTCAAACAAACTCATAGCCATGTCAAAAATCCAAAAGACGACACACGAATCCCTCACATATAAACAATGGGCTCTGTAGAGCTGAAATGTACACATTAAAACACCTTTATTACTCTTCCTAAAACAAACACTATATATTAAAAACACTTTAGGAGTTCAAATAAACTCTTACCTATCTCCGCGATCCAACAGAACCCAAATGCGAACCGCTCGCAACCAAACAGTACTAATGTCGATCCATTTCATGCCGGCCAGAGACAAACGCACCTACCATTCTTGTTCCTACCATTGACCTCTATACATAGCTAACTGCACCCCCTTAATTCATGACTTTACTCACTAGATGTCACCTGCCACAAGTGTAATTTTAATTACCTCATCTGTCGACATGATGCCGGTGCAAACCAAGGCTGAATCCGAAATCACTCCCTAAACCCTCATTCACTATTCCCTACGTTAGTCCACCAATACAGTTCACTTGAAGGAGTGAATGAAAACAAATGAGCGAATTCGGACAGCCGTTGTGTGTACGTCACTCGTTATTCGCGGTGCAATGTGGGATAGAATGAGTGCACTCAATAACGTAAACTATGGTTGCGGACACCACTACAAATGGTCAAAGATGGTTTCTGCCGTTTTTCAATCACTCTGTTGTAAGTTCAAGTGTTCGTTTTATTAAATAAGTTTGGTTTTAGTTAGTTATTTGATGCTATAAAAACAGGAGTGTGATGTCATGATTGACGGCTTCTCTGAGCGAGGTACAGTCACTGAGGCACAAACAGACTTTTTTCGGGATGTTCGGGAGGAGGTTGGAGCTTCAACTTTAATTTCTACATTTCCATAACTGTTTATTTCACACCGACATAATTAATCTGTGCTGACCAATCGTGCGGCACAAGTATTGAAAAGTGAAGCCAAAATGTTTCGATCGCCCCCAGGTGGCTGGTCCCAGTATAACCGTGTAATCTAATGGGATGGGAGACAAACTAAACAATAATAACTTTTTCCAAAGATGGTTTCTGTCATTTTAGGTAGTCATCACGCTGATGTAAGTTCAAGTGTTTGTATTTATTAAATAAGTTTGGTTTTAGTTCGTTATTTGATGCTATAAAAACATGACGTCATGATTGACAGCTGACGGCTTCTCTGAGCAAAGTAGTCACTGAGGCACCAACAGATTTTTTTCAGGATCTTCAGCTTTAATTTCTACATTTCCACAGTAAAATTTCTGCAGGAAACTGTACTAACCGATTCTGTGGGAATGTGGGTGGGGCCTTATACCGCTACACTTCACGCTCACTACTGCGCAGACACGGGCTGAACTGGTCAGTGTGTAGTCATAGCTGGGAGTGAGGCACGGGGTGGAGTCGGCGTGGGGGAAAACTATAAACAACATAATGGCTTACTTCATAATCACCCAGTCTTTCGATTAAGACGTTTATTTAGTGTTCCTTAAATGTAATGGATTTAGAGTATTACATACATTTAACATTTTAAAATCATCATAAAACAGAGTCGTGCAATTAAATGAATATTTACAATGCAAAGGGCGTGTTATGCATTGTTTGGGCTAGAAAAGAAACATGAAATGCGCAGAGTCTAATGTCAAACATTAATTTACTCCAGTACCACGTTTAACAAACACTTGCCAAAATCCTAAAATCCAGTTATTGATGCAATGGTAGCGAGAAAGAAGGTGTGTCATCCATCTTTTTTTACAGTCTATGGTGCAGACATATCCACGTCGCTGTCATGTTGGTGTGTGTTTACTTTGTTATTGTGAGGAAAGGGTGCAGCACATATTTACATATTCATCCAAATATGTCTGGATGTTTGTTAACAGTATACTGCTGCAAAGGTATTTCCAACTTCTTTAATTATAAGCAAAGAACGAAAAAGAGCTTCGCAGTCGGGGCCTTGAATCGTGTTCGGTCTCTTGTACGTTACGTGTGAACGAGTGCGAGCACAAGCAATAGGTTACTGGCTGCAGTTCACTTAATGGCCACCGGTGTCACTAACAACAAGCGTTTCTGAATTCTATGGGTAATTGGGACACTTTTTCCAAGTCATCTCAATGGTAAAAAAAAAGTCCCAATCACCCTGAATTCACCCTACAGCTACTTTAAAATCCTAATCCAGTAATCATGAATGACTGGAAAAGTCACAGAAATTAATTTGTTAAAAGGTGCGGGAACCTTGAGCATTCAGGCTTCCAGGTTACTGCCAATATTTCTCAATTTCCTGTATGTTATGGATTTTAATACAATGATGCAGCACATTATCAAAAAAGCAATTTGCATTAATAAGACTGAGGCAGATTTATAATGTTAGAAAATGAAGGTGCAGCTTGCTGCAGTCACGCTCACCCGTAAATGTGTGACTTGGGTGTCCTCCAACACTAATGCTCATGAACTCCATCATAGGAAACATCTACAAGCTTCCATTAGAGCGCTCAGGATCTGCCATCATGATTTGTTAACTTCAGCAGTCATAGGTTAAGCAATTTTGTGATCATTTTTGATATGGGGAATTCTGCCATCGTTCAGTATTTCAAGGCAATTTATGGAACTAATCCAGAATTGCAAATGGTTCATTTGGGAAGTCTACCATGACAGGTACGTTTAAACTCTAATTGAATAGAAATGTGTTTTGTGTGCTGGCAGGATTTGTTTGGAAAGCACAACAGAGCTTGTTCTTAGAAGGACAAAGTTTTAATTAGTTTGTGCTAATAAAGACACATTGTTTACATGCATACCATTTTGTAATTTTTGTTAAATGCTTTGTGCGCAATGTGCAGTGCGATATTGAAACAAAGTGCACCCAACACGAACATATAAATATATATATGTACATTATATATACAGCCATATCGCACGGCTACAAGTGTGATATGACGTTTATACGACAGAGTCTTTTTAAAAACCCTCTTCTGTGCTGAAGAGCCAGCAGCAAATTCACTAATGACTGGCCGAGATGAAGCTCCTTGTCAACTGGCTATTGGAATTTCACTTTGTCCTGTAGGATCTTATTGGATTCTTAGAATCTTATTGGACATTCTGATCTATTTTATTGGAATTTCACTTTGTCCTGTGGGATCTTATAAGATTCTAAGAATCCAATTGGACACTCTGATTTATTTTAATGGAATTTTAATTTATCCTGTGGGATCTTATTGGATTCTTAGAATCCTATTGGACACTCTGATTTATTTTAATGGAATTTTAATTTGTCCTGTAGGATCTTACTTAAAAACACAATGTCCAATGAGATTCTAAGTAAGATCCTACGGGACAAATTAAAATTCCATAAAAAAATTAATAAAAAAATCAGAATGTCCAATAAGATTCTATTTAATGGAATTTCACTTAGTCCTGTGATGTATTTTTATTATTACTTATTATAATAAATAAATTATTAATTAATTACTATTTAGAGTCACCCTGGAATGAAAATAAAGTAACCCTGCTGTTGGCCATATGCCTTCTATCTTTTTTGGACCTCAAAAGCAGAATTTTTTTTTTTTTTTTTTTAAACGTCCTGCACGCGCATGTTTTTGTGGTGAAGCCAAAGACAAATTTCCACTTGTGGACAATAAAGTGACTAACTGACTAACTAACTAACTTTCTGATGAAACTCGTGCGCACTTTACTTTTCTTGCACACAGAGTCCGTGTTGTTTTCACATTCACGTGAAACGCGGCACAGTTCGAGCGCAAGTTGCGCAACCAAACTCAGACCACCTCCTTCAGGCAGTCTCGAATTCGGTAGCCAGGTCAGTTCACCCGGGGCCGCATGATAGTTTTCACATTACCAATTATTCATGTGAACCGTGACCCATTTCGAACTAATCTGCCAGTGTGAAAACGCCCTCACATTTACATCATGATATACAGTATAAGCAATAGAACATGAGTAATGAGTGTCTACCCAGCATGAGTGCAAATGCTATACTGATCTTATACAACAGTTTAATAAAATAAGTTAATATTGTGGTCAACATAAAGTCATATTTGGAACAACATGGGGGTGAGTAAATGTTGCCGCCACTGCAGCTAGATCAATGTATGGAAGCCCTATGATTACAACGACCATAATTTGAAGTGTCACAAAATTCTAAAAATTATCGTACATTATGGGACTGATCGTACAGTGGTCAAAATTATCATACAAATACGATAATTATTGTACGTCTGGCAACACTGAAGCGGAGTGATACAACTGTGAAACTGTTAGAGTGCCCATACTGGGAGAATAATTGCACAGCTCTCAGCCAATCAGATTCGAGAACCAGAAAGAACTGAATAAATATGACAAGGCCTTGACTAATGGATGGAAATCTAATTGAGACATATATGGTTACGTGACTTGATAACCACAAACAAACATAAAAGGCTCATGCAAATTCCTGCCTGTTAGAAGGGTCTGTACAAAGGCTCATTAGGGAGAAGGAGACCAAGAGATCCGCTTCTCAGCACCAAACCCCTGGTGTGAGTCTCATTACTCAGAATCAAGTGGAAGGAGTTTGTCTTGAACTCAGATGGGCGAAGACATCTGACGGATCACTATTATCTTCAGACACTCATTACGCTGTCAAATTATCATCTGTCAATCTTATGGTTGTTGATTGGATGCACAGCCCACCTCTCATTCGTATAGCCCTACTTCTGCATACTCAACTTAATGCCATTAGTGGTCATATGGTTTTGATTATCATGGATTAAAACTTTTTGTGATGGATTGCAGTCTAAGATTGAAACTTACCAAATGAATGAAAACAAACTAGTGTCCTTGAATGCAATCTTTACGCAAGTAAAAACGTAATAAAGTCCCTTTAGGATAAAAATGTAGTGTATAAGCAGTTATGAAAATTACATTCATTCAGCTCAAGGCAGGTCAATGCTGAAAAAGCCCTGACAGAGTTAACCTAGCAGGCTGTTATATCCGCTTGACTGGTAGAGCAGAATCGCAGCTTTACCAGTCAAACTGGTGTAATTATGGAGCAAATGCTCCAACGCTGACAGGTGGTGAATTGCCCCCTTGATAAGAGGTTTTACCTGAAAATGAGGGAGTTTAGCTTTTGCAGACGGTTTATATCTCTTACACACAAATACTCCGTTAAATTAGACATCATTCAGTTTTAAAAGCTCAGATGATGATGTGGCTCACAGGAGATTTAAAAAAAAAAAGGTTTATAGCCAAAGGCTTTTACGAGAACAGACTGGTTACTAGATGTGATCCCATTGTATTTATTCTTTGTCACACATAATTAATGCACATACAGTGACCCCAAAACACATTTGCGCACTTTAAAATGTCTGAATGTCAAACCAAGTGTCAGAGCTGCTGCAGGAGGTTTTCTATGCGTTTCCATTATTTATAACAAATGCCACTTGGTTTGGTTTTAATGCATCTAAATGTACCTGCAAATATTATCTGTGGCAATATCCAATGATTTGTTACTGCAAAATCTCTGTAAATCAAACAGTGGTGTTAGTCTGCCACCTGCTGGTCATTGAATCCAATCATTCAAGACATTTAAGGTTATGGAGGGTGTGTGGGGGTGTATTTGTTCCTCTTTAGTTAACATATTTTGAGTTTTCATTTCCTAATAGCCTATCAAATTGGGTATGCCTACTTAATTTAAAGACCTATATGATGAATAGGTGTACATGTAATGAGAGAATATCTTTGCTTTCTTTGTACTGATGCTTTGCACTGTGTGTAATGATGCAATGAAAGGGACCTTGCCGTAAGTCAGTCATACTCCAGGGAAGGTTTTGTTTAGTTTTTTTGCAAAGAAGAAACAGAACTGCATTTTAAATACAAAGAACATAAAAAGAAAGGGGGAAATTATAAAAAGGAAACCTCAAACTGTAAGAAAGATAATCGTCACGATTCTTAAGAAATGTGTTATTCTTAGTAGGCTATTATTTGTGATTTTAATAAATTTTATCAGGTGGAAGTTTTCAGCAAGAAAGATGTTTGAGAAATTTATTCTTTGAATCACATTTACAGTGAGATTTGTCAGGCTGATTCAAATCGGTAACGTCAGTAACTATCCATTAAAAAGAACCAACTCATAAAAGTCAAAATAGTTCTACCGCAGGGGTGTCCAGTCGTGCTCCTGGGGGAACACTGTCCTGCAAAGTTTAGCTCCAACCCTAATAAAACACACCTTATGCAGCTAATCATGAGTTTACTAGGCAAACTAGAAACTTCCATGAGACTGTTGAGACAGTGGCCCTCCAGGACCGAGTTTTTGGCATCCTTGATCTACAGTGTAGCTACTGCACGTTATTCTTCTAGTTACCTATAGCATGACAGAGAAGACATGCATGATCTCTTTTCACCCAGCAACACATTAGTGCTGTGCAGAAAGTGTTTTACCCCACTTTTTCAGTCATACTCACTTCTAGTCAAAATTTCACTCAAACACTCACAAGATAAATACAAAAAGTTCTGTAATGAAACTCTATTATAGGCCTTGTGATAGGCTGATCGGTCCTTTAACTATAGGGCATAACTGATTTGCTCCTGCTCTATCAGTAGCCAATGAGCTCAATGCTCAGCCTTCAAATACTTGATCAGCATTTGCAGTGCTTTTTCAAAAACCCTCAACCTTCCCCAGCTGCACCTGTATAGATCTGCTACAGGTAATTCATGTACACTATATTGTACGGCAGTACTGCCATGTATTGACCGTAGGAAGTCCTGTATTTGCTACAGCAGCAGCAATAACAGATCTATTCCACCAAGACCAAACAGATCAACACTGTCATATCCATGCCAAACACTCGGAAATAATATTCACACAGACATACACTCACCGGCCACTTTATTAGGTACACCTTGCTACTGGACCCGCTTTTGCCTTCAGAAATGCCTTAATTCTTCATGGCACAGATTTAATAAAGTGCTGGAAACATTCCTCAGAGATTTGGGTCCATATTGTCATGATCGCGTCACACAGTTGCCGCAGATTTGTCGGCTGCACATCCATGATGTGACTCTCCCGCTCAAGCACATCCCAAAGCTGCTCTACTGGATTGAGATCTGGTGACTGTGGAGGCCGTTTGAGTTTAGTGAACTCACTGTCATGATCAAGAAACCACTTTGAGATGATTTGAGCATTGTGACATGGAGTGTTATCCCGCTGGAAGTAACCATCAGAAGATGTGTCCACTGTGGTCATAAAGGGATGGAAATGGTCAGCAACAATATTCCGGGAGGCTGTGGTGTTTAAACGATGCTCAATTGGTACTAAGAGGGACAAAGTGTGCCAAGAAAACACTCATTACAGCAGCAGCAGCCTGAACCGCTGATACAAGGCAGGATGGATCCATGCTTTCATGGTGTTTACGCCAAATCCTGACCTTCTCATCTGAATATCACAGCAAGGTTGGATGTGTTGTGCGTTCAGAGATGCTCTTCTGCAGACCTCGCTTGAGTTATTGTTGCCTTTCTATCAGCTGAACCAGCCTGGTCATTCTTCTCTGACCTCTGGCATCAACAAGGCATTTTCTCCCACAGAACTGCCGTTCACTGGATATTTTCTCTTTTTCAGACCATTGTCTGTAAACCCTAGAGATGGTTGTGTGTGAAAATACCAATTGATCAGCAGTTTCTGAAATACTCAGACCAACAACAACCAAGTCACTTAAATCACCTTTCTTCTCCATTCAGCAGATTATCTTGACCGTGTCTACATGCTTAAATGCATTGAGTTGCTCTGTGATTGGCTGATTAGATATTTGTGTTAATAAGCAGTTGAACAGGTGGACCTAATAAAGTGGCCGGTGAGTGTACAATCCTTCTAATCACACAATCTGAGGGCTTCCACTAACTCTTCTATTAACTCACCCTCATCAGTGTACGGTACGTCTCAAACAGCACCAGAAATTGTTCTAGTATGCAATAAAATCCTAGCTTAACATTGCCTTTATCACTCTGTTTGACTTCTGTTGTTTCTTAATTGTTCACAAACATTCAAAACACAGCAAAGGCCACAAAAACTATGAAACGGGTATAAATGGCATTGTTTAATTTGTGACATATTTTAAACATTCCTTTCTCAAAGATTCATATGACAAATGTACAGGAATAATTCTTTTCACATATCTATATTTATATATTTTTCCTCATGTTATTGCTTTACAGTAAAATGCATTGGTTGGATACTGTATGTCCATTAAAGCATGACAATACATTCATATACGTTTTACAGATGTATTCAGTTATGGTTCATAGTAACTAACTTGACATGAAATAGATACATTTATATTTTGATCTTCATACATTTATTATTATTATTATTATTGGCATGAATCCCACATCACGTTGAGTTCACAGTGAATGGGGTCGCAGTTCATACACGTATTGAATGAGTGTGCGCTTATTTTGTAAGTTCCCATACAATCCACAATATGAAGAAGTACAACAATTATGCCATCTGAATTCTACTTGTTAAAAAAAGTGACTTCATAAACAGATATGTGATACATAATTCATTGTGTTAGTAGACTGTGTGTGTGTGTGTGTGTGTGTGTGTGTGTGTGTGTGTGTGTGTGTGTGTGTGTGTGTGTGTGTGTGTGTGTGTGTGTGTGTGTGTGTGTGTGTGTTAATATACAACAAAAACTCAAATGAAGTCTCAAATGAAGACCCCACCAGTTCAACTGATGGTAAATCAGTCATTGGTCAAAGCATCTCAAACATATGTACAAATAATCTTTATCTAAAGAACAAATTAGTTGCAACAGCTGTAAAATTCTGCATTATCAATATGTGCATTTCCAAGGAAAGTCCAGAAAATGTCCAGGTCAAAATTCACCCACAAATAAAGATATTATATTTTGCATAAAGAAAACAACGTCTAAAGGACCAAGAGATTTTGCACAGAAAACATTTCCATGCCAATTACAGCACATTTCCCTCAAATTATCATTATGTAACGTAAATAACTGGTAAACAAATAAAAACCTGATTATTATTGTAATGCTACGGAGCCCCTAGAAGGACACTTTTGCGTTTGCTCGTATACCGTTTTGCATTCCCCCGAGAAACTTTGTGTTTGTTTGTAAAACCTTTGCACTTTCTTAAGAAACTTTGCGTTTTTTTGTTGTTGTTTTTTCTTTGTAAAACCTTTGCTTTTCCCCGAGAAACTTTGCGGTTTTGCAAAAGGTTTTTCCTCCATCTCAAATATTTTTTCCTTCACCATGTCCATTTAGGCGCTCTGTATTCACAATGGGAAAAAAATAATAGTAAAAAAAACTGAATTCATGTGCAAAATATAATATTGTCTATTGATCTGGTGTGAAATATGGACGTTTTTGTTAGATTTGACCCCTTTTCTTACAAAATGGCACTAGAGAATATTCATCTATGCTTGGTTTTGTTCTTTATATGTTCCTTTGTCAGACAGAAATGCATGAAGTGTCTGTACAAAAAGTCAAGAGGAACTAATTGTCTCTGGGTGAAGTTGTGAGGGAAGCGAGTTTGATGTGTAGCTGAAACAAAACTATCATCTCAAAAACACCTTCACGGTCTACATCCTTTCTCACTGAAAGTCGTCTTCCTCTCCAAAGTTCAAGCCCTGTGAGGAGGAAGTCAGTGCCCTGAAGAGCGCAGCCACTTCCTCCCTGCATAGTGTCCACAACAAGCCAAATCCTATTGCTATTTCACTCGCAACATTCATAAAAGAAAATGCTTTTATATTGTTCCCCTCTGACATCCGGAATGATGTGCACAGAAACAGCAGTGTTCATATTGCATAAACCCACAAAAGCAGCTGCGGATTCCCACAATGTTTGCGTCACGTTTCATCCCACATGACGTCTCCACAGAGGTTCGGTTCTGTAGCTGCCAGGTCGAACTGGGCAAGGGCCGTGGTTGCCATGGAGACGACTGTCCGGAGATCACCTCGGTGGAACGTCCCACAATGCACTGCAGGCGTGTGCTGTTGGCTCACGCTGCAAAAAAATTATGTCCTTCCTCAGTGTTTTTGTCTTGTTTTCTAGTACAAGTATCTAAACATTCTTAAATAAAGATTCATTCACTTGAGAAGCGAAAGGACTTAAGATATTAAGTCTTGTTTTCTGTAAATGTGTCAAAATGAAGTCAGTTTATAAGTCATTGGCTAATTGTTTTAAGCATAAACCTAAATAAATTTACTTTAGTTTACACTTAAAAAGAAGAAAAATATTTAGAAATGCAAGAGAAATTGATTTTTTCAACGTAAGAAGCAAAATGACTGAAGACATTAAATTTTTTTTTTTTTTTTTATATGTTAAAAGGAAGTTTTGCTTAAAACAAGAAAAAGTACACAAAAACATCCAATCATTGATTGTTTGAGAGGGACATGTGCTTAATTTTCATTAAAAAAAAAAAAAGTTAGATTTAACCCCTTTTATTACAAAATGACAGAGAATATTCATCTATGCTTGGTTTTGTTCTTTATATGTTCCTTTGCCAGACAGAATAAAAAATGGAGGATATGCATTTCTAAATATCTTTCTTCTTTTTTAAGAATAAATCGAAATAATTTACTCAGGATGCTTAAAACAATTTGCTAGTGATGTAGAAAAATACTTAAATCAAGACATATTTACTTAAGAAGCACAATTACAAGACATTAAAGGTGCAGTGTGTAATATTTATGAAGATCTATTATTAGAAGTGCAATATAATATACATAACTATGTTTTCAGTGGAGTATAAAGACCTTACATAATGAACCGTTATGTTTTTATTACCTTAGAACGAGCCGTTTGTATCTCCATACACCGCAGGTCCCCTTACAGTGAAGTCGCCATTTTGCGCCACCATGTTTCTACGGTAGCCCTAGTCTCGCGTAGCCAGACCTTCAGACTGATGGCAGAAGGTCTGGACTCCATTACAGCTTTCATTGGTCAAGGACCACCCAAGAGGATGTTTGACTGACATGCAACGCAACCAATCACAGTTCGTTTTGTTCCGTGTCATGTTTAGTGGCATGAACATGTAAAGTCGATGTCCCTGCAATAACAGTTTTACTGCAACAATGGATCCGCAAACTTCACATACTTTTGAAAATCCAGCGTTTAGTTGATCGTCGTAAGCACTCACTGTCACAGAACACAATGGTGTTCTTCTACGAGGGAGTTTAGCGTCACACCATTTGTTTCGGCGGACCGCTAAATAACGCAACACACGTCTCACGGACATCCTGTAGAATTCAACCAATCAGATGACGACTTCGAAACTCCTGAAGTGTTTCCAGATAAGTGTGCCATATGCATCAGACGTTCAGTCAAATACAGTAGCCCTAAGAGGGTTACTGTAGTGAGACTACAGTAGACTACAGTAGCCCTAAACGGACAAACTTCTCTACAGGGCGCTAGTCACTCTCTGTTCTCTCCGACAACGACATTTTTGTCCTGTGTCAGCCACCGTAGCTTCTCTATGTGCTTGGGAGGGGTGAGTGGTGGGCGGTTGCAATTCACAACCTCATCGCTAGATGCAGCTAAAATTCACACACTGCACCTTTAAGTCTTGTTTTCAGAAAAATGCATGAAAATGAAGTGTTTTTCCTTAAAACAAGAAAAAATATCTGCTAATGGGGTCAGAAAAATCCTCTTGTTTTCCATCTCAGTTCAATTTATTTTTCTGACACCATTGGCAGATAATTCTTTCTTGTTTTAAGATCAATTATTTTGATCAATTTCTACCGAAAAGCAAAACTCTATGAATTCAAAAGTCATATTGCTTCTCAAGTAAATATATCTTGATTTAAGAATGTTTATATATTTGTACTGGAAAACAAGACAAAAACACTGAAGAAGAATTTCATTTTTTGCAGTGCACGGATTGGTCAGGTGAGGGACTGTAGGGTAGATACACACAAACACACACGTCTGACAGAGGGAAGCACTTTGAATGAGACCAAACCGCTCACTTGCTTTAAAGTGCTAATTTCTCAGTTTCACAATGAATGAACTCCATCAACTAGGGATTGAATCTCATGAGCATCAAGACCAGCTGTAAACCACCAGAAATTGGAGACATTGGAGATGCTCACTTATAAATGAATATGATTATTAAATCTCTTCATAGGCAAGTTTATATTCACAGAGCCCTCAAAGAAGCTACATCAAAACATGATGAAACAAGAACATTCTGTAAATAAAAAAATACATAAATTCCACAACTGCACTGCAAAACAAAATTATTCATTATCAGTATTTATGTGTGGTTTTGAAAAAAAAAAAATCTAAATATTCCTTAAAACAGGATATTTACTTTTCTTGAATTAAGTTGATTTTTGTTACAGAAAATAAGAAAACTTTGAAAACTCTTAATAACTCAAAGTCTTAATATCGCTGAGTATTTGAATTTGAGCTTACCTCATTAGCAAAACCGTTTTTTACTCTTATTAAGTGCGGTCAAATCGATTAATCACGATTAATCGCATGTAAAATAAAAGATGTATTTTACAGATGTATTCAGTTATGGTTCATAGTAACTAACTTGACATGAAATAGATACATTTATATTTTGATCTTCATACATTTATTATTATTATTATTATTATTATTATTGGCATGAATCCCACATCACGTTGAGTTCACAGTGAATGGGGTCGCAGTTCATACACGTATTGAATGAGTGTGCGCTTATTTTGTAAGTTCCCATACAATCCACAATATGAAGAAGTACAACAATTATGCCATCTGAATTCTACTTGTTAAAAAAAGTGACTTCATAAACAGATATGTGATACATAATTCATTGTGTTAGTAGACTCTGTGTGTGTGTGTGTGTGTGTGTGTGTGTGTGTGTGTGTGTGTGTGTGTGTGTGTGTGTGTGTGTGTGTGTGTGTGTGTGTGTGTGTGTGTGTGTGTATATATTAGTGCAGTCAAAGCGATTAATCAGTTCTAACAAAAGTGTGTTTCTTTAATATATGTATGCACACAACAATATGTATGCATATATATGTGTGTGTGTGTGTGTGTGTGTGTGTGTGTGTGTGTGTGTGTGTGTGTGTGTGTGTGTGTGTGTGTGTGTGTGTGTCACACACATATATGTATATATTATATAAACAGAAACTTATGTTAGAATCAATTAATCGATTTGATGGCACATACATATATATACACACATATATATTATATGTTTACAAACTTTTATTTTAGATGCGACTAATCGTGATTAATCGATTAGACATCATTGCTCTTACTACAATAACAATGTGCAACATTTCTCTTGCATTTGTAAATGTTATTACTTTTTACTCAATTTAATCCGGTTTATTGAACTTATTGATTTTCTTTTGTCTTTTCCTAATTGTATGTTGTTGTGTAAGAAATAATAATTTAAAAATATTATAAATAACATTATTATTATTATTATTATTATTAATAAAACAATTTGCCAATGATAAAAGGAAATAAAATTAATTGAGGACATACTGTATACATCTTTAAAACTCTTAATAACTCAAAGTCATATTTTAAATTTGAACTTGCCTCTTTTGTTCTCCTTTTTCTCTTATTACAATAACAATAGATTGTGTGCAATATTGTTACTTCTCTAAATATTTGTCTTCCTTTAAGCATTGTATAAGTAAATTTAATCAGGTTTATGCCTAAAACAATTTGCACAAAAATCTTAATTGAAGATCTGCGCAAACTCTTAATAACTTAAAAGTCTTTAAATTTGAATTGACCAGTTATTTGTTTTAAGCATAAAATCAAGACTAAATTTAGTCAATTTTATGCTTAAAACAATTTATAATAAACAAATGCTTAACTCAAAATCAAAATTTATCTTGTTTTAAGGATGTCTGGATATTTTAACCAGAAAACAAGCCCAAAAATTCTGATAATAAGAGAAAATCATGTCCTGATCAGGCACGAGTCACTACACGTTTCCAATGATAAGTAATTAATCTGTCTGCAATAAAGATGGGCTGTGTCCGAAATCATGTACTCTCTTGAGTAGGTACTTATTTTGAATAAGTAATTACTTCACAACCTCTAAAAAGTATGTTGCGTATAGTATGAATGTAATCCGGACGTACTGCATTCATCATGTTGTCATTATCATGAGTACTGAGTACTTTGAGTACTTCTTTTGTCACATTCAGTTTTTTGCCTAATATATAGTAGCAAAGTATGCGATTTCGGACACAGCCAGTGTCACTCCTGCGACACAATCACAGCCAGCTGCAGCATTGTTGATGATTAATATGCAGATATTCTTGACCAATGAGATTTCACTGTGGGCGGAGCCACCCAGCATGACAATATGTCACGACTGGCTCGCACAAACATTCGTGGGACGATCGTACCCGATCAGGACGCGGTATGAAAAGCCCTGTGCGATACAGTAATAATACATAATGTGCAATACTTTAATTTCTCTTGCATTCCTACAAATTCTGCTTCCTTTTAGGCCAAAAAAATGTGATAAAAACTTCATGAAGAGACGTTTCTTACAAAAAGACATTTTTCAACAAAGTGACAAAGGAAAGGAGTGTATAAAAGGGTGAATGTTTATCCATATGCTCCTGATGCAATCCATATTTGGTGGACACGCAATTCATTTTGGGATATTAAAGATCTCAACTGGAAGAGAAGAGCTGCCAAGGAGAAGTTCCTCTTTCTGCGTCAAAATTTGGGGTTAGAGGTCAGAAAAAATGAGCTTGACTGGAAGATCTTCTCCGTCCACAGTGAAACGCGAGTCGCAGTGAATCAAGCGTTAGTCCTAACGAAGACTAACATTCGTCCGATCTGAGGTGATGATGGTTCTGGAGTGCTCAGGATGATGGTGACATCAGGATGGTGCATTCTGGGATACGGTTCTAGTCTTCCCGACACATGGGTATGTTGACGAAGGTGAAGACGTTGTATTCGATCATAATGGAGAAACAGAGGAAGATGGCGTACAGCACCAGCACATAAACGCCCAGCTTAAAGTCCAACTTCCAGCCGTTCAGGTGGATCCCAAGAATCTGCAGGTGAAGGAGATGAAACCAATAACGTACATCCGTTTGAGCAACTCAGTACACGCTCAAAAAAAAAAAAGTACAAAATTGTACCTATTAAGGCACAAGTGGCCGTCACTGGGGTGGTACCCTTAAGTGTACATTTTTGTACCTCTAAGTCAGAGGTAGACAAGTTCGGTCCTAGAGAGCTGATGTCCTGCAGAGTTTAGCCAACCCTACTAAGCCACCATAGTATAAAACTCATGGCTCCCAGCATGCATTGCAGCATGTCACCATTGTTGAGATTCATATGCTGATTCTTGATATCTGTGTGTGTACATTTCAATAAAACAGACGTCTACAACCCTGCTCCTGGGGACCCGCTGTCCTGTAAAGTTTATTTCCAACCTGCTTCAGCACACTGGCCAGTGTATTTTCAAAAAGTGATCCTGAAGAGCTTGATTAGCTTCATCTGTCTTTAATTAGGGTTGGAGCTAAACTCTGCAGGACAGTGGTTGCAGGGAGCAGGGTTGGAGACCTCTGCAATAAAACATCAACATCTAAACCTCTGTTAATTCTCAATAAGAGCTTCTATAGAGGTCTTTCAGGGTTGGAGCCAAACTTTGCAGGACAGCAACTCACCAGGACCGCTAAGTAGAGGAAAACAATGATATAATTGTACCCTAAGGCAGTGGTTTTCAAACCTGTCCTGGAAGCACCCCAGCCCTGCACATTTTGTATGTCTCCCTTATCAGACACTCCCAATTTAGTTCTTGCAGTCTTTACTAACAAGCTGATGAGTTGAATCAGGTGTGGTAGATGAGGGAGACACACAAAGGCTGCATCTGAAAACTTAGGCAGCTGGCTCGTTGCCTTGCTGCCTTATCAGACAATGACTTGTAAGGCAGCGTTCTGTGCACGACGGCACCTCACAGAACTAATTTCAGACAGACTTAGGCAGTGTAACAGTTTAATGATCTACAGCAAAATAGAGAGAGCTTTGGTGAGAACTAAACAAATATTTAATTACTGCATTAGTAATTTCTTGCTAGAACTTACATCAGAGGTGGAAAATGTTGGTTTAAAAAAAAAAAAAAAGTTACATTTACACACAAACTGACCAGCAAACGCAACGTTCGGACGCCATATTTTTTTCCCAGCTCAACTGTCACAGAATGGAAAGCACGGGATTGTGGGATCCCGTGGGATATCAAAGGCAGCGAAGGATAGCTCTATGCTGCCTTCAAAAATGTGTATGTGACAAATAAAACTCTTGAATCTTGAAAAATAAGTCAGATGAAGGTCTCTCAGGAGACAGGAAGTAAAGCTAACATTAGATTCGGACGTGCCTTGATGCCTTCCTACCTTGAACTGAGTCCTTCGAAGCCAGCATTATGTAGGTTTCGGACGCAGCCCAAATGTGCAGGGCTGGGGTGCCTCCAGGACAGGTTTGAAAACCACTGCCCTAAGGACCAATTGTGTACCTTTAAATGTACAGTTATACGTTTTGTTCTCCAAGGGACAAAAAATTATACCTCCACTGTACCTTTTTTTTTTGAGAGTGTACTCATGTGAAGTCTATAAGTGAATAAATAACGTTAGACTATCAATTATGAAATCATGATAGACTATCATTATGACTATCAATTATAGATCATGTTGCTGTTGTTGTTGTATTTAAGTTTATTGCCATATCAGCATCACCGGCTATTACATGGCAGATACAAATGAAACATTTTACAACATAATATCATAAATAGAATATAATAAAAACAAACTGTGACAAGCAGGGAGAGTGAGAGCCGTGAGATAGCGGCACCAAGCCGGTGCATGATTGAAGATGAGCGCCAGCTGCGCGTCACACGGTCTCAACTCCTCTCATGGAGGAGCTCGGAAGCATAAAAGGAGGAGCGTCAACAGTGAAGGACGAGAGAGGACCAGGCCTGGACTTTATGTTGTTTTACGGTTTATTAAATACGTTTACGCCAGCAAGTGAAGGGACGGAGAGCTCGCTGCTGTGCTCCTGGGTCGAGGTGGGGTGGCTGCCATCCCATAGGGAGTGGAGGAGTTGCTGGCATTTGCCATGGGCCGTCCACCATGATGGGGAGGAGCAGGAAGTGTGGGACTCGCTGGGGAGGAGGGGACTGAATCGAGCCAGTCCACCAAGAAGCGTCCAGTACCATCACATGACACTGCGAGAAAGAGACTCTCGGCTGGCTGCGGACCGAGCGGCAGTGTGTCAGGGAACTGGACCAAGAATTTTTTTTCTCTCTCTCGTCTCTGTCGCCTCTTGTGCTTCCATCTCCTTTTCTCTCATCTCGTCTGTCCTTACCCCCAGGTGCTGCGGCCGCCAAGACTGGCCCCGGGGGAGTAAAGCGCTCATGGGTACCCCCCGGCATGCGAGGGGCGACGGGGTATGTGACAAGCAAGGCGAGCGAGAGCTGTGAGAGAGCGGCGCGAGACCAGTGCATGATTGCAGATTTCAAATCCTCTCACGGAGGAGCTCAGAAGCATAAGAGGAGCGACGACAGTGAAGGACAAGAGAGGACCAGGCCTGGACTTTATGTTGTTTTGTTTTATTATGTGTGTGCGGCAGTCGTCCGTGAGGAGGCTGCCATTTTTTGCTTTCATTTTATTTATTGATTAAAGTCTTTAAACGTTTGCCGGTTCCCGACTCCTTCTTCCCATGACAACGAACTCCGTTACACAAACATTCAACTTAGACAAAAAGACAAGATTAAGTACATGTAAAAAATACTATACAATATTCTTTAAATGTACATGTGATAAAAATGTTAAACGTTTTTCTAAATCCATAAAGTCCTTTAAAGTTTGTCCTGATAGAAAAAAGCACTGTCTCATAATATTAAAAAAGTTTAGACAAGTTTGTTCTACAGTATTGACATTTTGGTGATAAATAGATTTTTAAAAATTGATTACCAAACATATTCTGCTAATAAAACTAATAATACAGTATTTTGTTTGAGCAACTGTCAGTCAATTCATAACAACATTAGAAATTACTTTTAAGTCATTTCTACATTATCAAGTGCTAAATTGAATTTTATAGTGTGAATGTTTTTATTCATTGATTTTTTTAAATAACTTTAATTGTTACTGTTTTTATTGTATTGCTATTTTTAATTGTATTGCTTTACTATTATCAAGTGCTAAATTAAACAGTTAACCAATTAGAATTTTATTATTTGATTGTATCAAGATGTTTATAATTTATTTTTCAATATCTTTATCATTTTTGCAAATGACTACTGAGTGGCACAAATGGTTCTCAATGGTGTAAAATGCTGTTTAAGAATACATATTGATTTTAATGATCATAACTTCAGACAGCCAGACAGATCAAAACAGCTTCAGAGGTCATAATGACTGTAGAGGAAATCATCGGGTGCCCTCTCCCAACCTTGGAGGACCTACACAGTTCTCGATGCCTCAAGAGAGCTTACAGCATCATAAAGGACACATCCAGGTCACTCTCTTTTCAATCTACTACCATCAGGCAGACGGTACAGATCCATTAGAACCAGGACAAACAGACTCAAAAACAGTTTTTATCCAATTGCAGTACAAGCTCTAAATGCCACCTAACATAATGTTACGTTACCCATGTATACATATGTATGCAATCAAATGTCTGCATTTACTGCACATATCTGTCATATTTGTACTGTACTGGTTTGTTTAATTGTACATTTTCCTGTGTGTACAGCTGTACAATAACAATAAAGTTTTCTATTCTATTCTATTCTATTCTATTCTATTCTATTCTATTCTATTCTATTCTATAACTATGACAGCAGCATTAGAAGGGATGTTTATTTCACTATGAACAGAGACTTTCCACCTGTCATTCAAAAGTCTACATTC
The DNA here is from genome assembly GCA_018749465.1 of Paracanthobrama guichenoti. Lineage (NCBI taxonomy): Eukaryota > Metazoa > Chordata > Actinopteri > Cypriniformes > Gobionidae > Paracanthobrama > Paracanthobrama guichenoti. The sequence goes on along the minus strand of CM031962.1, from coordinate 35,065,174 downwards.
TGAAATCTTTTAAGCAGAATTCACAGAGAAACGTGATTATGAGTCAGGAATGTGCTGATTTACTCACGGTGAGAGCGACAGAGCCCAGCAGAAGCACCACTGAGTATACGAGCCCCCGACTGTTTATCATCACCTGTACGGAGAAGGAAACAACATCATCAGCTCCCACAATTCCCCTGAGCCATTAAACCAGTGCAGCTGTGTTTCAGACAGACTCAACAGAAGCTCTTGGGTTCTGAGGAGCACAGCTTGATCTCTGTTCAAACAGAAAGAGGTTTTGCCAAGCAGCTACATGTGCTTACAACTGATCCATAACTGACTGCCATGGTCTGCAGCGCCCAGGGAACGCCGAGCCCCACCAGAATGTCAAATACGTTGCTGCCGATAGTGTTGGACACGGCCATGTCTCCCAGACCTACAGCAAAGAAAAGAGACCGGCTTCAAACTGAACAAGCAGTGCCAACTCCTCTCTGAAGATTCAGAGGGCACATTTCTTTTAAAGTGATGCAGTGTGATGTATAGGCCCTATTTTAGTTTAACAACGAGAAAAACGGTTGGCGTGCCAGGCACATGGTCTAAAAGGGATGTCCCTTAATGAGTCATGGGTGTGTTTTGGGCGTAATGTGCAATAAACCAATCAGAGTCTCATCTCCCATTCCCTTTAAAAGCCAGTTGCACTTGCATCATGGCAGAGTCACTATTTACATGGTGGAATTTGCGAGCGGAAAGACTGAACGCTTCTCTAGCAAGGAAACAGATCTGCTCGTCATTACTGCAAATAAGTAATTCTGATACATGCAATGACTATCCAATATGACATGCAGGCATTTTTATATTTATGTACACAATAATAATCTTTAACATTGTATTTTTAATATTTAAAAATGTGTGTGCTGCTGCACCCTGTGTGTGTAATAAGCAGAGTGGACGTGCCTATAGGCTCATATCACTAACACACCCTTTAAATAACACAAAAAATACTGCACTATTGACTTTAGAGCAGGTTTGTGTTGGTCAATGGCACAGTCGTTTTCAATTCCTCAAAATAGCAACACACCAACAATGCTCCTAAACACACCTGGTTTTCAGAACAGCACGCCCATGGGCGAACAGATGAGCGCCAGTGCATTTGCCATTTAAACAACATGACCTGGTGTCACATTGCACCGGGTGTATGAGAGGGCCCCTAACCTTTAACTTTTAGATACATACATATAAACATCAATGTAATATGAGCTTCAATATTTTTCAAAAGAGTAAAAAGAGAACCATCACAAACTCATCTTCAAGTTTAAGGGATTGTGGGTAACATCAGCCACTGAGATGCAGTTTATGTGATAGATAGTGACACAGGAACAGGAAATCACATGATCTGTTCTGTCATGCCTTGATCTGATCTTGCACTGCACTACGTGAAGCTAAAACATTCTGTTTTTCATGTTAAATCTGCATTCATCCTGCCGCAGTTCTATTGATCCGCCACTAGCTGTAGAGATCTGAGCGGCACGATCGATCTACCTTGACGAGCCACGATCAGACTGGCGATACAGTCCGGGACGCTCGTGCCCGCAGCCAGAAACGTGATGCCCATGATGACATCAGGGATGCCGAGCGTGTATCCGATGATCGTCACCTAGGAGACAGTGTGGGGAGGTTAATACAGTCTAGAAAGACAAATCAGAGAGAGAGAGAGAGAGAGAGAGAGAGAGAGAGAGAGAGAGAGAGAGAGAGAGAGAGAGAGAGAGAGAGAGAGAGAGAGAGAGAGAGAGAGAGAGAGAGAGAGAGAGAGAGAGAGAGAGAGAGAGACAGAGAGAGAGAGAGAGAGAGAGAGAGAGAGAGAGAGAGAGAGAGAGAGATAGATAGATAGATAGATAGATAGATAGATAGATAGATAGATACACACACACACACACATCGCACATACCATCCACACCATAAAGTAGGAAAAGACGGCGATCCAGACGGTGGAGAGGATGAACGATAGCATGAAGTATTTCTCCCAGCGAGACTTGGCACAGTTCGGGATGGTGAAGAAGAGAATCAACAATAATGGCCAAGAGATCAGCCATTTAGTCGTGTTCACACATCCACCTGAAACACACACACACACACACACACACACCCACACACACACACACACACACAACTAACACGATTATTTACTGTTTTAAAGTAATACTGAAGCATAAGCTCATTTTCTGTTCTTGTTTATAATCAGATGCGAAACTTGATACTGTTTACAGAGCTTCAGTTGTTTAACTGAAACTATTCCTTTAAAATGCTCATATTTGCTCCTTCACGAGTTCACACTTACATATAATTTAGAGGGAGTAAAGTTAATGCGTATTTGGCGTGCTGTCCGAGGGAGGACTCTGAGCTCGAAATTTGGCCCAAACCCAGAGTACTCCCCCGTGTACAGAAGTGGTTAGAACTAAAAGTGTGGAGAAGGGATGCTGATAAACTGTCAACGAACAGAGGTAAGACTGCTGTATATATACACCTCTTATCGTTGATTGGCTGAGTGCTCTCCACTCGTGTTAATTATCTGAACATGCTCCTCCCGAACTTTGTTAATAAAATATCATTAAATGCACCATTCTGAGGTACATTTCTTTCTTTTCTGAATGTATGTGGCGATTTTTATGCATATACTGATGCCAAAAGTGTAAATGAAACCGGTGAAAAAATAGTAACAAAAAGTAACTTTTAGCAAAAAACAGAACGATAGACAGACAGACAGACAGAACATTAGAACGACCGACAGAGCGATAGAACAAAAGACAGAGACAAATAGATAGACAGTGGTTGTCTTCTGGTACGTTTCCATTCTCGACAGACAAAACAATGGAAAATACAGAATGATAGAACAACAGACAGAATGATAGAACAACAGAACAAACGGCGGACAGACGGACAGATGAGATCACCTGGAAATCTGAACGGAGAGGTGAGTTCACTCTCTTTCTCCTCAGTGGTTTTATCTTCTGGTACGTTTCCATTCTCGATGTCTGGCTTCCCATCCACTACGGCCGTCTCCACACCATTGGCCGACTGGACCAACCTCTGACGCTACACACACACACACACACACACACACACACACACACACACACACACACACACACACACACACACACACACACACACACACACACACACACAATGAGTTTATACTGTACAAACTGTACATTCTATCCCGAAAGTCTTATAGATTTGGAACGACATGAGGGTGAGTAATTAATGACAGAATTTTTGTTTTTTGGGTGAAACATACTTAAAAAATAAATATGTATGTTTTTTTTTAATAAATTGTTTTTCCTGTAGCACAGTGGGGTCTGTACATTCAGGCGTCTGCTGTACCTCGGTTATAATGAGGCGACTGGCCATGCGCAGACGAGTCTTCGGTCCAAAGTGGTTGGTGACCATGACACGGAGACCCGCTTCAGGGAAACGGTAATTTGGAGGACTGGCGTTAATGATTTCATCAACCATTACCACCGAACCTCGACTGTAGACCTTACTGGACTTGACTTGAGAAAGAGGAAATAATTAGCCAATAAGATACATGAAAAAAAAAAAAAAACACAACGAAAATTATATAATTGATATTCTAAAATAGTATTTTTCAGAAATTTACTCTGCTATCTATTAGCTGTATTCTCTGAGAAGCATCAAAAAAAGAGTGTGTAGAGTTAATGCAGAAAGGTTCAGTAAGACTAAACAGACAGGCAGGGTTAAACGTGAAACAAGGCAGAGACTCAGACAAACTCTGGTGGAAAGATCGTGGGAGTAGAGAGACAGAAGTGATAGTTACCTCTCAATCAGAGCCGGACAGAAGCGGAAAGAAGCAAAGAGCTGGGAAAACAAACCCTTCTCGTATCTGCTTTAATACTGAATCAGGAGGACATTTATCTCACAAAGACAAGAGACAAATTCAGTCATGCTTTTCAGAGCACGTGCAATGAATGTCTAAGATGTCTAGGAAATCCATATAAAACAAATCTAGTTTAAAACAAATACACCAAACATTTTTTAAATGTCATCTTTTTTTTTCCATGTTTCTTTCATACGCTGACATTTTCTTGAAGTCTTAATATTTAACAAAAAAGGTCAAATTATAAATAATCTGGTATTTTTAAAGATAAAAACCTTACTGGCGAAACTGCCCATGAAAAGAACTAAGACTAATAATACAAGATTATGCTTAATTGCGTAGATATTTTTGTAAAAAAAACAAAAATAATAATAATAAAATTATATTTATATATAAATTATTGATTTTCTAAAATAATAATACATTTTTAATAAGATTTTAATTTCATCATTATGAGATCTACTGTGTATACTGTATATACACTCACCTAAAGGATTATTAGGAACACCTGTTCAATTTCTCATTAATGCAATTATCTAATCAACCAATCACATGGCAGTTGCTTCAATGCATTTAGGGGTGTGGTCCTGGTCAAGACAATCTCCTGAACTCCAAACTGAATGTCAGAATGGGAAAGAAAGGTGATTTAAGCAATTTTGAGCGTGGCATGGTTGTTGGTGCCAGACGGGCCGGTCTGAGTATTTCACAATCTGCTCAGTTACTGGGATTTTCACGCACAACCATTTCTAGGGTTTACAAAGAATGGTGTGAAAAGGGAAAAACATCCAGTATGCGGCAGTCCTGTGGGCGAAAATGCCTTGTTGATGCTAGAGGTCAGAGGAGAATGGGCCGACTGATTCAAGCTGATAGAAGAGCAACTTTGACTGAAATAACCACTCATTACAACCGAGGTATGCAGCAAAGCATTTGTGAAGCCACAACACGCACAACCTTGAGGCAGATGGGCTACAACAGCAGAAGACCCCACCGGGTACCACTCATCTCCACTACAAATAGGAAAAAGAGGCTACAATTTGCACAAGCTCACCAAAATTGAAGACTGGAAAAATGTTGCCTGGTCTTATGAGTCTCGATTTCTGTTGAGACATTCAGATGGTAGAGTCAGAATTTGGCATAAACAGAATGAGAACATGGATCCATCATGCCTTGTTACCACTGTGCAGGCTGGTGGTGGTGGTGTAATGGTGTGGGGGATGTTTTCTTGGCACACTTTAGGCCCCTTAGTGCCAACTGGGCATCGTTTAAATGCCACGGCCTACCTGAGCATTGTTTCTGACCATGTCCATCCCTTTATGACCACCATGTACCCATTCTCTGATGGCTACTTCCAGCAGGATAATGCACCATGTCACAAAGCTCGAATCATTTCAAATTGGTTTCTTGAACATGACAATGAGTTCACTGTACTAAAATGGCCCCCACAGTCACCAGATCTCAACCCAATAGAGCATCTTTGGGATGTGGTGGAACGGGAGCTTTGTGCCCTGGATGTGCATCCCACAAATCTCCATCAACTGCAAGATGCTATCCTATCAATATGGGCCAACATTTCTAAAGAATGCTTTCAGCACCTTGTTGAATCAATGGCACGTAGAATTAAGGCAGTTCTGAAGGCGAAAGGGGGTCAAACACAGTATTAGTATGGTGTTCCTAATAATCCTTTAGGTGAGTGTATATATGTATATATTTTTTATATAAAATAAAAAAAATTGAATATGTAAAAATATATTTTAAAATGTAAATGAGTAATTGAAAACATTACTGTATAATAATTGCTTTTTAGTAAGATTTATTTTATCATATATCTACTGTGTGTGTGTGTGTGTGTGTGTATATCATATTTATTGCACAGTGTGTGTATATATATATATATATATATATATATATATATACACACTATATATATGTATATGAAAAAATGTAAAAATATATTTTAAAATGTAATTGAGTAATTGAAAACATTAATCAAGTCACTGTATGTATGAATAGCATTATTAAAAATTTTTAATAAGTTAGAAACAAGAGTCACATCATAGATACGTATACATAAAGACACCCCAGAAGGATAATAATATTTATTTTCAGACGTTTGTAGGATAACTGACTGTATTTAGAACTTGCAGAACTGTTGGACAATTTTTAAACAAATTCAAGTAAAGTCACTGTCTTATACAGTATCACGTTTTCTACTGTGTTTGTTCACAAACTGAGGACAGATGACCTCACACTTGAACTGAAGGTGACATGGGTATGGAATTATGAAGTATGACTTGTATTAAATCTGAATTTTTAAAGCCTGTCTGTTTAGTCTTACCTGGAGCCAGCAGCGGTAAAGACGGATCGTCCCATTTACAGTCTAAACTGTCTTTACCGTCCTCCAGTTCACTGCCGGCCGCTGCGTTTCCATTGGCTACGTTCTTATCGCTCCGTCTTGTGAAAAACTTCTGCAAGCTGGAATTAAATCTAATAGAGACACAGAGGCAAAACAAAAGAGGCTTGATTAGGAGCATCCACAGGTTATATAACAAAATTTGAGTTTTCTTCCTGAGTGCCAACATTTTCAGCTTTGGTATGACCAAAATTAAAAACATCATGATAAAAATATATACAGTATGATATTCCTGTGAATAATACTCACTTCATGATGAGGATATATACAGCATACATGAGCACCAGCACCAGACTCTCCCACCTAAAACACACAAGAGAAAAATACAATCAAAACCAGACGTCAGATCAGATGAAGGTTTACAAAAATCAGACAAGAGAGGAAAACAAAAAGAGACTCACCACACAATCTTTCCATCATAGATGAACTGATTGAATTCAAACAAAAAGATAGTCAGTGCAGTCTAGTTCCAAAAAGTAAAAAAAAAAAAAAAAAAAAAAAGCTCAATAAAATGTAATATTCAATATAAAAAAATTATATATTTAGAGCAGATATTCCTACGGATGCAAAGATTCTCGGGGAACGCAAAACTTTTATATGAGCAAACGCAAAGTTTCTTGTGGAAACACAAAGATTTAACAAGCAAACGCAAAGGTTTTATGAGCGAATGCAAAGATTCTCTGGGAACGCAAAGGTGTTATGAGCGAACGCAAAGATTCTCGTGGGAACGCAAAGGTGTTTTGAGCGAACGCAAAGATTCTCGGGGAACGCAAAGGTGTTATGAGCGAACGCAAAGATTCTCGTGGGAACGCAAAGGTGTTTTGAGCGAACGCAAAGATTCTCGTGGGAACGCAAAGATTTAACGACCAAACGTAAAGGTTTTACTAGCAATCTCAAAGATTCTCTGGAAACACAAAGGTGTTATGAGCGAACGCAAAGTTTCTCGTGGGAACACAAAACATTTTGTGAGTGAACTCAAAGATTCTCTGGGAACGCAAAAACATTTTACAAGCGAACTCAAAGTGCAAAACATTTTGCGAGTGAACTCAAAGATTCTCGGGGAACGCAAAACATTTTATGAGCGAACTCAAAGATTCTCTGGGAACACAAAACATTTTACAAGTGAACTCAAAGATTCTCGGGGAAAGCAAAACATTTTACAAGCGAATGCAAAGATTCTCTGGGAACGCAAAACATTTTGCGAGCGAACTCAAAGATTCTCGGGGAAAGCAAAACATTTTACAAGCGAATGCAAAGATTCTCTGGGAACACAAAACATTTTATGAGCGAACTCAAAGATTCTCGGGGAATGCAAAACATTTTACGAGTGAACTCAAAGATTCTCTGGGAACGCAAAACATTTTGCGAGCGAACTCAAAGATTCTCGGGGGAACGCAAAACATTTTACGAGTGAACTCAAAGATTCTCGGGGAATGCAAAACATTTTACGAGTGAACTCAAAGATTCTCGGGGAACGCAAAACATTTTGTGAGCGAACTCAAAGATTCTCGGGGAACGCAAAACATTTTGCGAGCGAACTCAAAGATTCTCGGGGAAAGCAAAACATTTTACAAGCGAATGCAAAGATTCTCGGGGAACGCAAAACATTTTGCGAGCGAACTCAAAGATTCTCGGGGAAAGCAAAACATTTTACAAGCGAATGCAAAGATTCTCTGGGAACGCAAAACATTTTACGAGCGAATGCAAAGATTCTCTGAGAATGCAAAACATTTTACAAGCGACTCAAAGATTCTCTGGGAACTCAAAGGATTTACGAGCGAATGCAAAGATTCTCGGGGAACGCAAAACCTTTTACGAGCGAACTCAAAGATTCTCTGGGAAAGCAAAACATTTTACGAGTGAACTCAAAGATTCTCGGGGAACGCAAAACATTTTGCGAGCGAACTCAAAGATTCTCGGGGAACGCAAAACATTTTACGAGTGAACTCAAAGATTCTCGGGGGAACGCAAAACATTTTACGAGCGAACTCAAAGATTCTCTGGGAACGCAAAGGATTTATGAGCGAATGCAAAGATTCTCGGGGAACGCAAAGGATTTATGAGCGAACTCAAAGATTCTCGGGGAAAGCAAAACATTTTACAAGCGAATGCAAAGATTCTCTGGGAACGCAAAACATTTTACGAGTGAATGCAAAGATTCTCTGAGAATGCAAAACATTTTACAAGCGAACTCAAAGATTCTCTGGGAACTCAAAGGATTTACGAGCGAATGCAAAGATTCTCGGGGAACGCAAAACATTTTACGAGCGAACTCAAAGATTCTCTGGGAACGCAAAACATTTTATGAGCGAACTCAAAGATTCTCGGGAATAAAAAAGGATTTCTGAGCGAATGCAAAGATTCTCGGGAAGCATAAAACATTTTCTGAGCGAACTCAAAGATTCTCTGGGAACGCAAAACATTTTATGAGCGAACTCAAAGATTCTCTGGGAACGCAAAGGATTTATGAGCGAATGCAAAGATTCTGTGGGAACGCAAAACATTTTACGAGCGAACTCAAAGATTCTGTGGGAACGCAAAACATTTTACGAGCGAACTCAAAGATTCTCTGGGAATGCAAAACATTTTACGAGCGAATGCAAAGATTCTCGGGGAACGCAAAACATTTTACGAGCGAATGCAAAGATTCTCTGAGAACACAAAGGATTTACGAGCGAATGCAAAGATTCTCGGGGAACGCAAAACATTTTACGAGCGAACTCAAAGATTCTTGGGGAACGCAAAACATTTTACGAGCGAATGCAAAGATTCTCGGGGAAAGCAAAACATTTTACAAGCGAATGCAAAGATTCTCTGGGAAGCATAAAACATTTCTTGAGCGAATGCAAAGATTCTCTGGGAACGCAAAACATTTTACGAGTGAACTCAAAGATTCTCTGGGAACACAAAACATTTTATGAGCGAACTCAAAGATTCTCGGGGAATGCAAAACATTTTACGAGTGAACTCAAAGATTCTCTGGGAACACAAAACATTTTATGAGCGAACTCAAAGATTCTCTGGGAACTCAAAGGATTTACGAGCGAATGCAAAGATTCTCGGGGAACGCAAAACATTTTGTGAGTGAACTCAAAGATTCTCGGGAAGCATAAACATTTTATATAAAGCGAACTCAAAGATTCTCGGGAACGCATAAAGGATTTCTGAGCGAATGCAAAGATTCTCGGGAACGCATAAAACATTTTACGAAAGCGAACTCAAAGATTCTCTGGGAACGCAAAGGATTTATGAGCGAATGCAAAGATTCTCGGGGAACGCAAAACATTTTACGAGCGAACTCAAAGATTCTCTGGGAATGCAAAACATTTTACGAGCGAATGCAAAGATTCTCGGGGAACGCAAAACATTTTACGAGCGAACTCAAAGATTCTCTGGGAACGCAAAACATTTTACGAGCGAATGCAAAGATTCTCGGGGAACGCAAAACATTTTACAAGCGAACTCAAAGATTCTCTGGGAACGCAAAACATTTTACGAGCGAATGCAAAGATTCTCGGGGAACGCAAAACATTTTACGAGCGAACTCAAAGATTCTCTGGGAACACAAAACATTTCTGAGCGAATGCAAAGATTCTCGGGAACATAAAACATTTTACTGAGCGAATGCAAAGATTCTCGGGCATAAAACATTTTACTGAGCGAACTCAAAGATTCTCGGGGAACGCAAAACATTTTACGAGCGAATACAAAGATTCTCGGGGAACGCAAAACATTTTACGAGCGAACTCAAAGATTCTTGGGGAACGCAAAACATTTTACGAGCGAATGCAAAGATTCTCGGGGAAAGCAAAACATTTTACAAGCGAATGCAAAGATTCTCTGGGAACGCAAAACATTTTACGAGCGAATGCAAAGATTCTTGGGGAACGCAAAACATTTTACGAGTGAACTCAAAGATTCTCTGGGAACACAAAACATTTTATGAGCGAACTCAAAGATTCTCGGGGAATGCAAAACATTTTACGAGTGAACTCAAAGATTCTCTGGGAACACAAAACATTTTACGAGCGAACTCAAAGATTCTCGGGGAATGCAAAACATTTTACGAGTGAACTCAAAGATTCTCGGGAACATAAAACATTTTACTGAGCGAACTCAAAGATTCTCGGGGAATGCAAAACATTTTACGAGTGAACTCAAAGATTCTCGGGGAACGCAAAACATTTTACGAGCGAACTCAAAGATTCTCTGGGAATGCAAAGGATTTACGAGCGAATGCAAAGATTCTCAGGGAACGCAAAACATTTTACAAGCGAATGCAAAGATTCTCGGGGAACGCAAAACATTTTACGAGCGAACTCAAAGATTCTCTGGGAACGCAAAATATTTTACAAGCGAACTCAAAGATTCTCTGGGAACGCAAAACATTTTACGAGCGAACTCAAAGATTCTCTGGGAACGCAAAACATTTTACGAGCAAATGCAAAGATTCTCGGGGAACCCAAAAACTTTACGAGCGAACTCAAAGATTCTCTGGGAACGCAAAGGATTTATGAGCGAATGCAAAGATTCTCGGGAATAAAACATTTTACGAGTTTAACGCAAAGATTCTCGGGAACGCATAAAACATTTTACTTAGCGAACTCAAAGTTTCTCGAGAGAGCATAAAACATTTCTGAGCGAACTCAAACTCAAAGTTTCTCGGGAGGCGCAAAAACATTTTACAAAGCGAACTCAAAGATTCTCTGGGAACGCAAAGGATTTATGAGCGAATGCAAAGATTCTCGGGGAACGCAAAACATTTTACGAGCGAACTCAAAGATTCTCGGGGAACGCAAAACATTTTACGAGCGAACGCAAAGATTCTTGGGGAACGCAAAACATTTTACGAGCAAACTCAAAGATTCTCTGGGAACGCAAAGGATTTATGAGCGAATGCAAAGATTCTCGGGGAACGCAAAACATTTTACGAGCGAACTCAAAGATTCTCGGGGAGCGCAAAACATTTTACGAGCAAACTTAAAGATTCTCGGGGAACGCAAAACATTTTACGAGCAAACTTAAAGATTCTCGGGGAACGCAAAACATTTTACGAGCGAATGCAAAGATTCTCGTGGAACGCAAAACATTTTACGAGCGAACTCAAAGATTCTCTGGGAACGCAAAACATTTTACAAGCGAACTCAAAGATTCTCGGGGAACGCAAAACATTTTACAAGCGAACTCAAAGATTCTCTGGGAACGCAAAACATTTTACGAACAAACTCAAAGATTCTCAGGGAACGCAAAACATTTTACGAGCGAACTCAAAGATTCTGTGGGAACGTAAAACATTTTACGAGCGAATGCAAAGATTCTCGGGGAACGCAAAACATTTTACGAGCGAACTCAAAGATTCTCGGGGAACACAAAACATTTTACGAGCGAACTCAAAGATTCTCTGGGAACGCAAAACATTTTACGAGCGAACTCAAAGATTCTCAGGGAACGCAATACATTTTACGAGCGAAATCAAAGATTCTCTGGGAACGCAAAACATTTTATGAGCGAATGCAAAGATTCTCGGGGAACGCAAAACATTTTACGAGCGAACTCAAAGATTCTCGGGGAATGCAAAACAATTTACGAGCGAATGCAAAGATTCTCTGGGAACGCAAAGGATTTATGACCGAATGCAAAGTTTCTCGGGGAACGCAAAACATTTTACGAGCGAATGCAAAGATTCTCGGGGAACGCAAAGGATTTACGAGCGAATGCAAAGATTCTCGGGGAACGCAAAACTTTTATACAAGCAAATGCAAAGTTTCTTGTGGGAACGCAAAACTTTTATACGAGCAAACGTAAAGTTTCTTGTGGGAACGCAAAGGTGTTATGAACGAACACAAAGATTCTCCTGGGAACGCAAAGGTGTTATGAGCGAATGCAAAGATTCTCGTGGGAACGCAAAGGTGTTATGAGCGAATGCAAAGATTCTCGTGGGAACGCAAAGGTGTTATGAGCGAACGCAAAGATTCTCGTGGGAACGCAAAGGTGTTATGAACGAACGCAAAGATTCTCGTGGGAACGCAAAGGTGTTATGAACGAACGCAAAGTTTCTCTGGGAACGTAAAGGTTTTATAAGCGAATGCAAAGATTCTCGTGGGAACACAAACATTTAACGACCAAACGCAAAGGTTTTACTAGCGAACTCAAAGTTTCTCTGGAAACACAAAGGTGTTATGAGCGAACGCAAAGTTTCTTGTGGGAACGCAAAGGTGTTATGAACGAACGCAAAGATTCTCGTGGGAATGCAAAGGTGTTATGAACGAACGCAAAGTTTCTCTGGGAACGCAAAGGTTTTATAAGCGAATGCAAAGTTTCTCTGGGAACGCAAAGGTGTTATGAACGAACGCAAAGTTTCTCGTGGGAACGCAAAGGTGTTTTGAGCGAACGCAAAGATTCTCCTGGGAACGCAAAGATTTAACGACCAAACGTAAAGGTTTTACTAGCGAACTCAAAGACTCTCTGGAAACACAAAGGTGTTATGAGCGAACGCAAAGTTTCTCGTGGGAATACAAAACATTTTGCGAGTGAACTCAAAGATTCTCTGGGAACGCAAAACATTTTGCGAGTGAACTCAAAGATTCTCTGGGAACACAAAACATTTTGCGAGTGAACTCAAAGATTCTCCGGGAACGCAAAACATTTTGCGAGCGAACTCAAAGATTCTCGGGGAACGCAAAACATTTTGCGAGCGAACTCAAAGATTCTCTGGGAACGCAAAACATTTTACGAGCGAACTCAAAGATTCTCAGGGAACGCAATACATTTTACAAGCGAATGCAAAGATTCTCTGGGAACACAAAACATTTTGCGAGTGAACTCAAAGATTCTCTGGGAACACAAAACATTTTGCGAGTGAACTCAAAGATTCTCTGGGAACACAAAACATTTTCTGAAGCGAACTCAAAGATTCTCGGGAACACAAAACATTTTTATGAGTGAACTCAAAGATTCTCTGGGAACACAAAACATTTTATGAAGCGAACTCAAAGATTCTCGGGAACACAAAACATTTTTGCAGCGAACTCAAAGATTCTCGGGAAGCATAAAACATTTCTGGGAAGAAAACGAGCGAACTCAAAGATTCTCTGGGAACGCAAAACATTTTGCGAGCGAACTCAAAGATTCTCTGGGAACACAAACATTTTACATTTTACAAAACGAGCGAATGCAAAGATTCTCTGGGAACACAAAACATTTTGCGAGTGAACTCAAAGATTCTCTGGGAACACAAAACATTTTACGAGCGAACTCAAAGATTCTCTGGGAACACAAAACATTTTGCGAGTGAACTCAAAGATTCTCTGGGAACACAAAACATTTTGCGAGTGAACTCAAAGATTCTCTAGGAGTGCAAAACATTTTGCGAGTGAACTCAAAGATTCTCGGGGGAAAGCAAAACATTTGCGAGAGAACACAAAAGCATTGACTTATTATTATCATCCCTTTAGGGGGTCTGTTTTTTCCCAAATATTTTGATGTAAAATATTTACTTTAAGTACTCCTGAAGTTATTATTTCAATCATTTAACAACACATTCACATGTTCATGGTTCTCTGATGCCAGGTCACATTACATGCAGGTGAACAAATCAATTATTGCATTTTTTTTGTGATTTATTTTTACTACTAATAATAATAATAAAATTAACAATTATATTAATGCTTTTATAATAACATTGTATAATATATTACATTTTATTATTAAATACTCAATTTTTATTTTACAGTATAATTGTATATATTATTGCAATAGTAAGATGCCATTTTCCTCTTTTTTGTCAGCATTACAGGATGATGTTGTTAATGTGTTTCATTTGAGACTCACCACAATTAGAGCAACTACAGACAATATGTAGAAGAAAGAATCACGGAAAACAGCCCACCAGGTCAGTACAACCACCTACAGACATCAACACAAACTACTGTTAAATAAATACATCAATACACAAAGCTAGAGAATAACGAACACTGAATATGATCTGCGATGTAAAAGAACAAAACAACAATGTGAAAGAATAAATGGTAAAGATAAATGATTCAATATATAAATGTCACATGACATGCATAATTCAGGCAGAGGCCTCCAGTTATTATCTCAGGAATAAAAACATTTGTATAAAAACCTTTTGGCAATCCGATCAGAACAATAGATAGGAGCCAAGAAAAAAATGGCTTTTCTTAAATGTTTACTCCATTATATAGATGGTTTTCTTATTTTGAAATATTGCTGACTTTAAGGCTACTGTTGGAGATGATGCACACACACCTGCCCGGCAAAGATCCCACAAACTCCAATGATGCAAAGGATATTGAAGACGGCAGAACCGACGATAGTTCCAACTCCAACATCACCGTGAGTGATGAAGACGCCTGAAGACAGAAGAAGGGGTTTGTTCAAATCTGAACACTAATGATCTCAGGAGGAACACTACCAAAAATGAAGTTCTTTCTTTCCAGGACAAATATCTAACAATTCTTAAAAGAAAATGGATTTACTTGACATCATAACAATATTCCTGATATACGTTTTATATATACGGATGTACTGATATAATGATTTATTATTTAAGCTTAGTATTATTATTCTTAGCAAAAATGTAAAGAGTATATAGAGTTTTAAAGCTACAACCACCAAAGTCTGGTCAGACCTCAGACTGTTCTGACTCGGGTTGTTGTATCTTTTCTAACTGATCCAACTTATGGTTTTCATTAAATGCATGATCCAAACTACAAAAATCATAGACTTTCAATGAGGGGGTCCAAACTTTTGTACAATAAGACTTATAGTGTATTTAGGCTGTCTATCACTAGCAAAGCTACAGCATGCTAGCAAAGTGCTAAAACATGTTAGCCAAATAGTAATTTGTGCTAACAACATGTTAAATCATGCTAGCAAAATGTTAATTCATGCTAACTGTGTTAAAACATTTTAGCAACATAATCCATGTTAACAACATGATAATTCATGCTAGCAAAGTGTTAAATCATGCGCGCAAAATGTTAATTAATGCTAAAACATGTTAGCAACATAATTCATGTTTAGAAATGTTAAACCAATGGTAAATTGGACATGTTAACATGTTAAATCATGCTAGCAATGTAATTAAACATAACATGCTAATTCATGCTAACAAAATGCTACAATAACAACATGTTAAATCATGCTAGCAATGTGCTAGAACATATTAGCAACATAATTCATGTTAGTAATGTGATAAAAACCTGATCATTCATGTAACAGTGTGATAAGACATGCTAACAAAACATGCTAATTCATGCTAGCAATGATTTTCTTTCCACTTCACTAAATTTAAAGCTTATAAAACGTTCAAACTTTTAAATTACTTTGTCAAGCCAACATCAAAGTTTGTCCCAATGAACTTTATCCATCTAGTTTAAATAGTTCCTGCCCAAGGCATATGCAAAATAAAGGGGCAGGGCCTGGTTGAGTTAGTTAGGCCCTGTCCCAAATGGCACACTTCATGTGCACTTTCGGTCTTGTGGACTTACAATAGCCGCTGCGTGCACGCGCGTGTCTGTTAAGTCCACGAGACCGCAGGTGTCCCATTTGTCATTTTAGGTCTCAGAAGGGTGCTCGCAGGCACGCCCTTTGAGGTCGATATGCACCCTCGATGCGCACTTCTGCCGAGTCCACACTGATGCGGGTTACACAGCGGACTTCTTCCCAGCAGTCAAAGCGGCATTACGTCGTGAAAGTGCGGACTCCGAGGAAGACCGTGAGGATTTAGGGTGCCATCTGGGACAGGGCCTTAGTAGTGTGTTGAAACTGGCGGTTATGGTAAGAGGTGGGACATTTCCCAAACACACTCAAAGCTCTTGACCAATCACAACACACTGGTCCAGCCGACCAATCAGAGCACAGTGTGCTTTTCAGAAGGAGGGGCTTCATAGAGACAGGAACTAAACAGAGCGTTACTGACAGACTGGGAAGAGAAGAGCTGAAACAATGACAAATATGGGGAAAATAAGGTGTTTTCTGAACATTCAAGCATGAATCAATAATAATAGATCTCCTTTCAAACAAGAAAAGATATCTTAATTCAAAGGGAAAACAAGATTTTTTTTTTTTTTTTTTTCTTCTTAGGTAAATGTATCTTTATTGAAGAATGTTTTAGATATTTGTACTGGAAAACAAGACACAAATGCTGAGGAAGAACATTGTTTTTTGCTGTGATGATTGTGACTGTGTGACTTTACCTATAACAGATGCGAAGAGCTCTGGCGCTGAGCTCCCCGCCGCCATGAACGTGGCCCCAGCCACATCCTCGCTCAGATTCAGCTTCTGCAGAACACACAGTAACAGCAGACGCTTCACATCCAACAAAGCCTTTGGCACAAACCCCATCCAAAACTGGAGCAGTATGTTTTATGAGCTTCTGAAAGCCTCAAAGTGGGTCAGAGGAAGAACAGTGCGGATTCTGCTGCTCTCATTGTATCGCGGTATTACTCGGATGAAATGGGGATTCATTGGGATCGTTTCTGTGGGATTAGAACAATCCTACCTCGCAGATTTTCTCAAGAGACATCACAAAGTAGTCGTCGCACACGATCGCCAGGGCCAGGAACATGTAGAGAGCCTGTCAGAAGACAACAGAAGATCTCTGGTCAGACGTCACGACCTCGGCTCCAACTAATCGTAAAAGAGATTTCTTTAATATCTCGCTTATTTCTCCTAGATAACAATTAGATCAATTCTGCTGTGTAAAAGACCCTAGTCACTCTTCTAGAGCTTCAGAAGGGATTGCAAAGAGGTCTTAAACTGAGCTCAGATTTGCCAAAAGTCATGTAAAGTCAACACTGATTTTATGGTATTTTTTGAGCTGAAACAGACCCTTTGCAAGTAATGCAAGCTCGATTTTGTGTGTTGCTACATTCTAAAGTGTCAATCTTTCATGCAGTTCATTACAGTACATCTACATTTAATCAGTTAGCAATTTAAAAATAACAAAGCAAGTTAAAAATGAGGAATATCACAAGCAATTCAGTACCACAATGCTAAATAAAAGCTATACATGTTTTTATTTTTGCCTTGATTTGTGGTTTAAGTGCTTTAAGTCTTTGGCAGTTTAAATTTGTAAAAAAATTAGTTAAATTAAAAATTAATTAATTAATTAAAATAAAAAGAAAATTAAATATAGGCTAAATATTAGATGTAAAATGAAAATGAGACATACTGAAATAAAATAAGTTTAAGAACTTGCTTTACAAAAACTAAAATAATGGAAAATATTATACAAAAAACAACAAAAAAAATTACAAAAGCACGTAAAATTACTGAAAATATCAAAATAAATGATTATTCAAATTAGTAGGCCAACCATTTTATATAAATAATACTAATGTGTATTTCTACCTGAAAAATAATATGCAGTTTAATGCCACAAACATAAAACCTATATTCTATATCTCTATCTTTCAGTCTTTCAGATATTTTACCAACACAAAAATATACTTAATTACTAGAGATGCAATGATACTACATTTCACTGCGATAACGGTGGCAAATTATCCAGAATGATATCTGCCGATACCGATAGCCCACAGCATTTGAGGTCGGGAAGTTCGGTCTGGACTCGATCCGTTGTGGAGCAACTATGCTGTTCGGACCAATCAAATTGTCAGGGCGGGCTTTACACGATGATGGACAGATGATCAACAGTAACGTAATCATCCACGTCACCAAAGAGCGTTTGGGTTGAATTCGTTCTAATCCTAAACGGAGAACTTGTTCGTAAATGCATTCACCTTTACTATTCCTCTCAGAAACGATGATCATGTTGGTAAGTACTCCGTGTATCCTTAAATCATTTTTACAACACCGGCAAAGATCGTTTACACTCATCTTCTTCTTCTTCTTCTTCCAGCGTGTGTGCAGTTGAGTTCTGTTGACAACTATGGGTCGCTCATCACTTACTCCATTGCTCTGATTGGTTGTAGGTCTGTCCAATTGAGTGCAGAGGCGTTGTCTTTCCTGGTTCGGTTGAAACGCCCCATAATCACAGCCCAATGGAGCAGTATCAGACTCCTATCCTGACTAGAATCTGAGTATGACGAAGTCAGGCTAAACAAACTGTGAACATTGGATAACTTTTCTGAGGTAAATGCAGCGTAAGTGACGCATTGTTCACAAGCTGTTTATTGACGTCTTTCCACGGTTTTGAACATTGATTATCCTTCAACATACCTTCTGATGTTCATGCATGTTTTTCAAGATATAACTTATATTAAAGTGGAAGAAGAGACTTATGCTTTGTGCTGCCACTTAAACTGAGGCGCTACAGCGATCTGTCACGTCAAAACACCATTTTTGTCTGATTTTTGTGATAAATGGACCGAATTTGAAAGCTGAGACTTCTGAGAAATAATAAAGCACAAATCTCTTTCTAATTATTGGATGGGGACACACTAGAAATAATGTTGAGGGCCTGGCAACCCTTTGACTACGGGTGATTCATAGGGTCAGATAGCCTTAATAACCTCGCTATTTTTAACTGCCGTGGTGTCGTGTTAACTTGCCCTAAATTCCACACGAGAGATTTTCTTCACACACAGGATGGCTTGAAATTGCATACTCTTGAGTAGGTACTTATTTTGAATGAGTAATTACTTCACTACCGCTAAAAAAGTATGTTCTATATAGTATGAATGTAATCCGGATGTACTGTATTCAAGATTCAAGAGTTTTATTTGTCACATACACAGTTATATACAGAATATACAACCGGCAGTGAAATGTAAAACAGGTCCGCTCCATGGACAGTGCAAATTATGTCATGTTGTCATTATCATTATCATGTGTCCTACCAGCATCAGTCCTCTATATAGTCCTCTATATAGTAAAGTGTCCAACGAATGCACGCTTCAGAATCTCGCTGAAAGAAGCAGGATTTCTGAATTTCTGCTCTTTTATGAGTACTGTGAATTTCTTTTCCTATTATATAGTAGGGAAGTATGCGATTTCGGATGCAGCCTATGAGTTGCAGTCTGAACACGTTTTTTCGGCTTATCCCAATTATTGGCAGATATGTCAGTGTATCTCTACTAATTACAGTAGAGATGCACTGATGTACATGCAAGTACATGCTTGCAATGCTGTATGTCAACTATTGACCAAATGTGTCTATTTTCATGTCTCCTAAATAGAGAGCCATATGAGACAAAACCTCTGAGCAATGAAACCTTCCTCTGAGGAGGCACACAAAACCGTTCACCTGCTGTTTATCATCGCCGTCAGGTCTTTCCTCCACTGAACTCGTTTCCTCCTGTGAATGCACAATGTGCCCTGACTGCTTCACACCACTGGATTCACATCTGTATTCATTGCAAAGCCTTTCCTCGTCTAGCGTAATGAGCCGCCCACACAATAAAAGCTTCTATTTATCCACAATTTGAAACCAAAGTAAATGCAAGCAAATGCTATGATGACCTTCAGACAGCATCATAACATGGGTCATACTCTTCATGTTTGTTTACTTGTGAGTTTATAATTATTTCAACAAAAACATCACTTTTCCACCCCAATAATCAAACATGCTGTTTTCAACTAAAGTAGCCAAAAGTGATGTCCGACCTAGGAAAACTCTGATTTGACTGACAAAGGGGAAATAAAAGGGTTAAAGTTAAATGTATAATTTCTTCTTAAATCAGCTGTTTAATTTCTTCTTAAATATTGTTTGAGCTTTCCTGTAGCTCAAACAATAAGAGTGTGGCGCTAGCAACGCGAAGGTCATGGGTTCGACTCCCAGGGAAAGCAAGAACTGACAAAATGTAAAAAATGTGTACCTTAAATGCAATGTAAGTCGCTTTGGATAAAAGCGTCTGCCAAATGCATAAATGTAAAATCAGACAACAAAAGATAATTTTGAGAAATTAACTGATATCATCCTTTCCCCAGTTGATTAATCACAGTACATTAAAACAACTGTTTTGTATTACAAGTTTTCTGAAAATGTTACGTTTATATATGCAAATGATGCATATCTAGTTATCTAATTAAATATGCACTAATTTGCATAAAGCTCCAGAACAGAAATCTGAACATTGGGTTCAAAATTCTTTGAGTTTTCATTTTGTTGACATTAAAGGTTTTACAGAAGTGGATTTTGGATCCATCTTTATTAATCTATATAAAAATATAATTTTATATAAATCAGATGAATAATATATGAAGAAACCCTACTGTAAAAACCTTCATAATATAAAGTTTGGTGTATGTAAATCTGCTGGAGGAGATTTCTGAGGAGAAAAAAATAAAGACATGTATTATAACTGAAATCTATGGACACAGGGCCGTAACCACCATAGACGTTGAGGACAAGTCCCCCTGAATAATTAGAAATGGCCATTGTTAGGTTGGTCTGGTCTAACAGCACTCGTCACTGATGGCCAATCAAATCAAAGAAGGCGGGGCTTACTATTAGTGCGAATCCAACACGACACTTTAGTTATAGCAGTGAAAGAGTGCGTCGTAAGATGTACGTAGCTAAACATTTAATATTTGATAACTGTTTTATGATAAAAGGTTCAGCGACCAACAGTAATATCAAGTGATGCAAACTACTTGACATTTTGAATGAAATTTCACCATTTTGAATTGAAAATATGACATTATTTATGTACATAGCAGCATTTGACGTGACAAGAAAGATTTGGCATTTTTACATATTAGGCAGATGAAAATAAGAGTAAACGTGTGTATATTCTAAAATATATATATATATATATATATATATATATATATATATATATATTTGCAAATAATTTACTTTATAACTACAAAAGAACTGGAACTTTTACCATTCTTATTTTTCTTCTCCTTTATTTCCTTAAATCCATTTTAATCCTTTAAATAAACAAATAAGACCAATACCCATACCCCAGACAGACATTTCCATGATCCATTCCAGCCACAGGGGGCGCCAGAGGAAAACAGAATTCCCACACATGAATGCATAATTCAGACCTGAGCTGTGCTTGTGCGTGATGCCAAACATTACAGCGTTACATAACCACGGGCGGATTTTAATTGTGCTGCTCATGGGTGATGGAGTTAAATCATATTACCAGTAGATTAACCCACACTGTAAGATCCGGCTGAAAACAGCAAAGAGCTGCATCATTACCATGACCAATTTCTCTTCTTTATTCCTTTACAAAACAAAAACTAGTCACTTGATGTTCTGAGGAAAGAGAGAGTCAGGCAGACTTTCTTACCGCTATAATATGTAGCAGTACAGCACCGCTCTTCCGTTCGGCATTGGTGAAAACATCATCTGGAAATTCATGGATGGCTGTAAAGAACAAAAACAGACATTTACATTCATGCATTTTATCCAAAGCAAATTATGGTTGCTTCAAACTAAACATTTTGAGAGTCAAAATGTTGTGGGTGGTTACCAGGGTGTTGCTATGCATTTGCTGGGTCAGTGTTTCAATCAGAAATCAGTTTTATAAAGGAAATTTCACATGTACCACAATTCAAAACAACATTCACTATTTTGCCAAAAATTTTGGGACGCCTGCCTTTACATGCACATGAACTTTGACATCCCATTCTTAATCCGTAGGGTTTAATATGGATTATTAAACAGAACAGATTCAACTCTTCTGGGAAGGCTTTCCACAAGGATACATTTTTGACCATTCTTCTAGAAGCGCATTTGTGAGGTCAGGCACTAATGTTGGACGAGAAGGCCTGGCTCGCAGTCTCCGCTCTAATTCATCCCAAAGGTGTTCTATCGGGATGAGGTCAGGACACTGTGCAGGCCAGTCAAGTTCCTCCACACCAAGCTCGCTCATCCATGTCTTTATGGACAGGAAGAAGCCGTCCCCAAACTGTTCCCACAATGTTGGGAGCATGAAATTGTCCAAAATGTCTTGCTATGCCGAAGCATTAAGAGTTCCTTTCACTGGAACTAAGGGGCCAAGCCCAACCCCTGAAAAATAACCCCACACCATAATCCCCCCTCCACCAAACTTTACACTTGGCGCAATGCAGTCAGGCAAGTCCCGTTCTCCTGGCAACCACCAAACCCAGACTCGTCCATCGGATTGGCAGACAGAGAAGTGTTATTGGTCACTCCAGAGTGGTCACTCCACTAGACTCCACAGTCCAGTGGCGGCGTGCTTTACACCTGCTGTTGTTCCCAATTGCTTCTACTTTGTTATAATCCCACTAACAGTTGACTGTGGAATATTTAGTAGTGAGGAAATTTCAGGAATGGACTTATTGCACAGGTGGCAACCTATCACGGTACCACGCTTGAGTTCACTGAGCTCCTGAGAGCGACCCATTCTTTCACAAATGTGTGTAGAAGCGTCTGCAGGCCTAGTGCTTGATTTATACACCTGTGGCCAAGAAGTGATTGAACACCTGAACTCAGTGATTTAGAGGGGTGTCCCAATACTTCTGGCAATATAGTGCATCTGCTCCTCGTCTTTTATCTTACAAACCTGGAGGAATTAATAACTTATTCATGAATGTTAGTGATGCATAAACAGAAGAGAGATTTCCAGCTCACAGCAAGACGGGCTGGAGAAAGGAGACAGATAAATGCCATCAAAAATGACTAAACTCATAGACGAGGTAGAAAAAAATGGACTGGAAGGTTTTTTCATTCAGGCTGTTTTGAAATGCCACTTTTGACAGCATGTTTGCATGAGTTGTCCATCTGGTGTGTCTTCACTTGACATCCTTTGTTCTCAGATGTTTTCCAAGTTTTCC
The DNA here is from genome assembly GCA_018749465.1 of Paracanthobrama guichenoti. Classification (NCBI taxonomy): domain Eukaryota; kingdom Metazoa; phylum Chordata; class Actinopteri; order Cypriniformes; family Gobionidae; genus Paracanthobrama; species Paracanthobrama guichenoti. The sequence goes on along the minus strand of CM031962.1, from coordinate 35,042,141 downwards.
AAGTGATATCTGAAGTTACAGAAATTTGTTGTTCAGTCTGAGCTGTCAGTGCGAATGTGTGTGCATGTGTGCGTGCGTGCGTGCGTGTGTATACACTCAAGCAGGGAAGATAGACAGAATATCACGGATACATTCGGGATTGAGTATGTATATACTATGCATTGTTTTCACATGATGTCACTATGTTGCATGTGTAATTCAGTGGGTGCCGTCCAGTTATCATTTTTGAAGATTGTTGTTATTCATTTTTGAAGATTGCCGTTGTTATTCATTTTCAATTAGATTCTATGTAATGTCTTATCACAAATAGCATATAAACTATACTGCTCAAAAAAAATTAAAGGAACACTTTGAAAACACATCAGATCTGAATGGGGAAAAATATCATGCTGGATATCTATACTAATATGGACTGGGTAATGTGTTATGAACGAAAGGATGCCACATTGTTTGATGGAAATGAAAATGATCATCCTACAGAGGACTGAATTCAAAGACATCCCAAAAATCAAAGTGAAAAAATGATGCAGCAGGTGCTAGTCCATTTTGCTGAAATTTCATGTAGCAACTCAAAATGGTACTCAGTAGTTTGTATGGCCCGCACATGCTTGTATGCATGCCTGACAACGTCAGGGCATGTCCCTAATGAGATGACGGATAGTGTCCTGGGGTATTTCCTCCCAGATCTGGACCAGGGCAGCTCCTGGACAGTCTGAGGTACAACCTGACAACGTTGGATGGACCGAAACATAATGTCCCAGAGGTGTTTTATTGGATTTAGGTCAGGCGAGCGTGGCGGCCATTCAATGGTATCCATTCCTTCATCCTCCAGGAACTGCCTGCATACTCTCACCACATGAGGCCGGGCATTGACGTGCACCAGGAGGAACCCAGGTCCCACTGCACCAGTATAGGGTTTGACATTGGGTCCTAGGATTTCATCCCGATACCTAATGGCAGTCAGGGTGCCATTGTCTAGCCTGTAGAGGTCTGTGGGTCCCTCCATGGATATGCCTCCCCAGACCATCACTGACCCACCACCAAACCGGTCATGCTGAACGATATTACAGGCAGCATAACATTCTCCATGGCTTCTCCAGACCCTTTCACGTCTGTCACATGTGCTCAGGGTGAACCTGCTCTCATCTGTGAAAAGCACCAGATTCTGGTGTCCAATTCTGGTGTTCAATGGCAAATGCTAATCGAGCTCCACGGTGCTGAGCAGTGAGCACAGGGCTCACCAGAGAACATCGGGCCCTCAGGCCACCCTCATTAAGTCTGTTTCTGATTGTTTGGTCAGAGAAATTCACACCAGTGGCCTGCTGGAGGTCATTTTGTAGTGCTCTGGGAGTGTTCATCCTGTTCCTCTTTGTATAAAGGAGCAGCTACGGTCCTGCTGATAGGTTAAGGACCTTCTACGGCCCTGTCCAGCTCTCCTAGAGAGCAAGCCACGCAAACAATAACAATAACGTCCTTCTCAAATCAGAAACCGTGGGTGGACAATTCAATCCGCGCGGCAGTGAACGCACGCACTGCTGCTTACAACGCCAGTCTCCATTCAGGGAATATGAATGAATACAGATCGTCCTGCTATGCTCTCAGACGAGCAGTTAAAGCCGCAAAACTCCGTTATAAAGACCGAGTGGAGTCTCATTTCCAACTCAACGACTCGCGGCGCATGTGGCAAGGTCTGAGGTCCATCTGCTCTTTTGGATCTAAATCCTCTGCAGAGGCAAGCGCTGATCCGTTGCTCGTGAACGAAAGTTAAACTCTTTCTATGCTCGCTTTGACTGTAATCGCGGCAACGCGACTCCGCCAAGTGGCGCGTCAGAGGAATTACTCAGAGCAGCAACAATCACGTGATCTCTGTCTCAGAGGATGAAGTTCGGAGAGCACTCAAGCGTGTGGACGCCAGGAAAGCTGCCGGGCCAGATGGTATCTCAGGTCGTGTTCTGCGGTCCTGTGCTGATCAGCTCGCCGGGTTGTTTACATCTATCTTTAATGAGTCCTCGCTACATCTGTGGTCCCCACCTCCTTCAAAAATCCACCATCATCCCTGTCCCTAAGAACAGTAAACCCTCTTGCCTAAATGACTATCGTCCAGTGGCTCTCACGTCTATAGTCATGAAGGTCTTTGAGAGACTCATTAAAAACACCATTTGCGCCTTCATTCCTGACACTTTGGACCCTCTTCAGTTTGCCTATCGTCCCAATAGATCGACTGAAGATGCCATCTCTCATGTCCTCCACTCCTCCCTCACTCACATCGACAGCAAAAGTGGGAACTACGTAAGACTGCTATTTATTGACTATAGCTCAGCCTTTAACACCATAGTTCCCACCAAGCTAACCTCCAAACTCCTGGATCTCGGCCTGAATCCTTCTCTCTGCCACTGGATTGAGGACTTCCTCACTGGCAGGCCTCAGGTGGTGAGAATAGGCCAGTCCACCTCCACCTCCATCACCCTGAGTGTGGGAGCTCCACAGGGCTGTGTCCTGAGCCCCTGCTCTACTCTCTACACGCATGACTGTTTGTCCACACACAGCTCCACCTCTATCATCAAATTTGCTGATGATACTGTTGTCCTGGGCCTCATTTCCAACAACAATGAGACGGCATACTTGGACGAGGTGGAGCATCTAACATCATGGTGCCAGGACAACTGTCTCTCTCTGAATGTTGGCAAGACCAAAGAAATGATTGTGGACTTCAGGAAGAGACAGCAACGGACATACTCCCCTCATGATCAGCGGGTCACCAGTAGAGAGAGTGAGCAGCTTCAAGTACCTGGGAGTAAACATCTCCGAGGACCTGACCTGGACTGCTCACATTCAGACACAGGTGAAAAAGCCAGGCAAAGACTGTACCACCTGCGCCAGCTGAGGAAATTCAGGGTTTCACCAGCTATCCTGAAAACTTTCTATTTAGGGGCGATAGAAAGTGTTTTAACTCAGTGCATCACAGCGTGGTATGGGAACAGCACCAGTCATGACCGCAAAGCCCTGCAAAGAGTAGTGCGCTTATCCGAGCGTATCTCAGGGTCAGCTCTCCCGTCTCTGCAGGACGCCTACACCAAACGCTGCAAAGGTAGAGCTACCAAGATCATCAAGGACTCTAATCACCCTGCAAACCCTCATTTCACGCTGCTGCCATCTGGTAAGCACTCCAAGCCTGATGGCCAAAACTGAGAGACTCAGGAGGAGCTTCTTCCCCAGGCCATCAGACTCCTGAACTCAGTCACTTAACATCACGTGACTTCACGTCAGGATAAACATCGATACACTGACATTGCACTGCACTTTCTGTTCTCGTTGTTACTGTGTAACAACCTGTTATAAACCTGTTTGCACATTATACTCTTTATACATTTGTTAACCACATATTTATAAGTCTACAGTTTACTCACTGCAAAGTCTACTTCAATTATTTTATTCCACTTTATCCTTATTTGTTACCTTTTTTTCTCTTGACTTGATTATTTATAATTCTACAGATATAGACATATATATATATATATATATATATATATATATATATATATATATATATATATATATATATATATATATATATATAGATAGATAGTACTTTTTTTATATCCTATTTCTATTATAATTTCTTCCTTGTGTTTTTAACTGTGAATTTGCACTGTCCATGGAGCGGACCTGTTTACATTTCACTGCCGGTTGTATATTCTGTATATAACTGTGTATGTGACAAATAAAACTCTTGAATCTCCTAGAGGAACTGCCTGTCTCCTGGAATCTCTTCCATGCTCTTGAGACTGTGCTGGGAGACACAGCAAACCTTCTGGCAATGGCACATATTGATGTGCCATCCTGGAGGAGTTGGACTGCCTGTGTAACCTCTGTAGGGTCCAGGTTTTGCCTCATGCTACCAGTAGTGACACTGACCCTAGCGAAAAATGCAAAACTAGTGAAAAACAGTCAGAAAAGATGAGTAGGGAAAAAATGTCAGTGGCCTCCACCTGTAAAACCATTCCTGTTTTGGGGTTTTCTCACTGTTGCCCATCTAGTGCACCTGTTGTTAATTTCATTCACATTTCAGCAGCTGAAACTGATTAACAACCCCCTCTGCTACTTAACTGACCAGATCAATACCCCAGGAGTCTAAGTGACTTGATGCTATTCTCTGATTAAAAAGTGTTTCTTTAATTTTTTTGAGCAGTGTATATAAACAGAGCATGACATACTGTATCCAACAATGCAATGCACCTTCCATTTTCAGTGAAATAACATTAAACACAATTGTTTAATATCTTTTGATCAGGCTACTGTCTAAAATGTTTAGAAATGTGTTGTTTATAATGTTTATATTGTATTATATTGTTTATATTGAGTTTTGTCTCACCTACTACTCAAAACACCAACAGTGCAATACAGCAGTGCGCTTGTTCCCTTCTGAACATTTACATGCACATTTACACATTTGGCAGACGCATTTAACCAAAGACAGACCACAGAAAAATTGGTGTAGGTGTTACGGTTCTGTTAGTGCTTTGGACTTTCAGTTGGTATACTGATTGTTCCTGCGGTCCTTTGTTCCCATGGTTACCCTCGTTAGTTCATTTGTCCCAGCTGTGTCTAGTTAATCATCTCGTTTCTGTTCTCTACTTAAGTTGCACCCTCACCTTCAGTGTTTGTCTAGTCATTGTAATGTTTCCCTGCCTTTCTGTTTGTTCCTGAGTATCATCAATAAAGTTTAAGCTTGTATTTTGATCTTCTGAGTCTTCAGCCTGTTCCTGGTTCACCCAACTGTTACAGTAGGATTCACTTTGAAATAATTTTCAAGGATTTCTTGAAAGTTGTTCTGATATATAGGGGGGAAGAACATCACGAATCAGCATAGGAATCTCAACAATGGTGACAAACAGCTCAAAAGCTCATAATTTATTCATGCAGCAATGCATGATGGGAGCCATGAAATAATTTTGATTGATGGCTCCCAGAATGCACCGCAACATGCTTTTTGATGGTCACCACAGTTGAAATTCTCAGGCTGATTCTTGAGGAATGTGAAAATGTATTTTTTTTTTATTATCAGGACAACTTTTAAAGAAATCTTCTGGATTAAGTTGAAAATGCTGGATTTTCTTCTGTGGAATCACAAGGATGGTGTAAATGTAACTCAGATATAAGGTTATATGTTAGCTCAGTGATTCAGTTCAACTTATGACTGTGTTTAAACATAACCAACACCACCTGGTCAACTTTTACTCTTTGGTTATCTGGCAGTTAAAACAACCCAAACAAAATCTAGTGTTAAAATGCCAAAGGTCAAGATCCAAACTAAAGCAAACTCTGATCACCATAATGGTGACTTAAAAATTGTGACGTTCTCCTTTGGTGATTCTATTTGTTAACATCTGGTCTCTTCAATAATGGTTTATCATCGCTAGATTAATCAGTTAATTAACTGATTAATCTCATTAACTTTAACACTGCTTCAGTGTTACTTTAACACTCTTGAGTGTGGTCTCACATATACTCCCAGGAGAGTTAATTTAACACTGGAGTTTTTGCTGTGTAGCTATAGGAATACAAAACAGATGCAAATTATGAATAAATGACAGAACTGAGATGCACATAATAAATAAATAAAACTGAGTTACACTGTTTAAATGAATGAATGCATGACAAAACTGAGATGCACAGAACAAATAAATGAATAAATCACAGTGTGCTCTGGTTGTGCACTGCTCAGTACAGTAGGTCATGCAGATATTCAGTGCCTACAGAACATTCACATACGCTGCACAATGCAGATGCTGCTGCAGAAAGTATTATGGTAGCACGCTATCCCAACCACAACCCACTTCCACAGGGATAATCCTGTGCAGCAGGACGTCATTAGAAATGCCAAAACATGCAAAAGCAGCCCGGCCCTCACCATGAGTCAACACTGTCTGCTCAGCCGGCTCTAAGAATAGCAGCATATAGATTCAACTCCTGCAGGTGAAGGTGACTTTTATGCTCCGTTTCAGGCAATGGATTCATTAATCTGCCGCTCATCATGTGTGCTTAGTTTTACACAACACGTCAATATACCTTGACTGAAAACATGAGCAAGGACAGCGAAGGGATGCAATGATCACAGCTTCATCTGAAATGATCAATAAATCTGTGTTTTCACACATTCACATGCAGCTTTATAATGCGATTAAAGCAGTGCGGTTAAACTGGAGCGTGTGTCAATCAACAGAATTATGTTAATGTGATTAAGCTCGTAATTAGAGTGACAATAATCACAGTGAAATCCAGAAACAGAACAGCTTTACATGACAAGGCATCATGTGTTTTTTTACCAGCATTTCCATCCAAACAAAGGGTGCCAAGTGCCCTAACCAGTGAACATTTACCATTTAAATCAAGCTAATGAAAACAACAGCTTTACTTTTTGTTCGTTGGTGTATAGCAAGTGAACAACAACAACGATGGCAGTAAAACAACCACATTTCATAGCAAATGATTGAAAATGCCACATAGCATGTAAACAGAATTAAAAGAGGTGTTCAAAATGCATATACAACACTATTCCTTCTATTTCTGCAGTATATAGTGCTTATAAAAGTGCACTAATGATCAGAAATTACAATAAAAATACAGTAAAAACTAGCCTAGAAATCTAGACGCAGCCAGGATAGTATAGCAACTCTCCGTTGGCTTGCGAGCTGGAAAAACCAAACTCTGGTCAGGCCAATCACATTGTGTATAGAGTCGGTGGGCGGGCTTAACATAATGATGGTAGAGTTGCCGTGGTTCCTCAAGCTACTTGTAAACAAAGAGGACTGGAAGTCTTGTTATTTAGCTTTTCTTTGAGAAAAGAAAAAAGAACGGCACTGAAGTCATTCCTAAGAAAGGAAGATGTGTTCGGAGTTTTGCCGATCAGGTACGGTGAAAGTTTAATCTATCATCTAGCTCCACTTCACCTTCTTCATTGCTCTGGTTGGTTGTAGCGCTATCCTATTGCGTGCAGAGGGAATCTGAAAGACAACCGTTTATCCCACCCCTCGGATTGAGCCCTGCCAGCGGTGTGTTCCCAGACCCAACATCTTGATGTGGGTCTGGCTTGTCAGGCTAAGTAAAAACAGCAATAATGTGAAATATGCACAGAATAAATAAATGACAACACTGAGATGCACAATATAAATAAATAAATAGCTGCAGGAATGACAAAACTGAGATGCAGAGAATAAATACATTTAATACATAAATAAACAAATAAATATCTATAGGAATGATAAAACAGATGCATATTATAAATATAAAAATAACTAAATCTGAGATGCACAGTATAAATAAAAAAAAATAATAATAATAAATAAACAATTTAAATCACGCTAATGAACAGCAGCTTTACTTTGTGTTGCTGGTCAGTGTTTTATAGCAAGTGAACAGCAACAACAATGGCAGTTCAAACTTTTGCAATATTATACATTTCTTTACTGTCATTTTGATCAATTGAATACGCCCTTGCAGAATAAAATAATCAAATGACCCCCAAACTTTTGATTTTGGGAAATTACATTGTGTTTCCAATATCATACTATTCTGTAAACCAATTAGTGGACACTGTACAGCATGCATTGAGTTATGTCAATAAATAAAGCATTTTTAAAAAAATTGCTTATTTTATGTAGCAAGAACTGTAAATACTGTTGATGCAGCGTCCCGTAATCAGTGAAGCACATACTGGTGCAATAGTGTTTTCTGGATTGTAATAAACACTGACTGTGTATCTGCACTTCATGAGGATGTCGGTCATGCGCGTCTCCTGAGACTCAGACTCATCTGTGCTCTGCTCATCACGCCGCTAATGCGAATCAAGTGCTCACAATAGGTCAGTGTGGACACGCGTTTGTCCATTGTGTCGCGATTAACGCGCCTCCCTCGTTCACAGGCGTTTGGCCACAGTGTTCTGGCTCAATGCATTTCTCAAGATTACGATCATCACAGGAAATTTTGCTAAGCATGAGTATACCGTCTGAGCATGATGGGAAGATCGCTTCAGCTTCCAGTAATGTGAAGATAAGTGTCCTACACATGACGATATGCTGACCGAGAGCCAAAGATGTCAAGATTAGCAGTAAGGAGGAGCATGCACTTAAACAAAGCATTAGGTATGAACTGATGAATGATCAATGCCATGACCTTGGACATTTCTTTATCAATAATTAGTGATCAATATCCCTAACAAGTGTTAAACCTCTTCCTGTTATAACTTTTGTGTCATTTGTTTCACATGGTGGAAGGTAAAACTGCAAAAAGCATCATTAATGACACTGAAGTTCAGTTGGATGAATATTGCCTTCTGTCATGTTTCAATATAATGCAATTAACCTCTAATCCTGTAATCTTTCAAATGTATGTGTGTGTTGCGTAAGAGAGATCAGCAGATGGGACATCTGTTGCAGACGCACGTGTGGACAGACACAAGCTCTTACAAAATCAAAAGGCTTACGGGAACAGCAGAACTACATCTGCACACATAACAGAGTGATTTCACAGTGCTGGAAGCTTAATGAATGAACTCGCTAAACAACTGGAGCACGCGCGCACTTCACCTGATGATGACAGGACGGACAAAAGTCAAATGTTCGCCTTTCTAATGTGTTGTTCTAAAGGTCTAATATATATATATATTATAAATGTATAAATTTATACATATAAAAATATTTTGTTTTAATATTTAATATATATATATATATATATATATATATATATATATATATATATATATATATATATATATATACATATCATATATAATTAATAAAAATAAAAAAACTACACAAAAACAATCATAAAAATTGACATCATTTTATTATTGCTAAATAATATATATAATAAAGTATACAAATAAATTATAATGAATATATAATAAAATTCTAAAATTAATAATTTATACATGTAATTCATAAAAATATGTTTATTATAAAACGGTAATTTTTCATTGTATATATAAATGAAAAATGAAAAAAATAAAGTATAAATAAAATAATCATAATTGACATAATTTTATTATTTATTATTATTATACAGTGTAATACAATTTTTAATCAATAATTAATCATTAATTATTATAATTTATAATTATTTATAATTATACCAATTTTTAATTAATTATTACAAATTTAATTTTTATTTAAAATTACTTCATTTTATTATATATATATATATATATATATATATATATATATATATATATATATATATATATATATATATATATATATATATATATATATATATATATATATATATATATATATATATACACACTCACCTAAAGGATTATTAGGAACACCTGTTCAATTTCTCATGAATGCAATTATCTAATCAACCAATCACATGGCAGTTGCTTCAATGCATTTAGGGGTGTGGTCCTGGTCAAGACAATCTCCTGAACTCCAAACTGAATGTCAGAATGGGAAAGAAAGGTGATTTAAGCAATTTTGAGCGTGGCATGGTTGTTGGTGCCAGACGGGCCGATCTGAGTATTTCACAATCTGCTCAGTTACTGGGATTTTCACGCACAACCATTTCTAGGGTTTACAAAGAATGGTGTGAAAAGGGAAAAACATCCAGTATGCAGCAGTCCTGTGGGGCGAAAATGCCTTGTTGATGCTAGAGGTCAGAGGAGAATGGGCCGACTGATTCAAGCTGATAGAAGAGCAACTTTGACTGAAATAACCACTCATTACAACCGAGGTATGCAGCAAAGCATTTGTGAAGCCACAACACGCACAACCTTGAGGTGGATGAGGCCGACCTGAGCATTGTTTCTGACCATGTCCATCCCTTTATGACCACCATGTACCCATTCTCTGATGGTTACTTCCAGCAGGATAATGCACCATGTCACAAAGCTCGAATCATTTCAAATTGGTTTCTTGAACATGACAATGAGTTCACTGTACTAAAATGGCCCCCACAGTCACCAGATCTCTATCCAATCCACAGAGCAGTGTGTGTGTGTGTGTGTGTGTGTGTGTGTGTGTGTGTGTGTGTGTGTGTGTGTGTGTGTGTGTGTGTGTGTGTCCAGTGAACTTTGAGTGTCATCAGCAGAAGAGGCCAGTGCAGAGAAATCAAACGGCTCAAGTGTGTAATGAACTGAATAATGAAGTAATGGAGGGAGAGAGAGAGAGAGAGAGAGAGAGAGAGAGAGAGAGAGAGAGAGAGAGAGAGAGAGAGAGAGAGAGACAGAGAGAGAGACAGAGAGAGAGAGAGAGAGAGAGAGAGAGAGAGAGAGACAGAGAGAGAGACAGAGAGAGAGAGAGACAGAGAGAGACAGAGAGAGAGAGAGAGACAGAGAGAGACAGAGAGAGAGAGAGAGATAGACAGAGAGAGAGAGAGAGAGAGAGAGAGAGAGAGAGAGAGAGAGAGAGAGAGAGAGAGAGAGAGAGAGAGAGAGAGAGAGAGAGAGAGAGAGAGAGAGAGACAGAGACAGAGAGAGAGAGAGAGAGAGAGAGAGACAGAGAGAGAGAGAGAGAGAGAGAGAGAGCGAGAGAGAGAGAGAGAGAGAGAGAGAGAGAGAGAGAGAGACAGAGAGAGAGAGAGAGACAGAGAGAGAGAGAGAGAGAGAGAGAGAGAGAGAGAGAGAGAGAGAGACAGAGAGAGACAGAGAGACAGAGAGAGAGACAGAGAGAGAGAGAGAGACAGAGAGAGACAGAGAGAGAGAGAGAGACAGAGAGACACACAGAGAGAGAGAGAGAGAGAGAGAGAGAGAGAGACAGAGAGAGAGAGAGAGAGAGAGAGAGAGAGAGAGAGAGAGAGAGAGAGAATGAATTCACAAATAATCAAGTTATTCACATAATACAAGTTAGAACAATAAAAATCTAGATTATTTTACAAATTAAAAATAATTATAACATCATAACACAAATTAATTAACAATTGCAACTAAAAAAAACTTTAAAAATGGCTTTTCTCCAATTATACTTAATCATGGGTTAACTGTTTTTAACCCTGGGTTAAAGCAATGTTATTTTGAAAGGTGGTTAGCACTGCATTTAGCCAGTTATGAGGAGCTCAGCTGTGTGAAACAATGCAGTGCTAGAATATAACCAATCATAAATTAAACAACATTTGCCTCATTAAATATTCATGAGCTTAGTACAGTCACTGAAGCTCACATGAACATATACACATGCAAGCAAGACAAAAAGTGATTAAATACGGTCTCTGCACACTTTAAAATATAAATTTGTATAAAATATAAACAAAGCATAAATTAGAGAGATTTTAAATGTCACACTAAGACCCTTTTATAAGAAGTTTCGTCTCTAAATGTATCAGATAAAATCACTAATGAACAAGTCCAGAGCCATTCCTAGTATAAATCAGAAATAAAAGACTGAAATGACCGTGGCCGGTCGTGTGACCGGTGGGGGTGAAAGGACACAGTTGGTGGACGCTGAGCTCAGACTGATGACTCGAGGCTTTGTGACGCTGACTCACGACTGCCGAAGGAAACCATCTCACATGAGCACGCGCTCAACACAAACACACACAGCTTCTGTCCTGCTGCTGGATCTGAACGTCACTAACCTGGACCAGAACAACTGCCTCAGTCTCATGACAAACAAAATGGGCTTTCTTTTTCTGTGATGCCAAGTTTTTAGGCAAAAAACAGCTTGTTAAATATGCAGAGTATACCCGCACAAGCCCCGACTTACATAACACAGAGCAAACACCCCACAGAGAGAAATTACATCCTTTCATAACACTGACTTCTGCATACAGGACAGCTATAAAGACTTATTACATGACTTCAATGCCGTATCACACTCTCTGTAATCATTATAAAAATGTTTGGTCAAATCAAATTTCATTAGCCCCATATACCTATATACAACGCTCAGGCATAACATTATGACCACTGACAGGTGAAGTGAATGATTATCTCTAGCCTGGATGCCAGCTGAACTTAGCCCTGCCCACAACATTTGAGGTCGGGAAGTTCGGTCTGGACTCGATCCATTGTGGAGCAACTATGCTGTTCGGACCAATCAAATTGTCAGGGCGGGCTTTACACGATGATGGACAGATGATCAACAGTAACGTAATCATCCACGTCACCAAAGAGCGTTTGGGTTGAATTCGTTCTAATCCTAAACGGAGAACTTGTTCGTAAATGCATTCACCTTTACTATTCCTCTCAGAAACGATGATCGTGTTGGTAAGTACTCCGTGTATCCTTAAATTCTTTTTACAACACCGGCAAAGATCATTTACACTCATCTTCTTCTTCTTCTTCCAGCGTGTGTGCAGTTGAGTTCTGTTGACAACTATGGGTCGCTCATTACTTACTCCATTGCTCTGATTGGTTGTAGGTCTGTCCAATTGAGTGCAGAGGCATTGTCTTTCCTGGTTCGGTTGAAACGCCCCATAATCACAGCCCAATGGAGCAGTATCAGACTCCTATCCTGACTAGAATCTGAGTATGACGAAGTCAGGCTAGATTATCTCTTCATCACGGCTCCTGTTAGTGGGTGGGATATATTAGGCAGCAAGTGAACATTTTGTCCTCAAAGTTGATGTGTTAGAAGCAGGAAAAATGGGCAAGCGTAAGGATTTGAGCGAGTTTGACAAGGGCCAGATTGTGATGGCTAGACGACTGGGTCAGAGCATCTCCAAAACTGCAGCTCTTGTGGGCTGTTCCCGGTCTGCAGTGGTCAGGATCTATCAAAAGTGCTCCAAGGAAGGAACAGTGGTGCACTTTACACAATGTAAACTGCGTAGGAGACTGGCACAGATGAGAATAGATTGTTGAATAAAGTTATTTTTATTTTTATTTTTTTGCGCACAAAAAGTATTCTCGTCGCTTCATAACATTAAGGTTGAACTGGAGTCAAATTAACAATTTTAATGATATCCAGGGTTGGATTTAGTTTGCAATTTGGACTATATTTATAAGATCTCATGAGTCCTGATAAATGCTAGTCCTGAACTGAAGTCCTTCTTTTATAAAGAACACCGCTTTCTCAGGTAACGCAGTGAAACAGCCCCTGCATAGAGTGAATAATCGATTCTTGAGCCATTGATATAAACCAGTTCAGCACCACGGCCACGGACAGCACCTGCACGTCACACTTCAGAAGGTATACCTTAAACAACCTCCTAAGGTATAGTTCAGGGAACACGCCTTGAAATGATATACCTTTAGTTAAGTTAAACCTTTAGAGTCTTCGTAGCGCGCTTATCGGGAAACCCAGCCCAGGTCATTCTCCTCTGACCTCTGGCATCAACAAGGCATTTTCTCCCACAGAACTGCCGCTCACTGGATATTTTCTCTTTTCTGGACCATTCACTGTAAACCCTAGAGATGGTTGTGCATGAAAATCGCAGTAGATCAGCAGTTTCTGAAATACTCAGACCAGTTTAGCAACAACAAAAAAAACTCACAAAATCTAATTAAAAGCTGCATTGTCATGACATAAAACAAGAAAATGAGGCCATGACGAAGGTGAAGAAGAGAGAAACAGGATGCCATCGCCGTTTGCACAACATGCTGAAGAAGAGAAGGAAATAGTAAAGTGTAATCTTCAGAGATTACAAGATTTCCATCTTGTAATCTTGTCAACTGGCACGCTGCAACTCAGATTGAAAACTTAGTGGCAAAAGGAAGAGGTGAGAAAGACAAACTGAGAGCTGCAGATTCAGAGGTGTGCCGACAGAGAAGCGTTATTATTTCAGAATGATGTCGACTGAAAGGAAAATCCTGAGGTACTTGAAGCTAGCTTCTCAGGTTTTCTTTGCTGGATGATCGAACAGTCAAAAAAGGCAGAGGCTATTTACACTAACTCCACTCACTGATGTCTGGTTGGGCCAGACGACATTACGGAAGACGTTAGAGGCGCGTGGCAGAAAGTCTTGATGCAAATCGGCCAACACAAAGTGTTCGAATCCGCCTTTTGCCCAACTCGCTCTACTCCTTTTTCCCATCACATATCAGATCGGAAAGGCATTTATTTTCAATAAAAATTAAGAAAATATTCAAAAAGTCAAAATAAAGTGTCTAACGTGTTTAAGAATAAAAGGTTTATCAGTTAGGGTTAGGGTTAATTGTTATAAATATAATCATTTATACTTATGTTATTATTACATACCATTTAATGTACAACAACACTGAGGTGTAAATACTATAGTATCTGCCATCTAACTACTATTTACATTTAGCCTATTGCAAAGAAAATACTGCTATTTTTACATAAAACAGTAAACTAAATCTATGGCTATTATTACCAAATAGCTGCTGCCAATTAAAAATGAAAAATAGGCATATTGTGTTGGTCCCCCTTTTGCTACTAAAACAGCCCTGACCCGTCGAGGCATGGACTCCACTAGACCCCTGAAGGTGTGCTGTGGTATCTGGCACCAAGATGTTAGCAGCAGATCCTTTAAGTCCTGTAAGTTGTGAGGTGGGGCCTCCATGGATCAGACTTGTTTGTTCAGCACATCCCACAGATGCTCGATTGGATTGAGATCTGGGGAATTTGGAGGCCAAGTCAACACCTCAAACTCGTTGTTGTGCTCCTCAAACCATTCCTGAAGCATTTGTGCTTTGTGGCAGGAGCATTATCCTGCTGGAAGAGCCACAGCCACCAGGGAATACCGTTCCACGAAAGGGTGTACATGGTCTGCAACAATGCTTAGGTAGGTGGTACGTGTCAAAGTAACATCCACATGGATGGCAGGACCCAAGGTTTCCCAGCAGAACATTGCCCAAAGCATCACACTGCCTCCGCCGGCTCGCCTTCTTCCCATAGTGCATCCTGGTTCCATGTGTTCCCCAGGAAAGCCACGCACACGCACCCGGCCATCCACGTGATGTAAAAGAACACGTGATTCCTCAGACCAGGCCACCTTCTTCCATTGCTCCGTGGTCCAGTTCTGATGCTCACGTGCCACTGTTGGTGCTTTCGGCGGTGGACAGGGGTCAGCATGGGCACCCTGACTGGTCAGCGGCTATGCAGCCCCATACGCAACAAACTGAGATGCTCTGTGTATTCTGACACCTTTCTATCAGAACCAGCATTAACTTCTTGAGCAGTTTGAGCTCCAGTAGCTCGTCTGTTTGATCGGACCACACGGGCCAGCCTTTGCTCCCCACGTGCATCAATGAGCCTTGGCTGCCCATGACCCTGTCGCCGGAGCACTTTTGATACTGACCACTGCAGACCGGGAACACCCTGATTGGTGTGTGTATTTGATAGCTCTGTAAGTTGTTTATGTTCATTATTATTGTAATGTTATGTGCTTTAAGACATGAGATAATGTAACGCTGTCTCTCGTCTCGTGACGCTTAGCAGACTCTGCTCTGGCTGTGAGTGTTCATGTGTTTTGAAGGAGGTGTGGCTTTGTAGATGTTCTGAAGGGAGGGTGGGATCTCATGCTTTCAAAGCTAGCTTGCAATTGCTAGTCTTTCTGAAATTGCCTACCCTACCTTTAAGAGCTGATTGCTAAAAAGTTATTTGTTGGACCAAAAAAGGTTCTTCTATGGCATCAATGTGAAAACCCCCTTTTACCTTTATTTTTAAGAGTGCTAATTGCAATTTAATGATTATTAAGGATCATGTTGTTATCTTAGAAACATACTAATGCCAAACTCAGTTGTGAGGAGCAAAACATTGCTATCTCACATGCAACAGCCACGGTCTGATACGCTTTTATGTTTATGCTAAATTGAATGTTTGAATCTGAAAGAATGCCATATTTAAACTGCTACTAACACAGGTAAAATGGCTTCAGATATCTTTGAATATGCTTGAAATGAAGTTCCACGGTTATAAAGATGAGCAAAATCAAACTCAGTGTAGATTCTCTTGTAAATTATGCCTGACTTCAAATTTATGAAGCTGAACAAACAGAACATCCACGGCTAAAATTAGATTTTTAATTTGGGTTCGAAAGAATTTAATGAGAACAACCGCAGTCGGAATAACAGCCGTAAGTCCGGGACAGAGTGCACTCCGAAGAAACCGGGTGTCAGCTAAACGCAGGCCTTTCTCTCCAGACCAAAGCTGATTAAAACTTCCACGAGTGAACAGCAAAGTCACATTAAACCTTAAATCTCACTGGAGTTACAAAAAACAGCCTGACATGGAGTTAAAATCTCATCAAAGCTCTTACTTTAACGCACTTCTGTGAAGTTTTCCATCTGCTGATTAACCAAAAACAGATGATAATTCTGTGTGGGTCATTAGTGGCATCTCAAAGAACCTAAATATAGTCCTAAAAGCTCAGGCTAACAGCCATGGCACATCAGTACATGACACCACAATCATCTGAACACACTTATGATCCATGCAAAGGGTGAAAAATCAGGTACAGTACAATCTGAAAACACTGAGGTTGTTGTAAAATGACAGCCATTGTTGGAAACGAATTGTCAACAAATAAAACAAATAAAAGCATAGAGAGACACAAATGTCATTGGCAGTGCTTTATGTGAGTGAACATTCCCTGTAAGCTCTTTTGGTGCGATTTGCTCGCTGCAACTCTCCAATTGGTGGAATTTTCTATTCAGCATCATGGGTAATGTAGTTTTTCATCATTAATTCCACTGTAAAACATGATTCTTTAAAAAATACGCTGAAATAATGCAAACGGATGTCTTCAACTAAAGATACCAGCTTATACCATTGACTGACAACCTCAAAACTCACAGTAGGTCTGTCTTTAAAGGTTTATAAATTATCATTATTTCCCAATAGAGTTTTTATTTCCGGAACCCATAACCCACTCTCAGGGCCATTTCTAGCCGTTATGATGCCCTAGGTGAAATCCTTATTGTTGCCCCCAGTCAAATTTTAAAAAGCAACATTGGTATTACTGGTATTAATTAACAGCCTACATACATACATTCCAAATTATATTTGTATATATTAGGATTAAATTGAATACCAGTAATACCATTGTGTAGCCAGATGCCTGTAAAGCCCTAGGCCTATATATTTGTGCAATCCCAAGTTGCTAAGAAATTGTTCTCAGACATAGCTACACTATTATGTGTTATAATACATTTCACATGAAAGTGATAAGAATAAATACTGATTCAGTGCAGTTTTTGTTACTCATTGATGCTTGAACTTCCTCTTTAAATAACGCGCCGCTGTGCCCTCTGTGTGTACGACACTATTAGAACTGAATGAATCGATTCAGCATTCAACACCATCCGTAAAGATGCGTTAAATTCGACAGTGATTTAATAAAGGATGTATTCATGTTGTGAATTAGCACATTTTATTACACCATTTTTAAATTGGCCGTTAAAGTTTTATATGGGACAGTTACAAAACACGCTGGTTCTTTTAACAACGCATTGGCGCAAAAACCTTTTGGAGGTGCAAGAGAAGAAAGCTTTATAGAGTCAAAATATAACTGCACACTCACTTCAGCATTTCATTGCCTCTGACGTACACAAATGCTATCTGCCCTTTCTCGACTGCCACAAATACCGCCCTGACAAAACAGATTTGTGCACTTTTTACTGTACCTGCTTTTTTAATTGGCCTTCAGTTTAATTTAGCTTTACTGTATGGTTAAAAAAAAGAGTTACCGTGCTAAAGCATTGGCCGAGCGCTTTGATCTGATGGTGTTGCTGACGCTCCAAAACCAAACTTTTTTTTACAGTAATTGACAGTTCTCTGGTCCAATGGCATATAGGAATCGTCAGATTGACACTTCTCTGATCCAGTAGTGTGGGGGAACTAGTGGGGGCGGCAATAACTTTTCAGTGTGGCCGTGACACCCTTTACACACAAAAATGTATTGGCGCCCCCCCCACTGATGGCGCCTAGTTTGCCTATGCCTAAAACCGGCTCTGCACACTCTATTGTGCTGAAGTATTTTTACCACCAGCCAAACCTTCACGGCCAGATCATTTGTCTGCTGCGGATGTTTTTGCAAGAGATGCAAAGAATGTGATCTGCTCTCCGAAGGCGTTTGTTCAGAGACAGGCAGCTCCAAGGATGCCACCTCACCTGGCTCCGTGCAGTTTTTCTCCTCCGTCACATTATCAGGTGTCGATGACATCAGCCGCCGCCCCCAGTGGTCATGTGATTCCATATGCGACTCCTCCACAATCATGCCATGACCTAGAAAAACAAAACAGGGATCAAATCACTAGATAACGAAGAGAGAAATATATATGGGTTTGGAACAACATGATAAATCTATCACAGACTGCAACGCTCAAAAATAAGTAGTTAGAAACTTTACAATTATTTAAGAGCACAATAATTACTTTTATCAATTTTAATATGTTTGATTATGGTATGAAAAACTAGCCTTGGAACTGAACATAATGATTATTTTTTGATGTGGTAATAAATATTGTAAATTAATATCTTAAAATGAATATTTTTACATGTATTACATTTTATTATTGTAAATATATTATTCATATTCATACAATTCATTTAAAAAAATCAATATTAACCTATTATATTGCGTGTTTTTAAAGCAGCTTCACATTAACAAACAGGAAAATAATGCTGTAAACTTCATCAATTATGAAACATAAAATTCCAGCTGTAAAGCAGCTTTACAGAAGACAATGTCATTATTCAGCTCGGTTTAGTTCAACGCCGTGTCAATGTTGCAAAGTTCATCGAGTATGAAACGAGTTCATTTCTCTACAGAAGACAGAGTCATTAAGTCAGATCAGTGCTAATTCAGTTCGGTTCAATAACAGTATCGATGTTGCAAAGTTAACATCATTATTCTGCTCAGTTCAGCTCATATTTTATACTCATCTAGCGTCAGTGCAGTGAAATCAATAATATTACTGAATACATTGAAGAAAATTGGTGTAGAAACAATTTTCACTCACAAATTAAGTCAATTTCACAAAGAAACAAAGTAACACATTGAATTAAATATGAAAATAGTATGTAATATAATATCTAATATCTACTTCATATCATCTAATATCTATGTCTTCTAATCACCAACTTATTAATTTAATATCTTAGAATAAATACTTTCACATTAACCTTCATATTATTTTAAATACTAACTAATAATATTAAATATTATTTCTACCACTATCAGAACAGAATAATACACTGATTAATTCTATACAGGCCTATAGAGCAGCTGAATCTCACTGGCGTCGGTGTGTTTGAGTGACAGCACAGAATCCTGCAGGATCCCGCCCACTGAATGTTCATTTTTCAGGCATTAAGCAATAAAGCAGGCGACTTGTTTCTTTAATGTGCTCTGCTTTAACGTGAATGAATCATTTTCTTTTCTGAATGGCTGAGCGGCGCCGGTAGCGTTTGCTCCACAGCAGGTATTTGGTTCAATCACAGGGTGTCAATTAAAGTAAACCGGCCTAAATTCAGCCCAAACGACTGTCCTGAAACGCTGATAAGACACTCACAGACTACCTGAATAGCTCCAGGCCTGGAACAGAGCTCTGGAACAGCTCAGAACAAGCATACAAATAAAAGGAAGCGATTTTCATTTTCCCACAATTAGTATTGTCTCCCATTATTTCCAGATCAAAGACACTATGTGGAAATATTGTACAATGATATGAAACTGAAATGACTTTTTAGTCAAGTTTAAGTAAAAAATATGTTGCCCTATCATAAGCCTGACATAATGCACCGCCAGATGCAAGTGTTTTCTGCTAGTTTCAGTCTGACACAGTTCTCATTTTCACGTCCAGCTCCATGTTGTTTAAATAGTAAATGCTCTCGCGCCCATCTGTTCGCCCATGGGCGTGCTGGTCTGAAAACCAGGTGTGTTCAGGCGCATTGTTGGCACGTTTCTATTTTGAGGAATTGAAAACGACTGCGCCATTGACCAACACAAACCTGCTCTAAAGTCAATAGTGCAGTATTTTTTGTGTTATTTAAAGGGTGTGTTAGTGATATGAGCCTATAGGCACGTCCACTCTGCTTATTACACACACAGGGATGCACAGCAGCACACACACATTTTTAAATATTAAAAATAAATGGATTACAATGTAAAAGATTATTATTGTGTACATAAAGATAAAAATGCCTACATGTCATTATGGATAGTCATTGCATGTATCAGAATTACCTATTTGCAGTAATGACAAATGAAATTGGCTACTTATTTAACCAATCGTGGCAATGCACACATGCATTTAGACTGACTCGTCAGGTTGAGGGTGTCTGTATTCCTCCATGTAAATAGTGAATCCGCCATGGTGCGAGCGCAACTGGCTTTTAAAGGGAATGGGAGATGAGGCTCTGATTGGTTTATTGCACATTACACCCAAAACACCCCCATGACTCATTAAGAGACTAGGGACAACCCTTTTGGACCATGCACCGGGTGCGGTGACCATTTTTCCCGTTGTTAAACTAACAAAAGTGGATTAGGACACGCCCTAAGTGCACCTGCTCAGATCGTTAAAATAGGGCCCAAAATGTGGAAAATAGGGACAAATAAGAGTGACAGTATTGCTTTTGATTTGCCTGATTCAAAAGGGAAGGTTGCATATATTCCCTCTGTCTCTGATCTTTCGTTCCTGAACCATTATGAAGGAACTGAGAGTCTGACGTTCACGCACGCATTCAAACACACGCTTTTAAGTTATTGTCATGAGCAGACATTCATGTTTCTGACGGCAAACGTCATGCTGTGAGAAAGAGATTTACTATTGTCTGTACGGTGTCAGTGCAGAATAATCTTTTAAGCTTCTTGTTTTTATTGTAATTAACGTCTTTGTGTTTGATCCAGAAGGCTCACATTTAATTTGAGCATTACATTTCGGTTTGAGTGATACCTCAGATCGAGAGGCTTGTGTGTGCTTGTCTAAGAAATCAGACTTTTCACTTGGTAGATGATAGACATGCAGACAAAATTCGAGTCACATCTAGAGATTTGAGGGTTTTGGACCAGTAAGCAGCAACCATCCAAAAACAACCCACTACGGCAGTGAATTTTGCATGCAAATTTGGACAATTTTAATGATTTATAACCAGATTTGGAAGGCTGCTATAAAAGACTCATATGAATAAATATTGCATGAAATCTGAACACTGTGTGTCTGTGAAGCAATAACACAAGACCAGCCCAGTACACGCTGTGTGACGCCATTCACCATGTGACGCTTCACATTACAGAGGCAAGCAAGTTAGCAAGCAAATTCTTTATAAACAGGATTTAAAAAAAAAAAAATTAAAATAGAATTCATTAAATTAAAGAAACATTCTTATCCTCAAACTGCTGTCCTAACAGAGATGTGCTCACCAGTCACTTCAAGTCAAAGTCAAAGTCAAAGTCAGCTTTATTGTCAATTCTGCCATACGTACAGTACATGCATACAGAGAATTGAAATTCTATGACTCTCAGACCCTAGGTGCCTAACAACAACAAAACAATAACAATAACAACAAAAGTTTTACAGTGACAACAACAGAAGAAAGATTAAAAAAAGATGGATAAAGTGAATTATAGAGGTAAAGTGGCGATGGCAAATAGTGCAAACAATAGTAACAATAGTGCAATTTCAGATTTAAGGGTGCAATTTCAGATTTAAGCTTCACTTCTTAAGAAACAAATGTTAACTTTTTTTAACAGGGGGAATCAATTGTTCTGTAAAATTTCTTTGTTATAAAAATGCAAACTGGACAACGAAATATTAAAACGAAAAACAGGGTTACACGGGATCTATTATGCCCATTTTTTTCAGGCTCTACTAGAATAGGTTTTCACCACATGGGGATTTAAATAATTCCCGCCCAAGGCATAAGCAGAATAAAGGGGCGGAGCCTGGTTGAGTTAGTTAGTAGTGTGTTGAAACTGGTGGTTATGGTAAGGGGAGTGACATTTCCCAAACATGCTCAAAACACTTGGCCAATCACAACACACTGGTCCAGCCGACCAATCAGAGCACATTGTGCTTTTCAGAAGGAGGGGCTTCATAGAGATAGGAACTAAACAGAGCGTTACTGACAGACTGGAAGAGAGGAGCTGTAACGATGGAGAAAATGGGGGAAATAATCAACATTCAAGCAGGAAAATCAAGTTTTTCATGTTGTTAATATGTCTATGTGGTGCTTTTAATATGCTTTAAGACAAACCATGTGCAAATTCATCAGTCAACTCTTTAAAACTGCAGTGAACCAAGGACAGTCGCAAAAATGCGGTTTGAAATCGCTGGTGTTTCTGACGTCACAAGATACCTTGTAACCAATCACGTCAACATGTGATCATCAACCAGTTGGTGATGAGTGAGTGGAGGCGGGCTAATTTGCATTTTCATAGTACTGTGTATACTAAATGAGGCAAGGGTGTTAAGTTACATTCAAGCTATTTTAAGGCATGAAAAAAAAAAAAAACGGAATTTTTTTTTTAATATGTCATTTTGGTGATAGGGATAAAATCATTGACAACAGGGGGACTTTGGAATATTGGAATATTTGGAATATCGTGTTGGTTCCCAGAAGAAAACTTTCAGGGAGTTCAGAAACACTGACAGAGAAGAACTCCCGCTGGAGGGACTTTGTGCTTTGGAACTTTGCCGAGCTTTTTCATGCTCAAACCGCAACATTACACACTACAGAAAGATGAACATGTCTATTCTATTCCACATGTGCAAGATACATGACGGATATAAATTAAGCATCATTTGCTTTGTTATGCATGTGCGGCTCAGTTCATATCATCTTGTTTTATGACATCAGAGGAATGTGACTTTCATTTGCCCCAAAAGAACCAGACTGCACACACATCTCTGGCCATGAAAGACAAATCACCAGAGAAGAATAGTGCATTAAAAATCTATAACCATGCGTGCTTAACGGACCAAACATACCGTCTCCACACACTGCGGCATATGAGACAGAGCATCGCCACCAACACACACACACACACACACACACACACACACACACACAGAGATTTAAAACCTAGTGATCTGACTACCTACACATATTATGTGCATCAATGCAGTCTAGATGGGCAGCTAGGTTTAAACACAGCCCTGGTGTGGCGACCTGATAAGAACAGGTGCATCTGCCTCTAATACATCACACAATCATAGATACTCATCACAAATATATTTATGATGCACAGACAGGATGAATATCATAGAACACAATGATGCACAATTTCATACTTGTATTTAAGGACAGATGTCCATTTCATATTTTTCTGTATAATGTCATGCAAATTGAATGTCTAACATAATCTAGCAATAATGGGATTAGATCAATTTAGAAAACAGATTTTCATTTTTATATGCTTTTTATAGTTATTTCTTGGAGGTTATTATGGCACTAATTTATGACAGAAAAACACAATAAATAAAAAGGAATGTGTTTATCCACTAACATAGATAAATATAGAATTGCATTAATAGTTAATCATTACTGGTTCTAAATTCCATAAGTAATGTTTTAAGAATTTTGGGTTAAACTGTCAATCAAAAGCTCTTCTGACACTGAACACTTCTTATGTTCCCATGTATGAATGGTTCTGAACCAATGTGGATTATTGACCCCCTCTCCTTTAGCCCACTCTACACGGGCTTTGATTGACATCCAGTCCCCGGTTCCGCTCGGACTCACCTGTCCTGGTCAGGATGGTCGACATGCCCCACGCCACGAACAGAACACTGCAGACCAAACACACCTGCGCCGACAGCATCTCCCTCCTCTTGCGCACTTTGAACATCTTGGCGATGATGGATTTCTTGGAGACCGTCGTCATGGTGCGGTCCTGATGCTGCTCCGGATCCGCGCTGGTCATCGTCGGGGCTTCAGCGAGCACTGATGGACGGATCGCACCGCTGCGGGTAATGCGCAACCGGAGAGAGCGCGATCAGAGGTCTGGATCCAGATACAGCAGCGCAAAATCCCAGCCTTCACTGTCCCAGATCCCTGCTCTCATCAGATTCTTCCCCGCCGCATTGCAACAACACTGGAAACGTTAAATTCCTGCATGCGTGCATCCTGCAGCGCCGCGTGCGTCTGCCGTGAAGCGCGCGTGTGGAAATAGCATCGGTCTCAGGTGATGTCCTTCAGTCGCTCTGGCTGTGAAAG
>CM031962.1:34950582-35008082 GCA_018749465.1 Paracanthobrama guichenoti | reverse complement strand
AAATACTGGTCAAGTTCATGATAATGGAACATTTTCATTCTCCACTGAAATACAGTTATAAAGTATCTACACATGCAGAGGTGTGTGAGATGTGACCTCCAGAGAATGAGGACGGTTCACATGCAGCCTGTGAGTCTCACGTCATGATAATAAACCAGAGAGACAGACGCTCCTGCTTAATGGACACATCAGGATACATCAGCAGTGTCCCAAAGACAGTTCTCCTCACGGTCACACAGCACAGGAACCACAGGTGGAGAGAATCACATTAATCTATTGTTTTAGCATATTATACACAAACTTTATTTTTGTGAATGTTTTGCTATCCTTTAAAATTTGATTTATATACTACCATTCAAAAGTGTGGGGGTTGATAAGATTTTTTTAGTTTTTGAAAGAAGTCTCTTCTGTTCAGCAAGGCTGCATTTAATTGATCCAAAATACAGTAAAATTGTGAAATATTATTACAATTTAAAATAACTTTTAAAATACATTTTCTCTATGTAAAATATAAGTTATTCCTGTGATCAAAGTCAAGGCGGCGGTCTGAAGTTAAAAGTTCATCCGCTGAACATGACACAAGCTCTGGCACGAGATCTAGTGTTACGGTGGAAACGGGACAATAGAGACTATTGGAACCCTGCTGCTCCGGAGCAGGTTATGTTCAGAGAGTGAGTTGCCATGGCTACTTGCGTACCCTGAAAGTTACCTCCGTTTTTGGAACCGAAAGTTGAGGTTATCCGCTTACTTACTCTTAAACATACCCGGGTATGGCACATAACCTGCTTTCTGGAATACCCCCCAGTGGTTGAGTATTTAAGTTCATCTGTAGACATTAATCATGCATGACGTAAAATAATAAGCCAGTATTATAGTAAAAATGAATCAGCTGGGTTAAATCAACCCATTAGGCTGAGTTAAATAACCCATTTTGCTGGGTAAAATTAACCCAACATGTGTCCTTTATTTACCCAGCCCTTGGATTGAAAACAACCCAAAGTAGATTGTTTTTAACCCAGTGTTTTTAAGAGTGTATTTTTGATCAAATAAACATAATCTTGGTAAGCATAAGAGACTTCTTTAAAAAAAAAACATTTAAAAAAATCTCACCATTTCAAACGGTAATGCGTATTATCTTTTTACTGGGGCATCTGAATGCATCTGTCAAGACTTTTAAATCTAAAACATGTTTAGAGTCACGTTGAGGTACGATGAGGTACGAGGTACGGTGTGGTCTGTGTTCATGCATTTCTTCATTTTGTTTGCAGGGGACCAAATTTGAATCTCCTCGCCAAATGGAAATATCATGCAAACGATCTGTTTGAGGAAGTGAAGCCTCATGAGTAAAATTAAATGTAAGCGCTGAAATAAAGAAAGTTTTTTTCATTACTGTAAAATTACTGTTTAGTTACTGTGTTTACTATCTGCATAAGGCTGTGTGACCACACCATCAGCATAAAACAGTGACAACATAAATGTTTAACTATTGCGTAAATAGAGTCAGTATTGATTTCACACTGAATTGGAATGGTTTGATGTGCTCTTCTGTGTCTTCCTCTGTGTGTTTGGTCGTGTGTCTCAGAGAGATCCTGAGACGTCCTCAGCGCTGGCACAGGAGCGCCACACTTCTCTGATCTCGTGCCACGAGCGTCCAGCAGCGGATCAATCCTTCTTAGATGGCGTCTGGCAGAGAGCAGGCAACCGCTGCAGCTGTACAGTAACAGAGAGCGGGATCATCTCAGAGTCCAGCTCTTCTGGATAGTGAGAAATAGAAAAAGTAAAATTTTTGCATGCAGAAGCATGAAGAAGTTTATTGAACCATTAAACAAAATATTAAAAAAGGACAAAAGTTTGCATATGCATTTTTGATAACTTTAGTTTAGGGTCCAATTCTCATATTAACCAGTTGCTCATTAGCAAGCATATTACTAGGATATTGGCTGTTTATTAGCACTTATAAAGCACTTATTAATGCCTTATGATCATATTCTGCATCCCTTAATCAGACCCTACCTAAACTTAAAAACTAACTTACTAACTAAGCAGTAATTAGGAGGTTACTAAGACAAAAATCGTGGTTAAAGGGGTCCTTAATAATGATTTGACTTTTTTAGTGGTGTAATGTTGCTGTTTGAGCATAAACAACATCTGCAAAGTTACGACACTCAAAGTTCAAAGCAAATGGAGATATTTTCTTTTAAAGAACACATTTAGGAGTCTGCTCAAGCTGTCATCTGTCTTTTCACATTTATTGCAATACAGTATGAACACAAATGCAATAGCATGTCATAAAAGCAAGATGACAACATAAGTTATAACCGTAATTAAACTAAACTATACCTGTTCTCTCTTCACGCAGCAGATATTCTCTAGCTCATCTTACAACAGTTCCCACACCAGCCATTTATAGATTATCATGACAGAATATGCTAATCAATGACTTGAAGATAGTTAACTCATAAATTCATCAACTAACCCTTCAGAAACGTCCTGTCTCATTCTACATGTTGTCTCTTCTTCTTGAGTCTCTCCATCATTGTCTGACTCTGAACAGTTTCTGACATTTTCAGTGTGTGTCTGCGTGAGGTAATCGGAGCTGCTAACATGAGCTCTTGAAGCTCCGCCCTCTTATTGAAAGGGGAGCAGCAGCTTATTTGCATTTTTTTTGCTCACCCTCAAAAAATTACAATATTAACAGGATATAAAAAATGATCTGTGAGGTATTTTGAGCTAAAACTTCCCTTACATACTCATCAGAGACTTATTTTACATCTTGTAAAAGGGGCATTATAGGACCCCTTTAATAGTTAGTTAATAGTGAGAATTGGGCCATAATCTAAAGTATGACCATTTTTTTAATCATATTTGATACATCACATTTCCATTTAGTCATTTAGCAGACACTTTTATCCAAAGCGACTTACAAATGAGAGCAATAGAAGCAACTAAAAACAGTCAAGGGCAACAATATGCAAGTGCTATAACAAGTCTCAGTTAATCTAGCACAGAACACATAGGACAGAGCAATTTTTAAATAGACAAACAGAAAACGAATAGAGTGATAAGTGCTATTCTTTATTGGACAGATTCTGCTGGAAAAGATGCATCTTAAGATATTTTTTGAAAATGGCTACTGACTCAGCTGCTCGAATTGAGACAGGCAGGTCATTCCACCAGGTGGGAACGGACCAGGAAAAGGTCCTTGTGACATCAGGCTTCATATAGTATGATACAGTGAGAATATGAAGCTCATACTGGAGGAGGGGAAAAAACACCTCCAAACTAAGCAATTTGGTGCAGTTGATGTTATTTTTATTGTCATTTTGAGCAGTAAGATGAAATTCTGATGTTTGTAATGTAAATCATTAAAATCTTTATAACAGACTACTAACATAAAATGCATATAAATATCAGTAGTCGCACTATATCTGCCAATAATATTTCTTAGTAAGATGATATTTAAATGCTTAGTTTTATGATCAAAACATATAATGCAATGCAATACAATAATGATAGAGAGATGAATAAATAAACCTTCCTCAAAAGCCTGATGGATCATATTTGATGCTCAAGATTATGTATGGATAATCAAGTACACACAAGTTGCTTCATTCCATTAAGTGTTCATTTACTTTATAAAAATTACTTTATAAAAATCAGAAAAGATTTCACAGCAAAAACAAGTGTGAACCATGAGCTGAAAGTGGACACAATTATAACAACAGGCCTTTTACCTGATAAAAAAAAAAGAAAAAAGAAAAGAAAACTATCAATCAGACGACATAAGGCAGATGTGTGCACTAGGTTTTTCAGCAAAGTTTTGATCATGTTGATCATTTAGAAGCCTTAGAAATGTGTGGATCAAATTTTATATAGTGGGCTTTATAGGGTTAAGCCTCAAATCTTCATACTTCATAATGTTTTTATTACAATCTTACATTTTTAAGTACAATCTACTTGAATGTTTAAGTTATTTCAACTTAAATTAGGCCTACGTTAAACTGACTTGTGATGATGAGTTGAAAATTGCTTATTTTGATGAGTTAAAGCTATGTAAAAACATGTCAACTTATAGACCCCTTCAATGTTTGTAAACATCGAAAAACCTAGGTTGGGTGCGCACGCAGCATGGGGTCAGAAAAACAACGCGATCTACTGTTGTCATAGTGAAAGCGCTAATGTAAAGCTAGTCTGCTAAGTCTGTAGCATGCCACAGGTCACAATTATTGCCAGATATCAAACTTCACCTAATTAATAAATCAGTCTACAGTTTACCGAAAACATTTTGTTTACTTACCATGGCTTAACTCTACCGTTGCTGTCACAGCCTGCGGCTAACTACTACCACTTTTTGTAACACTCCTTTTACCTTGGCTTACCTCGGAAATGTCCTAATTCCCACTTTAGAAGTCGTGGTTACGAGCTTGTTGCATTCAAGTGCTCTGTTGTCGGAAAGAACAGGAATCATAGAGGACACCAGGTTCATTCTTGCCTATATTTTTTGGGAAAATATTATTAAAACCAACATCATATGTACTGCACTGACAACCATATCCCATATCCCATGCACTGACAACCATATAAACATTCCAGACAATCCAGAACATTCCAGACGCTTTCTGTCAAATGTTGGCTACGCTCTAAAAAATGCTGGGTTAAAAAAACAGCCCAAGTTGGGTTGAAAATGGACTAACCCAGTGATTGGGTTGTTTTAACCCAGCGATTGGGTTGTTTTAAGCAAACATTTAACCCAACCGCTGGGTTGAAACAACCCATTTACTGGGTTAAAACAACCCAATCGCTGGGTTAGTCCATTTTCAACCCAACTTGGGTTGTTTTTAACCCAGCATTTTTTAGAGTGTATTTTCGCTGTGTATCAAACATACAATACACTTCAAATGATTAGCCTACTCATACATGTAATTAGGCACTACATTAATGTCAAGACAAAATACTAATAAAATCACACCTGTCACAGCAGTAGTTCTGTTTAAAGTTTATGGAACACCCATCTCGGGAATTTGGGTATCAAAATTATTTCCAAACTTCCCAGTGGTAAACACGACATCAAATACTTTTTTCTATTTATATTGTAATTATATGGTTTATAGCTTAAATTATTCTCCTATTTTGAGCCTCTGCAAACACGAGCCTCTTTGATCGTAGCATTGTCCCAGTCTGCCTGTTTAATAGCTTGCAGCCACAGATGTCGTCTATTTTTTTTAAACGGATGAGATCCTGCAGGAATCCTGAAAAACTTGACTCCACAACTGATTCGATTTTCACAGTTCACGACGCAACAAGTAGGCATTTTTTTCTTGACGAGAAATTCTCTTGTTAACACACAATTCAATGGGATGGAATGAACTTTCTGACCCCGGCATTAGCACTGTGAACTGCGAATTTTCCTCTGACGTGAACCATGGAGGGGTCTATTGATCATATCATTTTTACAGTGTACTGTAATACAGCATTTTTAGCTCATGTTTCTCAGCTGTGAGGAGACGCTACAGAAATTGAGCGTGTACGAAGAGCAAACACACGCATCAAGGCTTCCTGTCCCACTGGTATACTCCAAATTTAATGCTTCTACAAGCTCTTGCATCACTGGCAGGAAGATAAAATATTCATCATAATCATGAGCGGTGTGGTGGGGTTTGTTTGGACGGCACGCTCACACGTTCAGAGAATAAACAGTGTCAGAGTAAGACGGCGGCCTGTGCCAGATTCATTACACGCTAAACATCTCTCCTCCAATGCTAATGATTACAAACCCGCGGGCCGGTAAACACTGACCTTTAGTGCTACCCTCACGGTCGCATCTGCTCACCATCACATTCAGCCGAGGAAAACCAGACTTTTTATGCAATGCAGAAACTCCAAATCTGTATTTCTGGACTGTGTTTATCGCACACTCAAACAAAGTGAGCTGCCTATTTATTTGAATGAAAATCCTGTCAGCACTGGTAACACTTTACAATAACCTTACATAGTTAACTACACGCTCTAAAAAATGCTGGGTTAAAAACAACCCAATCTATGGGTTTGTCCATTTTCAACCCACCTTGGGTTGTTTTTAACCCAGCATTTGGATTAAATGTTTGCCCAACGTGCTGGGCAGTTTTATTTAACCCAATTATTGTTTATATGGCTGGCTTAAAATGAACCCAAAATCAGACATATAATTACTAGAGGCAACAATAATAATCAAAAAGTGAACATTTAAGCAATTTAGATAACATAAACAATGAAAAATACTATTAATATTAGTTAATTTTAATTTCAACATTTCCACTTGCCATTGTGCAGTGATTAATGCCATTGGTGAGTGGAGGCGGGGCTAATTTGCATATTCATGAATCTGCGTATACTAGATGAAACAAGAGTGAAGAGTTACATTCAAGCTATTTTAAGGCATAAAGAAACTTTTTACGTTTTAAGGGATAAAAGTATTGACTACAGGGGCACTTTAACAAATGGGACCTTATTTAAAGCATCACCTCATCATTTACTCACCCTCGTGTCAGTTTGTATGATTTTCTTCACATTTTTGAACAACATCCTCAAAAACAAAAAAAAAGAAACATCAAAGTCGGCATGAAACAGAAGTTGCGATCATATTTTCTTCCCTATTGTGCCGTATATCCAAGTGAAACAGCTTCTCAAACAAGAACAAATGTAGGGCGGAGCTTGAGTTTGTCCATGGGGAATTGGGTTTGCTATTGGTGGATCTCATGTGATTGACAGGTTGCCCCGCCCTCACCATCAGAGAAGAGAAGAGATGCTGCAAGAGGGAGAGGGAGTTATTTTGATTCAAGATTACGAGGGCACATTTTGAAAAGATAATGATGTGCATGGATAAAATATTTATAATAAATACATCCATTCCATAAAAAAAATTGAACAGTCAATTTTGATTTCATGGTCACTTTATAGCATCATAAAAGTAGTCATTTTATACATATGAATATACTCATATTTTATTAAATATAAAAAAAGTTTTGTTTGCTTAACATTTGTGGGTGCTGTGTATTGTTTGCCCAAAAGTCGAGCGTTTCGATTCAACCACTTACAATGTTCTGTGCTTTAGAATGAGCTGTGTGTAATAAATGCAGGAGTTGAAGAAGGTAACCTTTCCTCAGACAAAGACAGACCACAAAGGTTATTACTCACAGAAAGAGTCCATTTAATCTGCAGTGACGGTGTCGTCATGATAAACACACTAACAAATGGATAGCTTGTGTCTCTACTGCAGTTTAGCTCAGAAGAACAATGAACAAACTGACCTTGAAAACAATGTACAAAGTTGTACACATGGTATTCTTTGACATTGGAGCACAACGCAAATACCATATTATGTAAATGCATAGTCATTTAGTGCCATGGTTATATTCAGCACTTTCTAACCATTACAAGTACATTTGTAAAAATAAAGTTGGAAATTAAATAATTATGATATTTTATTTTATTAAGTTGGCTTGAAAAACAACATGCTAATTCATGCTAAAACATGGTAAGTCATGCTAACAAAATGTTAGCAGCATGTTAATTCATGCTACACTTGTGTTAAATAATGCTTGCAACATGCTTAAAAATAATAAATCATGCTAGCAAAATGCTAAACTTTAAAACAATAACACTAATATAAGCTTCATCCACTATGTATCTATCACTGACAAATCCTAACAATTAGCTTAGGACATGCTAATAGCGTGCTAAATCATGCTAGCAACATGTTGAAACATGCTTAACAAATGATAAATCATGCTGGCAAAATACGAATTCATCCTACAAGTGTGCTATCATGCTAACAAAATGCTAAAACAACATGCTAAACCATATAACACAAAAGACATGTTAATTCACATTAACAAAATACTAAATCATGCTAGAAACATGGTTTCATGTTAACAATGTGTTAAAGCATGATAGCATAATGCTAATTCAGGCTAAAACGTTATCAAAATGTTTATTAATGCTAACAACATGCTAAATCATGTTAGTGACTTGGTAATTCATGCTTGTAACATGCTAAATAATGCTAACAATGTGTTAAAATATGTTAGCAACATGGTAATTCATGCTAAATATGTGGTAAATGCTAGAAATGTGTGTTCCCTGCTGTCCCTAACTTTCAAACAAGGCTTTTTCAAACCAACTTCAAAGTTTGTTTATGAACTTTCAAGCCTTACATCACCATGTGCAAAGGACGAGTTTGGGTTTGGTGGTTGCCAGGAGAACGGTACTTGCCTGACTACATTGTGCCAAGTGTAAAGTTTGGTGGAGGGGGGATTATGGTGTGGGGTTGTTTTTCAGGGGTTGGGTTTGGCCTCTTAGTTCGAGTGAAAGGAACTCTTAATGCTTCAGCATACCAAATCATTTTGGACAATTTCATGCTCCTAACTTTGTGGGAACTTCCTGACCCTTCCTGTCCCAACATGACTGCGCTCCAGTGCACAAAGCGTCGGTCCATAAAGACATGGATGAGCGAGTTTGGTGTGGAGGAACTTGACTGGCCTGCACAGTGTCCTGACCTCATCCCGATAGAACACCTTTGGGATGAATTAGAGCGGAGACTGTGAGCCAGGCCTTCTCGTCCAACATCAGTGCCTGACCTCACAAATGCACTTCTAGAAGAATGTCAAAAATTCCCATAAACACACTCCTAAACCTTGAGGAAAGCCTTCCCAGAAGAGTTGAAGCTGTTATAGCTGCAAAGGGTGGGCCGACTCCATATTAAACCCTACGGATTAAGAATGGGATGACATTAAAGTTCATGTGCATGTAAAGGCAGGCGTCCCAAAACTGTGTATATATATAAGTATATATATATATATACATATACATATACATATATATATATATATATATATATATATATATATATATATATATATATATATATATATATATATAATTATAATAAGAAGCATTTTTCATTCTCTTGCGCTTTATATTATTGCTCCCCTCTTTTTTTTATAGGCCTATAGAATATTATCTAATATCTACACAGCCCTCTCTCTCTCTCTCTCTCTCTCTCTCTCTCTCTCTCTCTCTCTCTCTCTCTCTCTCTCTCTCTCTCTCTCTCTCTCTCTCTCTCCATTGCAGAAAAATGATAGTGTCACCTTACCCATAATGCACTCTGCTCCCATGTTGTATAATACTGATGGAGCAGGGCATAATTCATTCTTCTTCCCGCAGAAACAGACAGCTATTTCTGTACTACCTTGCATATTGCAAACTCCATCGCCTTGGGAACAAGTGTTCAGTCAGTGGTGCAGCCCATATTTAACAAAGTTTAGCATGCTGATGCATGACTAACTGTGCCTACAGTAGAGATAATGAACAGAATGAACAGAGTATTGTGCTCATATTTACATAGTCCAAATACCATGCTATTTTACAAAAATGGGTAACAGCAAGCAGTGCAAATATCATTGCTCATGTAAGATAAATAGTTTTTTTTTTTTAATTATTTGTGGGCCACTTTTAAAAAATTATCAGTATAAGTATAAAGGGAAATGAGAGAGGGAAAACATTATCGTACAAGATTCTGCTGACTGGAGTTGAAGGTTGAAATCACAAGCCAAGTCTGATTAGCGTCGTTACCAATTCACACATCATTAGCTATAATCTCACCGACCAACACAAACCGTCCAAATGTTAAAACTGTTTGCAAAGGCAAGCATGCACTCAGAACACCTTTAGCAACTGCAATTGTAAGCACTCTTGGAGAAAATTCAAAAATCTAGTCGTTCCTAAAACTTCATATCTCTACAGAATACTGCATCATTTGAGTGAGGATTGTGGGTAAATCGACCGAGCTTTGAGCTGGTGCACCATTAAAAGATCCCACACACAGTTATGTCATTCTCTGGCTCAAAACTACCTTTATCGGTGGGCGAACACAACAATCTCACCCACCTGCTGAGAGATGGAAAAAAAGAGTAACTGAGGAAGCGCTTCGTGCATTTTGGAAAAAATGAATACTGTTATTGGTTATACTGTATCTGTTTCTCTAAACTAAATTGTATAAAGTAAAAATGATTGGTTTTAAATGCAAAGGTCAAGGCTGACAGATTTATTACGACGACTGTGCTGTGTAAACAAGCTCCTCAAAAACATCTCTAGCAGTATTATCATTCATTTTGCCAGTAAATCTCACTGATTGTGTGTTTGTCAATGTAAAATGGTTTAAGAACGGATGTACACAGTGGCTTAAAGTGATGTCCAGTCTAGGAAAATGTACATCTTCAGCCTTTATTCAAATGTTATTAAAAATGTGGGTAACACTTTAGTTTAGGGTCTAATTCTCACTATTAGGTTATTAGCATGCATATTAAGTGTCACAAAACGCCGGTGAACGACGTCGCACTCACCAGAGTACTAACCTCCATTTTGGACTTCATTTCCCATGCACCCTCTCTCCAGAACTGATTACTGCACACCTGTTCACCATTACCATGCCTATATAAACTCTGCACCCACACTCACTCTTTGTGAAGTCTT
Source organism: Paracanthobrama guichenoti (assembly GCA_018749465.1). Lineage (NCBI taxonomy): Eukaryota > Metazoa > Chordata > Actinopteri > Cypriniformes > Gobionidae > Paracanthobrama > Paracanthobrama guichenoti. The sequence goes on along the minus strand of CM031962.1, from coordinate 34,997,573 downwards.
GTTTGCCCTGGCTACATTTCTGAGTGTTCATGCCCTGTTGTTATTGTGCCTATGTTTTGATTCTGCCTTGGACTACCGTTTACGGCTGTTCTGCCTGCCCTGTCTGCCCTTGATCTCTGTTTGCCTGGACTCTGATTCTCGTTTGTTTGCTGCCTGCCCTGACCCATTGCCTGTTATGACCATGACTTATGCTCTGCCTCTGATACTGCCGTTTACCCTGGTTAACCGATCCACGCCTGCTTGTACTGTGAGTGTGTGTTCTTTTAATAAACTGCACATGGATCCCAATCTGTGAGTTTATTATTACTTATAATTCATCAAGCATTAGCCATCATTTCACCATTTAGGTTAACTATAGACCCGATATAGTCAAGCTATGAGTAACCCACTTAAAGCCAAAATAACCTTGACTTTGGATAGGCTACATGTAGTTTTTGCCAAAATAAGTTGCGAGATATGATATTCCATCATGTAAGCAAAGTCAACCGAGATTACAAGGTGTTGGTTTCATTTCTTTGACATGTTCTATGCGCTGATGACTAGTGTATTCTTGGGCTATGGTTAGACGTCTATTACATTTTCACTGACAGCCCTTGTTTTAGCCTAGACATCAGGGCTGTGTTTGGACAGCTATTAGACATCTTTTGAACACAAAATTGCTTGCTGGAAAAGCACATATTAATGTCTTATTCTGCATGACCATATTCTACAGCCTTAATCCTACCCTTTACCCAAACTTAACCGTACTAACTATTAATAAGCAGTAATTAGGAAAAAGTCATAGTTAATAGTGAGAATTGGACCCTAATCTAAAGTGTGACCAAAATGGGTTAAAGATTTTGTAAGCATAGTTGTGCTTGGAGTCCATTATTTTATTTGTGATAACGCAATGAAACATGCCAAACTGTTCGAACAATTTTTGGATAGGTTGTCATACAAAGAAATTATGAACACATGCAAAAAAGGAGAGAACCAACAAAATATTAAAGGCTGGTTGATTATGATTTGACTTTTTTTAGTGTGTAATGTTGCTGTTTGAGCATAAACAACATCTGCAAAGTTTCGACGTTCAAAGCAAAGGGAAATATTTTCTTTTACAGAAATTGCTTTTTAAAGACTACAACAAACGGCTGGTAGAGACTACAACGAGCTTCCTCCCAGGTTAGTGACATCACTAACCCTGAAATTTACATAAACCCCGCCCCCGGGAACACACAACAAAGGGGGTGAGATTATCATGACAGAATATGCTAATCAATGACTTGAAGATAGTTAACTCATTCATCAACTAACCCTTCAGAAACGTCCTGTCTCATTCTACACGTTGTCTCTTCTTCTGGAGTCTCTCCATCATTGTCCGACTCTGGTTTGAACTTAGAGTTCTTGAAGCTCCGCCCCATGAACAGCAGCTCATTTGCATTTAAAGGGACACAAAAAATGGCACGTTTTTGCTCACCCTCAAAAAGTGACAATTTTAACATGCTATAAAAAATTATCTGTGGGGTATTAAGAGCTAAAACTTCACATACACCCTCTGGAGACATCAGAGACGTATTTTACATCTTGTAAAAAGGGGCAATCAAGCACCCCTTTAAGTCAATGTAGGCTATGCTTTCCTGTGAGCTTTTAGTTTTTCCATGCATTTTTTTGCATAGTAAAATAAAACCTGCAACTGTAGTTTGGAATTTTTTTTTTTTTTTTTTTTTTATAATTTTGTCAGATAGTTAAACTATCCCTTAAAGGTATAGTTCACCCATGTTCACCCCTAAATGAAAATTCTGCTGAATGTGAACAAAGAAACCCATACAGGTTTAAAGCAACATGAGGGTGAGTAAATGATGACAGCATTTTCATTATTGGGTGAACCAAGTTTAGCGTTTTGTTCTTCCCTCATTTAAAAAAATATTCCTCACATTTTGATGGTTTAATCAAACTTTTAGGGTCATTAAAAACATCACTACTGTAGATCCAGTGAAACAGCACCCATATCAGAGCCATTATAACGTCTGATGCTTTAACATTCATTCCGCATACAATGTAAAGTCAAACTGAAGCAAAGTACCAAACAACTGATCCATGCTAATCCAATTTTAGCAACTATTGCAATGCCATCCACCATATTGCCAGACATGCTTTTGCTCTTTTCCAATACTGCAGTGATTTTGTAATTTTGTAGACCAAAAAGTTCCCTCAAAACAAATAGGATTGGCTTTTGGATTATTGCAGAAAATAAGCTCTGTGGCCAACAAAAGTTTTGTTAATCAATATTATCTTGAATCAAATGAACACATGCAACTTTAATGAAATTTGAAACCTAAATACAATTTCCAGAAGTAAAAAGCTAAAGTCAGTCCATAAAGGAACGTCACCACCACTAAACTCCCAAAAATTATTAGTTTAATTTAATTACTTTTCCCTAGTAAATTAACGGATTACACTTATTATTTTCCATAATTTAATTACAGTTACTTCTGATGTAATTGCATTAAATACTGTATAGCAACTGTAAGTAATAATACTGTATTGTCTACGTAACTATAGAGTATCTGGTTTCAGAGGGACCAAAGATGATCACTTCAGGTTTCTCATTGTTAAACTGGAGGAAATGATTTGCCATCCAGCATTTAATATCCTCAAGATAGTCCATGAGAGGCGGCAGGGAATCTCTAGATTTTAACGGAAGGTACAGCTGAAAATCATCGGCATAGAAATTAAATTTTATATTTCCTAATGATATTAGGAAGCATGTACAGATTAAAGAGTAATGACCCCAAAATGGACCCTTGAGGAACCCCACAGGAGAGAGACACAGATGATGAGAATAACTGGCCGATAGCCACTGAGAATGTCCTAGATTAAAGATTAAAGAGCTCCTTTGATTTGATTTTCCTCTAAACCACTAGATGGCACAAAAACTTGCCTCAGCAAGATGCACGTGGAAATGTGTCTGATCCGTGACGTGATCACGGGCAGCAGCGCAAAGGGGATTCTAATATTTGATGTTTTATAAAAACGTTGTAGATTAAAGTAGCAAATAAGAATCGCTAAAATGATTGAATATATTTTGAAACAAAGGTCTTGTTAATGTCAGTTTTGTTCAAGGTAATTAAAGCAACAGTTTTGCAATAACGGAAGAATATGTAAAAGTATGGTATTTGGGGTAATCATATTTAACATGATCATAAACAGCGGCTGTCTTTAACACGTGTTGACATGACATGATCAGATTCAGTTTGTAAGATCATATATTAAGCTGTGTCCACCTTCTCTCTAGATAATCACCGTATCATTTATTGTCACTACTGTAAATCTATATTATTATGGGATCTCCTTCAATGCTTTCAGAAGCTTTACTTTTTAAATTATTTTGTTTCTATATTTTTCAGATATATTTCTATAGTAACATATTTTAATGACAGCTAATTCTTTTATTCATTAAAATAAACAGAAAACTTTTGCTAAAGTGATTGTTTTGAACAAGCATTAACTTAGACATGATTAAAAACATGAAGTATCTGTATTAATACTGTGTGCCTTTTGCCCGTGCTGGTGAGCCTTCTGTGTCGACACCCCATACATTTTTAAGATTTTTAAATAAAAAAACACTTTTATGATTTATTTTCACACAAAATCTGTTGCTCCATAAATGTTCAATACAAACATATATATTTTCTGTACATCATACATTATAGGAGTAGTGAAAGCTCATTTTTCTTAAGGTGTGCCTCTAGCCCCGTTGTACCCTATGACTCAAACCAGAGACTATAACAATTCTATAGAAAACAATAGTTGATTTAACGTCAACATTTAATGTTAAAATATATGTTTTTAATGTAACCATGGTCAGTTTAAGAATAATTTATGCAATTGTATATTGTTTATTTGAAAGAATCAAATGTGCAGTTTCATGTCTGTCTGTGTTGTTTAACTGATTAAGGTTGATATGGGATTTAAGCCCTATTTGGACGGTAATTGTTTCTCATGTGGACGTCCGTAAAAATAAATGTGCATGCCACCTCAGTGATAAAACTTGTGAATTCGGATGGTGATTTATTCCCGGTGGAGGAGCGAGTTTTGTGATCCTGGTGTAACCCCTCCTGTTCGAACCGCCCCGCTCTAAACGGGACTTGAACTCGGGTCCGCCGGATGAGAGTCGGACGCTCTAACAAGGAGGCTAAAGGCAGCAACCCCTAGCGTCAGTCGCTAGAGCGTCTCTTGAGATCAGAGGAGTGAGGTTTACTCGCACAGCGACTACTAGCTGGCCTCCGTTACACTGGCACCTGGGAACGGCTGCAGTCGAAGGACTGTCTGCTGTAAAAATGTCATATGCTTGGAATAATAACAATAAAATCATATTTAATTTAATAATAGGAAATTATTCATTATTTAATTATTTAAAGCTCCTGTTTAAAAATAGGAAGATGTCATTTTAAAAATGTGGAAAAGAGCGGAAATAAGCTGCAAATGTAACCTATACCATTAATTACTGCCGTAATAACGACTCATTTCATGTTTACGTGTTTTTCTTCTCTTTCTCTTTTGAGCGGTGATGAAAGATTATTCTTGTAAATGCTTTCCAGTGTTTCAGTAATAAAAGTGCAGGCTAGATCTTTAAAATGCATCCAAACTACAGCGAAGCGCAACCGTACGGTGCTCTGCAATGGCCAAAAAGGATATAAACTGAATTTTGAAGCGATCTCTTCTTGAAAACTCAGAGATGTGGATTCGGATGGCAATTAAATCACCATACAGCCTTGGTGTTTGTCTAAAACAGTAGGTCATTCGGCCGGGAATTTTTACGCGAGTGGTGGGATAAAAACACGGACATTCTGGATTCAGAAGGCAATAAAATCACAGACTAGCTGTCAATGATGAAAATACCTGAGGACCCCACGAGAAACAATTACCGTCCGAATAGGGCTTTAGGCTAATCCAATACTTGTCATAGAGAGTAATTAGTGCAGTAATCTAATTACACTGTTGAATATGTAATTGGTAGCTAATAATGAATTATTTTTTTAGAGTAACTAACCCAATACTGTGAGTAGATGAGTTTTACTATTTGGTGTGTTGAGATTTAATATCCCTACTTCTGAAGTGCCAAAAATAATCTTTAACGTATTAACAATTTTTTCACTGCTCACTTGTAGTATTGTTTATTTTTGTTTTTTATCTGACATTCTCTAAAACAATAATCTATACTTGCTTTATTTTGAACTAAATACAACAAAACAATAATTTTGCAAGAAATAGGATCCAGTCAGGACAACTCCATCCCATTGTGTTTGTCATTAGCATGTTGCTAAGCTATTAACATGATAGCTTACAATCAAGGGGGTAATCCAGCACCCGGAAAGCGTGCCTTCCATAGGGGCAGCCATTGCTAACCAAGCCATCACCTGCTGTTAGCATTCCATTCATTTTGGTGTCACTTTGACAGCGAATAATTTGACATCTGAGGCGTTTAAAGACTCCATTTGTCCATTGTTTATTTCTAAAGAAACACGACAGTGTATTAAAGGCTCCATTCCCTTGCACCTTACACTATCACCCCATAGAAGCCGTTTCTGTAAAAATAGGCTAATGATTGAGTCATAACCACACGACTCTCCGTCACACAGTAGAGAAATTACCGTATAGACCCATATAGACAGGAGGAGAAGCTCGCAGGCAATCTTTTACCGTCTGTGAGGCAATCAGGGGGACATGGAGGCATAAAGTCCGATAAAGTCAAGGGAGAAGCATGAGGGAGAAGCCCATAGGGAGCCAAAATCTCTGCAAGATTCGGTGATTCAGATTTGACTTTGCACAACTACTAGAAGACGTACAGCTGTCAGAAAGGTTGCTCACGTCACATCTACCTCGACAAGCTCAGTCTGAGGCTGCGCAGTACGCTCAGCCATCAGGAAGTGAGCGCTTCTAATTAACTTCACTTCTCTCCGTTGAAGTCTATGGGGTCGCTGTGTCCATTTCTTTTACTGTCTATGCTTGCAACCAAAGACTATAGGTATAGGCTAGTAGAAAGACATTCACTTCTATTACTTATGAATGGGCGAAACTGCAACGCGCAATATGGCAGAATAGTCCCGCCATCTAAAGTAAAAGTATTCATTGCGTCACTGCAGCTGCCCTTAGAAGCTCCGGTTCCCATAGAAACCTGAGACTCGCGCTTATGACTGCACATGCGCATTGGCTCGTCTAGCCTAAAAATAAGCTTTTTTAACGCTATTTGATCATAAGAAACAACATTTATGAGACAGTTCATATTAGATTTTGTTGCTGATTTGAAATATATTATTTAATTGTGAGTTAAGCAAGCAGTTTTTGAGATTTCAGGATTCCCCCATTCAAATAGATAGGACTTGGTCTAGTATGCCGGAAACAGCTGCCCGCCCGGAGGTGTTGCAAATATGGCCGGCGAGTGAACAGACTTTCCTTGAAAGGGACTTTGTTACAGTGTATTCTGGGATTGTCTTCCCAGTGCAGGATACATGCAAAACTGTCTCAGAATTTGGATCTTTTGCATTGAGAGTTGATGCATTAAAGTGCTGTCTATAGTTGGTTTAGGAGCAGAGCTTACGTCGCCATCTGCGGTCACTAACCCAGAGAGTCTCTGCTGTGGATGAGCGGCTGAACTCTGTGCATCGGGAACACAGCGGTCCATTGCCGGCCGGTCTGGTCTTACAGCTCAGCTGTCAGGTCCATTAAAGCGGAGTCAGCATTATGGACGCTAAGAGGATTAGCTGATGGACATTTCTGCCGGTCTCTGTCACTTATCAAAATGAAAAGCAGTGAGGTGGAGCTGGAATCATGCTCTTTACCGAGGAATCTCACTCGCCTTTTCTAAATCTCTTAAACTTTCACACAGAGGATTATTTACTCTGAGGGACATAAAACACGAGGACGGACAATGTTCTGGCACACACACAAAGTCTATATATTTACATATCTTTAAAGTACAAAACCAGTATGCAACAAATGTAAAGGAGTTTTCTGTACTTTGTTTCTGAACCTTTAGAGATGCAATCCACATCTATTCATTTCTTACAATGTACAAATTACCCATATACAAACATTCATGCATTTTTAGTTACAACTTTAATCCTGTAAAGCCTGACATTGAAAAAAAGTCATAAATAATCAATACTATGTACACACACACACACACACACACACACGTACATACGTACGTAGGTTACATACAGTGGCAAGAAAAAGTATGTGAACTTGTGAAAAAGTGAATAATTTTAACAAAATAAGAGATTCTGTCCTAAATAAGATATTTTACATAAAGATATGTTGACATTTAGTCCACAAGACAAGAAAAGGCTGAATTTCTTAAAATGACCCCATTCAAAAGTTTATGAACCATTGCTTCTTAATACTGGCATTCCCTGGATGATCCACAGCTGTCTGTCTGTGTCTGTGTGTCTTTTCCTGGATGATCCCCGGCTGTGTGTGTGTGTGTGTGTTTTGTGATGGTTGTCCACGAGTCTCTTGTTTGTCCTGAGCAGTTAAACTGACCAATGTTCTTCAGAGAAATCCTCCAGCTCCTGCACATTCTTCAGTTTTCCAGCATCTTCTGCATATCGGGAGCCCTCTCCAGCAGTGACTGTGATTCTGAGATCCATCTTTTCACACGGAGGACAACTGAGGGACTCAAACACAACTATTACAAAAGGTTCAAACATTCACTGATGCTCTAAAAGGAAACACAACGCGTTAAGTCTGAATTTGAAGATCAAGGTAAATTTTACTTAATTTGTCTTCTGGGAAACATCTAAGTATCTTCTGTAGCTTCTGAAGGGCAGTATTAAATTAAGTTTTTTTATATTTAAAATAAGAAAAATTTGAATATCTTCATCCTGTTCAAAAGTTTTCACCCCCGGCTCTTAATGGATCTCAGAATCACAGTCACTGCTGGAGAGCAGTGGTTCAGATATGCAGAAGATGCTGGAAAACTGAAGAATGTGCAGGAGCTGGAGGATTTTTCTGAAGAACATTGGTCAGTTTAACTGCTCAGGACAAACAAGAGACTCATGGACAACCATCACAAAACACACAATCCAGGGAAAGACACACGCACACGCACACGCACGCGCACGCACACGCACACACCTCTAAAGGATTATTAGGAACACCTGTTCAATTTCTCATGAATTATCTAATCAACCAATCACATGGCAGTTGCTTCAATGCATTTAGGGGTGTGGTCCTGGTCAAGACAATCTCCTGAACTCCAAACTGAATGCCAGAATGGGAAAGAAAGGTGATTTAAGCAATTTTGAGCGTGGCATGGTTGTTGGTGCCAGACGGGCCGGTCTGAGTATTTCACAATCTGCTCAGTTACTGGGATTTTCACACACAACCATTTCTAGGGTTTACAAAGAATGGTGTGAAAAGGGAAAAACATCCAGTATGCGGCAGTCCTGTGGGCGAAAATGCCTTGTTGATTCTAGAGGTCAGAGGAGAATGGGCCGACTGATTCAAGCTGATAGAAGAGCAACTTTGACTGAAATAACCACTCGTTACAACCGAGGTATGCAGCAAAGCATTTGTGAAGCCACAACACGCACAACCTTGAGGCGGATGGGCTACAACAGCAGAAGACCCCACCAGGTACCACTCATCTCCACTACAAATAGGAAAAAGAGGCTACAATTTGCACAAGCTCACCAAAATTGTACAGTTGAAGACTGGAAAAATGTTGCCTGGTCTGATGAGTCTCAATTTCTGTTGAGACATTCAGATGGTAAAGTCAGAATTTGGCGTAAACAGAATGAGAACATGGATCCATCATGCCTTGTTACCACTGTGCAGGCTGGTGGTGGTGGTGTAATGGTGTGGGGGATGTTTTCTTGGCATACTTTAGGTCCCTTAGCGCCAATTGGGCATCGTTTAAATGCCACGGCCCACCTGAGCATTGTTTTTGACCATGTCCATCCCTTTATGACCACCATGTACCCATTCTCTGATGGCTACTTCCAGCAGGATAGTGCACCATGTCACAAAGCTTGAATCATTTCAAATTGGTTTCTTGAACATGACAATGAGTTCACTGTACTAAAATGGCCCCCACAGTCACCAGATCTCAACCCAATAGAGCATCTTTGGGATGTGGTGGAACGGGAGCTTCGTGCCCTGGATGTGCATCCCACAAATCTCCATCAACTGCAAGATGCTATCCTATCAATATGGGCCAACATTTCTAAAGAATGCTTTCAGCACCTTGTTGAATCAATGCCACGTAGAATTAAGGCAGTTCTGAAGGCGAAAGGGGGTCAAACACAGTATTAGTATGGTGTTCCTAATAATCCTTTAGGTGAGTGTATATATATATATATTTAAATCATATTTGAGACATCAGGCTTCTATGGCTCATACTATGATATAGTGAGAATATGGAGATCATACTTGAACTTTTTTCCTTTTTATTTTTATATGGCCAAAAAGCTGAAATTTTGATAGCTTGTAATGTAAATGAGATCTTTATAACAGTATAACAGACTACTTGGTTAAAATGCATATAAATATCAGTCATCGCTGTGTATCTGCCCATAATACGTCTTTGCCATCAAAGATCAAAGCTCTGTAGCTTTTATTATGCGGGGGCAAAACAATGCAATGCAAGGCTGGCTACAACAGTATGCTTTATAGGGTTTAAGAGCTTAAGCACTTCTGCAGTATATAAACGTAGGTTATACATAAACATCACAATTATCATTCTTGTTTTCAACATTCATTGGCATGTTCCAAATGACCTTATTTCAGCAGAAGAGTGTCCGTATGGAGCTTCATGGACAGATCACTGATGGTGCACAGCTGGAGCAGGTGGACCGTGGGTCAGTGCAAGCTTCTTCTCAGGCCTGATGTGCGAGTCTGACAGATGAAGGTTCAACAGATGCCTGGCCAACTGTAACAAGTTGGAGCTTGGTGGAAGGGGAAATGCAACCAAAGGCTGTTTTTATTTTTTTATGATTTAAGCAAGAGAAACCTCTACTAAACACAGATTTGGATCATCTTCTGTGCTTTGCAAAAGGGCACTAAGAAAAACAAAACCAAGAGCAGACCAAACAGAAATAAATGCATGATCTTTTATGCACAGCATAAAGTCTGATTCATTTTTTTTCTGGCAAAATAAATACAAATAAAGAATACATATAGCAATATTTGTGGATTAAATTAGATACATTACTTGAGTGTGTTGAAAGTTATGTTATAATGCTACTCTGTGCATTCGCTCAGCGGCTGCTATGAGACACTTGTTCACACTGCAGTGAGAGATCGATATTAGGCATGGTAAAACATGGTACTCGCGGTAAATCAAGAACACCAGATTTAAACAAGACGACTAACTGTGATGAGCTGGAGAACAATGATTAGTTTCCTGTCGATGAATGATCCAAACAGTTGCTCACCTGTCTAATAAAACACATCATATATTAAAGCTTCTTTGGTGTTTCCATGGTTTCTACAAAATAAAATCGAGGGTAACGCGGGTATGAGGTCATTGATAGGCGACGCACATACACGGTTCATGTCCTGGTTAAAATCGCTTATTTCTCTGGAGTTAAACACTCTTGGAAACATTTGAGATAAAGTCAACAACAATTATATAACATTGTTCTAGTGGTTTTTGGATATTTTAATCCAAAAATCATACATATTGTGCCTTTAACCCGTGTGCATCCTGATGGACATTTTTTGTCTTTTTCAGTCTTTATGTCTGTTAATGCCAAGTGTTGTAGTTTTATTACAATTTTACTATTTCACCCCTATTTCCTTTAATAAATCTATTTTACACTATAGGAACACAAAACAGTTATTTAGGACCTTAAGGACATAAATGTCTTAATTTTTCATCCCAGGGCATTTAACTATAAAATGATCCAATCTTTGTTAATAGGCTGGACAATGAAATTTGTGTGAAAATTATCAAAAATTGATGGCGGGAAAGAGTTAATGAAAACTATATAGACATATTCTAATAAAAACATAGCAAAATTAATAAAACTTCAACTAAAATTAAAGTGAAAATGGAAAACCTGAATAAAAACTAACTCAAAGTATTAATACAAATTATAATAGTATCTCAATGATAGTAAAACACTGCTTGAGACTACCAGTCCAAAATAAAACTCTTAATGTTATTAATATCTATTTCTTATCAAATATCTAATAGAGAGTGAAAAACTGGATCAAAGAAATGAATAACCCCATACTAATGCTGAATATTTTGTATAGAGATGAGAATAAACTTGTTTCAGCAGTGTAATATATATCTGGGCCATAATGTTTGCTGCGCTGGCAGATTGTGTGTTCAAACAGCTGACTCAGGATCAGCCGTGCTGGAAATATTTATGAAGATCGCAGGAAGCTTTGACCCTGGATCAGTTATTCAGGTCAAGGAAAGAGGGCATGCTGTGGATTAGTCATGAGCTGAAAGACGATATAAAAGGACAACAACGCAGTTAATATGAGGAAAGTATATATCAGTGTCATTTTTGTGTAGCGTGTTAGAAAGAGCACAGCGCTAGACATGGCAAAGGTCAAGGGTTCGATTCCTATATGATATATATTCATCCACACACGGATGAAAGGTAGAGCTCAAAGAATGTTCAGAATGAAATACTAGAATGCGTCATAATGTGCACTATACATTTCTTTCCATTGCATCACTGTTTCAAAATCACTTAATTCAGCAAATAGCATTTAGTTTTGATCCAAGCAAAACTTTCTTTGGCCGTCAGATTAAAAAAATTAGTTAAAAACATAATGGCTGGTATTACTTCTAGTTCACTCGTTAAATGGAAGGGAGAGCATTGCATTGTGGGATATACTGTAGTACCCATTAGGTTCAATGGCAAATGTAGTAGGTATTCCATGAAAACAGAAAATTAGCATAGTTAGCGCAGCATACATACAGCATATGGCAGTGGCTTTAGATTAGGGGTGTGCCATGTATATTGTCTACAAAAATATCGTAATTGTTGCTTTAACGATATGCGATGACATTATGGAGTATATCCCTCACTTTACAAAAACACCTAGTGAGTGCATGCATACTCTATGTGATGTAGTAGTGCACTTGCATGATTTAGTCTATTAAAATGCCCCCAATAGTCAAGATAAGGGACAAAAATGCCCCTGTATGTCTTTTATATTTATATCATTTGATACAGTTAATATCACATGAAGAGTGCCGTTTTTTTCTCCAAATAGCAGCACGATTACAAATGTGATGTAGATTTATACAAATTCAATAAACAAAAAAGTAATATTAAGTTACATTTTAGACACATTATCTCCATTTCACCAACGTAAATAACGCCACAGAACTGTTTTGCATCTCTGAGCAGCACCCATGGTGTTTCATTACTGAATGAATGAATGTCTTGAATGAATCGGTTGAATGAACCATTCAATGACTCACTCAATCCCTGCATCCCAATGTCCATACTATCCATCCTAAATAGTATGTGAGATTAGAATAAGTGTGTCCTAAAGCATAGTATGTTGAATAGAGTATGCTAAAAGTCCACGGGTGGTCTACTATTTCCGGTAGATTTTTGAAGTGTGGATCCGTGCACACTATAAAGGCTAATATTGCCCACAACCCATTGCACTTTGGAGGATTCGGTTCAGAACTACAAACACAATAGCCTGGATGCCAGATGAACTTAGCCCCGCCCACAACATTTGAGGTTGGGAAGTTCGGTCTGGACTCGATCCGTTGTGGAGCAACTATGCTGTTCGGACCAATCAAATTGTCAGGGCGGGCTTTACACGATGATGGACAGATGATCAACAGTAACGTAATCATCCACGTCACCAAAGAGCGTTTGGGTTGAATTCGTTCTAATCCTAAACGGAGAACTTGTTCATAAATGCATTCACCTTTACTATTCCTCTCAGAAACGATGATCGTGTTGGTAAGTACTCCGTGTATCCTTAAATCATTTTTACAACACCGGCAAAGATCGTTTACACTCATCTTCTTCTTCTACTTCTTCCAGCGTGTGTGCAGTTGAGTTCTGTTGACAACTATGGGTCGCTCATCACTTACTCCATTGCTCTGATTGGTTGTAGGTCTGTCCAATTGAGTGCAGAGGCGTTGTCTTTCCTGGTTCGGTTGAAACGCCCCATAATCACAGCCCAATGGAGCAGTATCAGACTCCTATCCTGACTAGAATCTGAGTATGACGAAGTCAGGCTAGCAAACACGAGTAAAAAGTGTTAAAAAAAAACAACTACTACATAACGTGACGGATATGTGCGACCGGCGGTGAGAGGTTTAGATACAGGTTTGAGTGATAATCATAGTTTAACCTAAATGTTATCTGTGTTAGATTTCATCTGCAATAACAATGTGGACTTTTATAAAGATAAGTTCGGTCATTAACTTTTAAACGCAAGGCGACTGTAGCTTCTCTCTGATATGGTAGGAAATGAAATTGGAGGATTTCAACTGTGACAAGATGATTGACAGGCCTGTTCACAGTGACAGGATGCGTATGATGTGGTAGCATGTCCCAAAGCTTGTCTTGAAAAAAAAAAAAGTGAGTATATACACTTTTAGGGCGTAGTACAAGTAGACAAATTGAGATGCAGCAAATGCTTCTTTCCTGAATGAATCAGCCGTTTGAATCTCAATGACTCGCTCATTAACAGTGACTTGCTGCCATCTATATCAATATGCCAAATATCAATATTAGCCTTTTTTTGTTTAAAGCATCAAAACATTATGCATTTGTAACTTCAGGTTAAACATGTCCCTCTGAGCTCATTAAACCGTCTGTGTAAGTGATCTAAAAGCCACTTCAGATGCAGATTCTGTGTTTCCTCTGCATTGCAAAGATGAATTTTGTTGATGCTGATTTAATTTGACTGTAACAGCCCTATTGTGACTTATTCTAATTTGATTAAATTTGAGAATGTTGACGCAAAAGATGATGCATACATTTAATTAGGTTAGAAAAATGGCTTTATAAAAAGGTAAAATGCCCATAAAAGGAAAAATACTTGAAACTTATCGGAAAATATCATTTCTGTCACTGCTGCGAACTGACCACCTCTCAGAATGAAGAAGATCAAAAACTTTAGAAGTCAGCTGTCCACGGCAGTCCTATACCTGCACAATAACACACTTTTAGCAAAATATTGTCTAATTATCATTCTCGATAAAATCCCAGAAAATATTGAGATATCATTTGTCAATATCACACGTCCCTACTTTAGATAAAAGCATCCAAATGAAGGTAAATGCACAAACCCACATTGACAACACTTCATTACAAAAACTGAAGTTTATCTGTGAACAAAATAAGGGGTAAAAAAGGCTTAAACGTGTCTTTGCATCCAGCAGTTCTGAACAAAATCATGGTAGCGATGATTCTTCTACAGTCCAGACAGACGCTCTCATTTTGGGTCACTTCAAGTCTGCCGTTTAAATGTGCAGGGAAACAATTATAAAATGTACACAACTGAAAACCTACAAAAGGAAAATAAGGGTACGGCTGGTGCTGAATGAGAGCCGTTCAGCACTGAAGAGCTAAACGACAGCGTACTGCTGATACAACAGCTCACGAATCCTGTAGTAGTCATCACAATGGCAGCCTTCCAGACAGATGCGGCCCGCTTCCGTCTGAGAGAGCGAGAGAGAGAGAGAGAGAGAGAGGTCAGTGTTGTACAGCACGCAGTGAGGTGTTCAGGTAAGCATGCTGGGGGCGTTCACACAGCATGCACAGAATGGGTTCTTGCATACAAAAACAGCGAAACACTGGAGTCTCAAGATGATTTTAACACAAAAAGTCACAAATTGAAAATTCACTGCAGAAATGCATCTCAAAGGTGACGTCCCAGAATTGCAGGATCCAGATTAAGCCCAAGAACACATCATGATTGTATGCATTCACTAAGTCACTATAGTCACGTGCTGTCCACGAAGCAAACACTACAGATGATTTGCATATTGTGAGGTGTAATCTGATTCCACTCACCCTCCTGACAGCGACCAGATTATTACACACCAGTACTCCGCCCACAAACTCCGCCTGGATCCCTTCGCGCAGCAGAACCTGCTTAAAGTCCGACAGTCGGGGTTCGTTGATGAACACAGACTGATGACCTGGGACCTGTGAAGAACACGTGTTATTTCACGTTACTACCCATGCGTACTCAATGTGTAAGGGATAATGTACATCCAGTCGGTTGTTATCGCAAAATAAACAGGTTTTATTTTGTGATAACCGGCTGGATGTGCATAATCCCACTTATTACACATTGATTTGAGTTGGAATAATTAGCTCATTAAACACAAAGCTTCACTAGCAAGCAGGCTTGAGCCTAGATGAACAAGCAAGTTCAAACAAAACAGACATTTAAGGGATAATGCACAACGTATCACTTTTTACACAGCTTTTCACAACATACTGTAAATAATGACGGGGACATGAAGTACTACTACTAATACAGAATTTATATTGTACATTGAGTACAGTCGATAACAGAGGTGCAAGATGGCACCGGCTGCGTTTAAATGACATGAGAGCACGATATCCACATTGTGATATGAGACATGAAAGAAACTTGCGCACCGCTGACCGCCGGAAACTAGTTATTTTAGTCTACAAAGTTTTAAAATATAGATATTTTTCTTATACAAACGCGCCACTTCGCTTCAGAAGGCCTTTATTAACCCCCCGGAGCCGTGCGGAGCAGTTTTATGATGGATGCAGTTTTATGGACTTCAAAAACAAACCAACAAGTCAATGTCATCAGAATGCAAGGAAGAGCCAGGAGTTTAATATAACTCAGATTTTATTCGTCTGGAAGAAGAATGTCATATACACCTAGGATGACTTAAGGCTGAGTAAATCATGGGTTAATTTTTATTTTTGGGTGAACTAACCCTTTAAATATCCAGATGAGCATAATTATACAGCGTTGCTATTGACGATGATCATTATCGGGCAATAGCTGACCTTGGAATTTCACACCTGACCAATCAGAATCAAGCATTTCAGAAGAGAGCCATGTAATATAACACCTTCTCTGTTCATCTCAGAGCCTTTGGGGTGTTTAATGAGATGTTTGGCTCCTTCAGCCAGCAGATCTATTTCAAAGTCTTTCCGCTGATGTCTGATAAACTGTATCGTATATATTTTTACCTTCATCGTGAGCTCAGTTTATCCCAATTTACATTGTAAGCAACTCTCTTTGTATCTAGGGATGCACGACAACTAAAAATAAAACTAGACTTACTGCTATTATGAAAACGCAAAGGCAGTTTAACTGAATACATTTATGCGCTGTGTTTCTTACACGTGAACTGCTCATTATGGCCGCTGTAAGTTTAGTTAAGTTATAGTTTGTTTCGTTTTAACGTGCATTTGGGAACGCAACATGCACCAACAATCTTCTCATACTGTGATTATCAACAGAAGCAGCTTTAAGGACTCAAATAAAAGTTTAATTGCACAGCTTTGCAAAATTAATATTATACTACTTTTCTTAAATACTTTTTGTGTTCATTTTACAGTGAAATACTACAATAACAATAGTAGGGCTGGGTAAAAAATAAGACTTTCTTGATTTTAATAGTTTTTTAACGAACCAATATCGATTCTTAAATCCCAAGAATCGATTAGTCATCCTGTTTTCAGTTGATGAATGAACGGGACATTATAGCGCCCCTCCCATCCAATAAATCGCAATAATCTTTGTGCTTTGTTACTATTGATATGAAACCCATTTTATTACTAAAATTCAAAAACAGTGCTTTGGCGCTGCAGCGTGAGATCGCTCTGGCGCAGCTCAAGAGAAGCGGCACATGAACTGATCATCTCCACCTTTAATACCAGTTACATAGCGAAATAATCACAGATGAGTATCTGAAAGTGTGTTTAAAGATACAGTACAACGAATCGAAATCCGTATCATGCCACTTTGAATCGCTCAGTGTTTCAACCGCGGAAAGACATCAAAACAGCTTGTGAACAGTCACGTTATAACGTCACATTTACCTCAGAAACACCACCAGTGACCATAAACTCGTTAGCCAGCTAGACAAATGAACTCCAGAGAGGAGCATTGTGATAAACATATGCACCATATAACATATTCATTATCATTTATGTTCGTCAATATTTAATGCATGTTTGAAAAAAATCTGGCAAGTTTTAATGACAGCCACCATTTTAAATGTTTCATATAACTTTATTATTATTAAAAAACATTGTGCAATTTAAATGTTTGTATAGAAGTCAGTTCATTTTTACCTTCAGTATTATAGTAGGCTAATGAAGCCTATAGGCTACAACTGACTCCCACAGCATTGGTTCAGAGATTTGTTTCCCTTGAGAAAATTTGCCATGTATTGCCATATATATCCCAAATAACCGATATTGAATAGAAATCGAATTGTGAAATTCACAGCCCAATTCGTATTGTGTAAATCACAAACAAGAACAGCAATTTTCTTTGCAATTTTAGAATGCAATCACAATTTTTACCAGGTTCCACCTCATTTATTTCCCCCTATTCTCTCGTTTTCTCTAACTAACAAACTCGCATCATTTCCATGTTAAACTTCTCCTTTATGTTGTATTTAAGGTCTCCCTCACCTCATTAGCAGGCAGCGGTTCCAGCGTGGGTATGACGTCACTTTCCTCCGAGATCTCCCGGTCATCCTCTCCAAACAGAGTCTTCATGGCCCGCTGGTTAGCCGTGACGCTGGGCTCAGTCGAGAGGTCCGGCGTGACGTCCATGGCCGGTTCTCCATCCTCCGTCTCCTCTTTCGCTTCTCCCATCTCCGCGATGACACCCGTGTCCACCTTTTCCACCCGCATGTCCAGAACGCCGTCGATCCAGGCCAGCTCTGTGTCTTTGGCTTTACAGAACTGCAGCGAGCTGACCAGAGAGTCCTTCAGCCTGACCTACAGCGACATTGATCAGTCGGTCAATATTTCAGACGACTGGACCCTTTTGCTGCATATATATAAGCATGTCACCAAGCAAGACATTCACAAAATACATTTTATTTTAAACGTCTAATTTCTTTAAATAACCTCATATTAAATGAGACTAAACTGAATATTTATATTTTTTAAAAAGTTAAATGTTACACAACTTGAAAAATAAATAAATAGTGAATCAGTCAAGCTGATTAGAAATGGCGAAAAATTGGTTGTGTAAAACAATAGTCATAGGAATAAAATACAATGAAAAAGTATTTTCACTGATATTTTGACCCTCAGGTCGTGTTCGGGTCATTTTGACCCAGAGAGGTTTTTCTTTTTCCTGAAAATGCAAGTTAACATTGAATCGGATTGGAGTAAAACTTACTGACTTTACTCACCCAGTGAATAACTACGTAGCCAAAAAATTAAACATTATAAGACGTGGGAGGAGGGAGTGAGACCGGTGCGTGCTATAATAACATCAAATTTTGATCTCGGCTTATATTGGTCAAAAATGGCCATCCATTAAATATGAATGGGGGAGATCGAAAATAAGAGAACCATTAAGTGTTCAGGAACATGTTCATCATATTCATGGACACATATTTACACGTGTGCTTGCAAAAGATAAAGGCCTCGCTCAGACCTTTTCATGTGTTGGTACACGCACACTCGCACTACCGCGAACACACACACACACACACACACACACACACACACACACACACACACACACACACACACACACACACTCAGACACTTATTTGTAGGCCACTCATTTTGGATCGGTAACACCACAAGTGTGACTTTAAGACTGGTTTAATTTTAAGGATCAGAGAGGGGGACGAATATTATAAGTGGGTATAAGTATATATATATAGAAAAAAATATACAGATTTTTAAGCTTAAAAACATGCAGAAAGAAGCATTACCTGGTAAATGTGGGTCTCGCTGGTGGCATCCACCGTCTCCTGCAGTTTTGGCATGTAAACTTTGATGTCTTTCCCGCTGAAGGCCTTGCAGGACTCGGCCAGGTCCTGACTGGCCTCAGGCGGGCCATGAACGATGACTAGCTGTCTGGGTTTCATCTGGTTTATGATCTTCTTAATGGAGTCCCCGTCAGAGCGGCCCTCATAATCGATGTAGGAGACTCGAGCTCTGAGACACAACAGATGAATGAAGGACTCTGAATGCTGTATCTGGGTCATTCTACCAGAAGTATGACCAAGCTATACGATATTCATTTTTTTTTTAAATCATCACCGCAACACATACAAAGATGAATTTGACCAACTATGGTAAGATTAAGCTATATAATAAATAAATTTACCTTTTAATACTCAAAGTTGCAGTATATAGACAAATGTAACCACATTTCAATTTTACATTTTTTTTTAACCAAAACATCACTAACAAATTACATAATCATAATTACTTCATAACTAATATAACTGATAATTTTTCTGAAGATTTAAATGGTTAGTTCATCATTTAGGACTGAAATCTCTTCATTTGTGCATCAAAAGTCTTACGGGTTTGGAAAGACACGAGGGTGAGTAATGACAGAATTTACATTTTTGGGTGAACTATCCCTTTAAGTCTGTGGTGTAACAGAATATATATTAGGGTTGTCCATCGTGATGGCTGACCGACATCACGATGGAGAGCCACCATCATGATGCCATGCCCCCGTTGCTAGTCTTGCGAGTGACACACACTAATCCTAGTCTCATCTATAGTTAGCCTAAAAACTTTTCAGGGACTTTGCTCTGTAAATTAAATTGAGAATATGTCTATGCCAGAGTCTGAAAATACAGTGTCAGGCAGGCTACACAAATGTTGATCTTGACATTGTTAGCCTCTTACATGTCTTACACTGTACATTTAACTTAAAGTATTTAATTTTGTACAAGAAAACAGCATAGGCTACAAAATAAATGTTGTTATTGAAATATTTGTAAAGTGGGAACTACACGAATGAACGTTTAAGAAAACAATATGCAAAATCAAAATTAAATAGCTCCATAACAGATAGCGAAATGTGTATGCAACCTATTGGAAAGCGCGGATGAGTATTAAGACGGATTTATATTTCTGCGTCGGACCTGCGCCGTAGCCTCTACGCTGTGGGCTACGTGACGATTTTCATTTATACTTCTGTGTCGTTGTCCACGGTGACACACAGTTACACATGCAGAGGGAGCATGTGTACCCCTGAGGGAGGGGTTCTGGCAGACCAATCACAGCGCTTGCGGTCCGCGTAGAATCGACACGTTGTTAAATTTTTTGGAGAGGTGCGTCGTAGTCTACGCGTGCAACACACAACCTATGACGTAACTATGGCGTACACTCGACGCATTGGGCTTTAGTTGGATTAGTGAAATAACGAAATTATAGTCAAGTAGAAAAAAAATATCTATGTAAAGAGAGATAGTAAAATAAAGTGCACAACTCTTAAGTGGAAGGAAGCTACTTTTTTCCCCTCATGTGCAACCTACACTCACCTAAAGGATTATTAGGAACACCATACTAATACTGTGTTTGACCCCCTTTCGCCTTCAGAACTGCCTTAATTCTACGTGGCATTGATTCAACAAGGTGCTGAAAGCATTCTTTAGAAATGTTGGCCCATATTGATAGGATAGCATCTTGCAGTTGATGGAGATTTGTGGGATGCACATCCAGGGCACGAAGCTCCCGTTCCACCACATCCCAAAGATGCTCTATTGGGTTGAGATCTGGTGACTGTGGGGGCCATTTTAGTACAGTGAACTCATTGTCATGTTCAAGAAACCAATTTGAAATGAGTCGAGCTTTGTGACATGGTGCATTATCCTGCTGGAAGTAGCCATCAGAGAATGGGTAGATGGTGGTCATAAAGGGATGGACATGGTCAGAAACAATGCTCAGGTAGGCCGTGGCATTTAAACGATGCCCAATTGGCACTAAGGGGCCTAAAGTGTGCCAAGAAAACATCCCCCACACCATTACACCACCACCACCAGCCTGCACAGTGGTAACAAGGCATGATGGATCCATGTTCTCATTCTGTTTACGCCAAATTCTGACTCTACCATCTGAATGTCTCAACAGAAATCGAGACTCAGACCAGGCAACATTTTTCCAGTCTTCAACTGTCCAATTTTGGTGAGCTTGTGCAAATTGTAGCCTCTTTTTCCTATTTGTAGTGGAGATGAGTGGTACCCGGTGGGGTCTTCTGCTGTTGTAGCCCATCCGCCTCAAGGTTGTGCGTGTTGTGGCTTCACAAATGCTTTGCTGCATACCTCGATTGTAACGAGTGGTTATTTCAGTCAAAGTTGCTCTTCTATCAGCTTGAATCAGTCGGCCCATTCTCCTCTGACCTCTAGCATCAACAAGGCATTTTCGCCCACAGGACTGCCGTGATACTGGATGTTTTTCCCTTTTCACACCATTCTTTGTAAACCCTAGAAATGGTTGTGAGTGAAAATCCCAGTAACTGAGCAGATTGTGAAATACTCAGACCGGCCCGTCTGGCACCAACAACCATGCCACGCTCAAAATTGCTTAAATCACCTTTTTTTCCCATTCTGACATTCAGTTTGGAGTTCAGGAGATTGTCTTGACCAGGACCACACCCCTAAATGCATTGAAGCAACTGCCATGTGATTGGTTGATTAGATAATTGCATTAATGAGAAATTGAACAGGTGTTCCTAATAATCCTTTAGGTGAGTGTATATAGAAAGCACGGAGTCATTAGTTGTGTTAGTAAAATAACGAAATTAGAGATAAGTAGAAAATAATATTTATGTAAAGAGATATAGTAAACACCCCCCACCCCACCGACGATATCATCGTCCATGGCAGTGTTTCAACTGCCAATTTAGAGGACGTCGCCAAACAATAATATATGCACAATATATTCAAAATAATAATAAAACTTTCTTGTTTGAAGAGATTTTTCTTTTATTAATTTCCAACACAAAACTAACATATATCATGAAAAAATATTTTATGTTGACATGCTCTCTAACACAGGGACAGATATTTTCCCGGGACACCCTCATAATTATAACAGTGATTAAGCATACGTTTTAATGGTTTAATTACATCTTAATAATCTAAAAGCATGTCTAATATTGAATTCATAAAACTTTAAACAACTTAATATTTTATTAAATTTTCTACAATAATTTGGCCATATGAAATAATTTTATTTAGAATTCTGTGTTGTCTGGTTAAATTTTTCTGGATTTATAATTTAATACAAATGTATTATCAAAAAAACGATGGCGGCATAAAACATGAACAATTTAATCTTTTAAAATGTAGTCCAATCCTTTTAGTACAATTCCTTTTATTTTATGGCAAACAAAGCGCTGCACAACAGAGGTTTACTGTTAAAATTAAAACATGGAAAAACAGTGATTATGCCTTTAATAGGGCGCCATGATTTTCTGCGATGCAGAAAATGAGTCATAAAATCGAATTTACTGTATAACACGGAATTTGTCACATTTTTGATGGATAAAAAAGCAGGTCAGTAAATTTAAATAAAATCGCTATATAGACTAGTGTCTGAATATTAAACCGCAAAAAGACTATTTAAATACGAATCCTGCACGTTCTGCATGTCTCTGTGGTTTCATTTAGCCCCGTCAAAATGAAAGATTTAACTTGACATAAATATATTACTGTTGTACAGTAGAATTTAGATACCTCAATGTAATATATTATTATTATTATTATTATTATTATTATTATTAATAATAATAATCAAAACTTTATTTTTTAACTCTTTCCCCGCCAAACACAGAATTTTCCGGGTTTCCGTGTTTTCACTGTTAGACGCTGGGGGGCGCTATTATACATCTTCTGAATGAGTACAGAATCTGCTGATCAAAAACAAGGGGGTAATCCAGCACCCGGAAAGCGTGCCTTCCATAGGGGCAGCCATTGCTAACCAAGCCATCACCTGCTGTTAGCGTTCCATTCATTTTGGCGTCACTTTGACAGCGAATAATTTGACATCTGAGGCGTTTAAAGACTCCATTTGTCCATTGTTTATTTCTAAAGAAACACGACAGTGTATTAAAGGCTCCATTCCCTTGCACCTTACACTATCACCCCATAGAAGCCGTTTCTGTAAAAATAGGCTAATGATTGAGTCATAACCACACGACTCTCCGTCACACAGTAGAGAAATTACCGTATAGACCCGTATAGACAGGAGGAGAAGCTCGCAGGCAATCTTTTACCGTCTGTGAGGCAATCAGGGGGACATGGAGGCATAAAGTCCGATAAAGTCAAGGGAGAAGCATGAGGGAGAAGCCCATAGGGAGCCAAAATCTCTGCAAAATTCGGTGATTCAGATTTGACTTTGCACAACTACTAGAAGACGTACAGCTGTCAGAAAGGTTGCTCACGTCACATCTACCTCGACAAGCTCAGTCTGAGGCTGCGCAGCACGCTCAGCCATCAGGAAGTGAGCGCTTCTAATTAACTTCACTTCTCTCTGTTGAAGTCTATGAGGTCGCTGTGTCCATTTCTTTTACTGTCTATGATCAAAACACGCGAGGAAGACGCAGTAAAACAAGCGATCGTATGCAAGCAGATCCATATGTAAAATAACGTGATCATCAACATTAAACAGCATATAAATCAAAACTATCTAATTTTACTGAATGGGATGTTGACCCAGGGCGAGCTATAGGACTGTGCAAGCATTAGGGGTGTTGATGGACTCCATCGGTGTTTGATCATCGCTCTGAAGCTGATCTGAATGCAGTTTGATAATTTGATTCTCAGCTTTTTGTTCAAAATGTTGCTTTTTTTTAATGAAACTTACCCATATTCAAGTGTTGATAAAAAAAAGGAATGCATGAAGCTAGAATAAGTTTTTTTTTTTGTTTAAAAAAAGAGGGTCAGCTCTTTTGATATATTGCATGCTCAGATATTCATAAAACAAAATATTGTATGGGCTAATACATTTTTGTGAAAATGGTCAAAAACTTTGGCGGTGGCTGGCAACTATTTTTTTTTAAAACACTGGCGGGGAAAGAGTTAAGGAATAATCTCAAATTTTCTTATTTACTGTACAAATAATAACAGGCTAAATTTGTGTCAGTTCCAAGTTAAACTGACGGATTGTCATGAAGACCTTTGAGTTCCTGTGTGTATATGATTAAGACAATAGTTTTTAATCAAATGAAACGCTGGTAAAGTGACTCAGAGTGGCTCTGAGTGTGCAGATAAGGTTCATGTGTTCATGTGCTCGTATAGTGAGATGACAGACGCTGATTAAAATCACTAATGGAGTCTAAACTCTCATTATGTACCGGTTCAGCAGCAAATAAAAACCCAAGCCACAGAAGAGCAATTCATTAGAGATGGACAGAGGGTTATTAAGAGTGTAAGGTCAGTTAAAACCTACAGCAGCGTAATGGCGAACACTGACAATTGTGTATACAAGTGTTTGTGAGAAACATGGGTATTTTTAACTGACTCTAGGATACCTCTATGATTTTACATCTCAGCAAAAGCGTGACATTTTTACCAAACGCTTATTCGTGACGATAACATGCTAGAGGGAGAGCGACCCCTGCAGGCCACAGTCAAGAATGACACATCCTGAACACAAATACAAATACATAGAATAGATCCCAAACACTGCCGTAGCGACTAAACGGTTAATATTAACTCAAGCATTATTTTAACTCATAATTAGTAATAACAGTCAGACAGACAGTCTTGATGTCATCATGAAGTCCTCACCTGATCTCTAGTGTTTGTGTGTTACTGGTGCATTTGGTGGGGACGTCGGACAGGTCTTGCTCCATGGGCTCGTCTCCGTTAATCAGTCCAGACTCCAGTTTGCTCTTCTCCTCTTCAGTGGCCTGAAGCTCAGGAACCAGAAACTCCTCTGGCCTGAGGGTCAGAGGTCAAAAGGTCATTCCTCAGAAAATACAGAACTGATACATGAATTGCATTACACAAACATAAATCAAAGCTTTTTATAGGGAAATAATAAATACATATCCTCAGGGATTCACAAAACATGCTGGTTTTTATTAGCTGACAGAGTAAATATAAGCACAAACCCATGAATACCACATAATGGTATTACCGTCACCATACTTTACTGTAAGGGGAAGAACGCAAACTCATTTATGGACTTGGCAGATGCTTTTATCCAAAGTGATGCACATTGCATTTAAAGCAGTGATGTTTTAGTATATATTTTATCACTAAATATAGTATGTGTATATGTGTATATATATATATATGTGTGTGTGTGTGTGTGTGTGTGTATATGTGTATATATATATAAAAATATAATATTGTATAATATGTGTATGTATAATATTGGTTGCCGTTTTTGGAGCTTGTGGCGGACTACAGAGACTGTGTTTTTTTACAGTGTGTTCAGGGGACAGGCAGCTAGCGAGGAGATGTTTGCTGTATGTGACAAAATGTTTTGGCCTAAAAACACATGACATCGCTTAGAGCACCTTTAAGTAGGTGCGAGTTTTCCTACACCTTGAAACTTTTAGTTTTATAAATGGGGTAAATCTTTGAAGGATGAAAAAATTATATTTTGGCCATCACTTTAAAAATAACATATGATAACATTAGCGTTTTGAATTGCTGGAAAAAGTTGTGAAGTACTTGAAAGCATTTTACTATTCCTGCCAAACTTTCATGGTCACAGTTATTGTTATTATATTAAATCCATGGCAAACGTTGCTCATTTGTGGACTGAAAGCCCTCCAAAACATGCCAATTCATGGCACAGTTTCCACGTCAGTGCTGTTTGATCTGATAGAGATCTACGGTTAATAACGGAGAACTCTGCGCTGAATCAGGAATGCTTCTCACTAGATCTCAAAGCAATGTTCTTAATTCTGTGACGAATTCAAATTCTTTCTTTCCTGGATCTAGGTGGGGACACCTAAACTTCATCTATATTACCGATCTGCCCGCACTGACACTATATGATACTTGAAATGAGCTGGAGAACATCACCGTTTCACCAGAACGGCTGTACAAATTCTGTTGCATTATTTTCCTGTTAACAATGTGAAGCTGCTTTGAAACAATTGGACTTGTTAAATAACCTATATAAATAAAGGTGACTTGGATCTCCCAGCGCTGCGTAGTAACAGTGTCGCGAGATAGATTGACTCGTGAGTAGCTCCAGCTCGCGATCGCTGCAAAATATACTAGTAAATATCGGCACAAACCCATGTAATACTGCATTCCATCACTTCACTTTAAGGGGAAGAACTCGAATTCATTAAAATGTATGGATTTGGTAGATGCTTCCATCTAAAGAGATTTACATTGCATTCAAGCTACACATTTGATCAATTGTTCACCTGATGATTTCTCCGTACTCATCCCACTTGATTCGCTCCTCGTGTGTAGGGAACATAGGGTAGGACTTCTTGGCCTGTTTGAAGAAGCTGCCCTTCCTCCCGCCCTCGCCCTTCATCATCAGGTCGTGATGTTTGGTCTTCACCACTGCCGGCTGCTCCAGATCGTCCTCCATATCGCTCTCATCGCTCGAGTCCATGTCCACCCTGACCAAGAACACAGAATGCTGTTACTGAACCACAAATGCAAAGCTGTGAATTAGATCTGAACAGATCACTGAACTCGTGAAATGGCTTAATGAGATTATTAAACCACAAATGGCCGAGATCACCATCAACGAGGCGGGAAAACGAAGAAATGACAGCAGAAAAGGGTGGTTGACTGTGCTTCTCTCAGCATTGTTAGGTTAAAATCAATATGAATGTATAAAGTAAACTGTATACTTTATGTTTTTGAGCATTTTTAAATGACCTTTCGAAATCCTGTAGTTAATATAATGGTGTGATTTTTAAAACGCAGAATTATTCTGTATATTCTCTTAATGTGGGGTCATAACTGACTGTATAATTACTTTAAAATGTAGTTTAAAGTACAGCATATCGCATGACATTATTAGGACAAATCAACTTTATATTACAACAGTATCATAAAACCGTAATAGTTATATTGATAATACTATTATTAATTAAATAAAATGTCATTTTATTGTGTACGGTGTTATTTTAGCAATATTAATATATTACATGTGTAACAATTCACAATTGTATTTTAAAATAAGTCGACTGCTCCAAAAATAATAAATGTAAATGAAATTATTATTATTATTCAGCAAGAATGCATTAAATTGATCAAAAGTGACAGTAAAGACATTTATAATGATACAAAAACAAACAAATGCTGTTCTTTTGAATCAAAATCTTGAAGAAATATATCAATTTCCACAAAAATATGAAGCAGCACAACTGTTTTCAACATTGATAAAGCAAATGTTTCTTGAGCAGCAAATCCTCATATCAAAATGATTTCTGAAGGATCATGTGACACCAGGGGCGTAGCCAGAACTTTTCTTCAGGGGTGCCCAGGTAAGATCCAGTGATTTTATTGGTGTGGCCAAAAAAAAAAATCCCCCTGCTTCAAATCTAGAGAAAATGACTGTATATCCTGCGTGGAATACCTCAAAACGGATTTCATGTCTCTGCATCTCCGCAAACTGGTTAAACTGTATAATCGTTCCTATGCCTGGCATTAAACTCTCTTCCATATGAGTCTCCGTATACTGTAACCAGTAGAGCTTTTTTTTTTACGTTATTAAAAATGCAAGGGCGTGTTCATTTATATTTTCGTTACAAAGTGCAACTGTAAATGGCTGTGCTTTCTTGTGCTATCCATCACAGGATATGTGCGTAATGTAGGCTGTGTGTGTAACCATTTGTTAATTTTGTTGGCTAAACCTTAAGGTTTTTTTTCCATTCCATTGTGCTAATTTTCCATTCTTTTTCTATGTAAACATGCACTTGAACATTTTTGACCGCTGTGTTCGTGTCTCGCGCTGCTGTGTTTTTGTTTATGCTTGTAAAGCTGCTTCATCAAGCGTGCATTTGCAGCGTTGCCATGTCCACTTGTTATAGGCATCCTTGGGCTTGTTATTTTTCTCATATTAATAGGTAGTGACAACTTAGTTCAGCTGGAGTGTGTACATGGCCTTTGTGCCAATGTCAGTTTTTTTAACTGAGAAAAATCAGCTGTTAAAGCCATAAAAAAGCTTGCACAACAGGGGTGGCCAAGCTTCAATCAGCTATAGCTATTCCCCTGTGTGACACTGAAGACTGTGTCATTTTGATCACAGGAATAAAATATAATTCACATAGAAAACATTTTAAAGTGTAATAATATTTCACAATATCACTGTTTTTACTGTAGTTCTAAACAAATACAGTGAATGCAGGTATGGTAAGCATAAATGTGAACAGCATTTGCAACAGAGCGTGGGTAAAACATGAATTCATTTGGAGAAAAGGGTTTTGCACACCCTGATCAATATGAGAGCTGCTGCTTCAAAGCGAGTTTATTCCTCTTTAAGCAGCGGCAGCAGATGTTGAATGTTTATCTTTTTGACCCAATCGTGCAGCTCTAGCATGAGTGATTCATACAATATTTACAGCTATAGACTTTTTTTCAGTGAGGATCTGTCCTTTGAATATTTCCCACACTACACTTGATAAGTGCTGTAAGACTGATGTGGTTTGATAAGCAGTGCATTCTGGGTGAATCAAAGCCATTTTTCATTCTGACAGTGTTTTAGTCATAAACACATTTCCACTCACTCCTTCGCCTGCTCCAGTTTTTTGGCAGCTTCTTTCTTCATTTTCTCTTTCTCCAAGTACTCCTCTAGTTCTCGTCCTTCCAGTCTGCAACGCTTTCTTATCTGGTTTAGAAAAAAAAAAAAAGCATCAAAATAAGTCAAACATATCAGACGCTGCACAGTCTTATAGTTGGAGCGCACATCCTCTGACCATCATACTGCGCACAAAAACGATCGGAGAAATCAAAAGCACTACAGAGGAATAACTAAATCACAAGATCTGCCAAAGTTTGTGGGATCTGATCGATGGTATTCAGAGATTTGTCTGAGAGACGTAATAAGCAAACTAGTTACATACAAGCAACACACATTCAAATCAAGTTGTTTTTGTAACACTTTACAATAACGTCTCATGAATAATTTACAAGTCATTGTCTCATAGGATAAGGCCCCACAGTCTCACGAATAATTATTAGATGCGTCATCGATGTTCTATAGTGTTTCGCCATGTCACATCCGGTGATGCTGACGTAGATATTAAACCTGGAAGATGAAAATAGCACAAAAAGCCCAAAATTAACAATGTTTGCCCTGAAAGTAAAATGGGCTAATTTTAACAAATAAGACCTTATTGTAAAGTGTTTTTGGTCACACTTAGTTTAAATGTTCAATTCTCACTATTAAACTACTACTTTTGCCTCAACAAACTCCTCTAATTACTGTTTATTAATAGTAAGCTAGTTGTTAAGTTTAGGTAGGGTATGATTAAGGGATGTAGAATATGATCATAAGGCATTAATATGAGCTTTATACGTGTTAATAAACAGCCAATATCCTAATAATACGCATGCTAATGTGCAACTAGTTAATATGAGAATTGGAGTTTTTTGACGTTATGTCCGACAAAAATACTTTACTTTTGTATAATTCTGATCACAAATGTACATTCACAGACAGTTATTGCGCTGTACAAGTGCAAAGTTTTGGTTGGTTGATTTAAAACTGATTCATTTATTTGCATGTCTAATGCCGGGTTCAGACTTTATCATATTAGACTGATTTTAACACGATCCGTTTGACGTATGGTGTCGTGGTGATTCGTAAACGACAATGGGTGTTGGGCGAGAATCAAATGTTTTCTCTCGTATAGTGTGTCATAGTGGACGACAATTGTGACCCTGGACCACAAAACCAGTCAAAAGTGAAAATCTGAGGGTGCAAAAAAAAAATATCTAAATATTGAATCCATGTGGTTTGTGCGGTTCATAATCTGACAGTGACTATTGTAACACACAAAAATATTGTGTAGTCTGAACCCGGCAGTTAAAATAGACCTGACTTAATGCTGATCTGAAAATCTAGGGGCCTCACCTCCAGGTCCATCCTCTTCTCCCCCGGGTTATCTATGAGGTAGCGGGCCAGTGTCCCTGGTGTGGTCCTGTAGGTGAGGATGACCGAGTTCTTGGCATCCTGGCACCACTGTATGAAGAGCTCCCGTGAGAAACCCGACTCCAGATCGGGCTGACTGCACAGAACCACCTTCGGGCTGGGCACGCGGGACAGATCGGCCAGGCTGTGACAGAGCGAGAGGTGGCGGAACTGGAAAGGGTTGTTCCGCTTGTCCTCGAAGCATCGCATCAGTTTATCGCTCATCCACTCGACCTGTGAGAGAACATGAGAACTTGTGCTGTGATGGGAACGTTAGATGAAATATTGAGAAATGTCAATGACGTAGGATTGATATTGGGATGACTGGGATTTTGTTGATGCAAAACTTAAAATTAAACAAGGTTTTGTGCTTTTGGCTGTTTTTTAAAGGGATACTTTAGTGATTAGCATTAAGCTTTGTATCAGGAGGATTTTTTGTCCAGAGGCTAGAGACTACAGCCAGTAGAAGGAGCTAGTTCTGCATGTTATCAACCGCCCATGGGGGGTGGGATCTCACTCACAGCACTCGGCTCGGGCAGCTGCGGGCATTCATGTAAACGGAGTGGTGCGGAGCAAAGTGAGTGTTTCAACTTTTCAAATGAATTCCTGTGAAAGTTAAGCTTCCACAGGCATGATCTGAAAACGCGCCAGACTGAACACGTGTCGTGAATGAATGCCACGCCCGCGCTAACCTCAGCTCTTCGCTCTCGTGATGAATGAGATCTGACTCCTGCTGCGTTTGTGCCGTGACACTCGCTCGGCCCACTCACATTATATTGAACAGACACGTTCAGTTTTTAATTGTAGTGTCTGTTCTCTAACTGAACTAAATGATTTTATTATTATAAAACAACGGTAGGGGCGGTGCCGCGGTGGGCAAGTGATCCAGTGATCCAGTAGCAGTGGCTTTGGGCGTGGCCCCGTTGGGCAGCGAAGCAAGTGCATTCTGGGGGGAGTTGTCTTTCATCCACATGAGCCAAAAACACATTTTCTGGCTTTTCTCAGTCTAGAAGGCACCAAATTCAAAAATAATTTCACATTTCTACTACATAAATGACTCTGTTTAAATACACATTCATCTTCCCAGCGCTGAAGTACCCCTTTAAGCTTTTCATATACTTTATATTCTGTTCAGTGGTTAGTTCACAGCAGTAACAGAAATTAACTTTTCCAATAAGAGGCAATATTGATTGGGAAATTTTCGTTGACAAAATAAAGCAAAACCAAGCAAATTTCATTCAAACAGCAAATTCGTTCAGTCATTGAATCATTCATTAAACTGTAGTGGTGTAATGGTACATGTATTCGTACTGAACCGATTCAGTACAGGATTTTCGGTACGGTGCACGTGTACCGAACGGTACAAATGCAATCTTTAACAGTTAACAGTCGCTTGTTTTAAGCATGGAACTTCAATCCGAGATCCCACGCGAACATATTAAGTATTCAGTCCATTTTATCACGAAATTCAAACGATAAATGTCCTTTTGTCGTTATGCACGATCATCTCTTCAGCCTAAACATGAATCAACAGTATGTTGAAGGACACATTACAGATTACTGAAACGTATCATGTGTCGCGTAATCGCTCAGTGTTTCAACTGCGGAAAGACGTCAATAAAACAGCTTGAGAACAATGATCACATTTACCTCAGGGGTCGTTCAGTGTCCACAGCTGTGAGTTCACTAGAGAAATCAACTCTTTCACTAAATATATGACCTATATTAGCCGTTATATATTCATTATATTCTACTGAACCTGTTAGTGATGTCTTGATTATTTAATGTGTGTTTAAATAAATCTGTCATGGAAATGACAGCCACTGTGTATAAGTGATAAAACAATTTTATAATTAGACTTAGAAGTTAGTGCAAAAGTATTGTTTATTATATCTAAAAATAAAAAGCAACTGAATTTAGGCTAATAGTTGTTATATTATAGTAATGTGCAAGTAAAGGCTTCCTATATAGTTTACACTTTACAGTATTAGCAGATTTTTAAAAATCTTTAATTTAAGGATAGACGCATTTTGTTCAGTAAACCACTGTTCAATAATAAAAAAATAACTATTTTATATTTAGTTCTCTCCCCGGCTGTACCGAACTGTGACTTCAAATCCAAGGTACGTACCGAACCGTCAGTTTTCTGTACCGTTACAGCCCTATTAAACCAATTAGTTTCAAATGCTGATTTAGTCAGTAACGATCGCTGTAGAAATAAAGCTCTTCTGTGGTTTAATTAGGACATAGGACAAAATAAAGCAAAATCAGACAATATTGTTTTAACTCAAAATGTTAACATACTGTTTATTGAACTATCTTATATATTAAAATCAATGACATTTGCAGTCTGGAAAATACAGCACTCTTGCTTGTGTGATATTGATTTTAATACATAAAATATATATCTTATATAAATAAGACAAGTCACAGGGGAAAATGGCCCTGTATATCTAAAGGCTACATCATGCAATGAAAGCATGCATTCCCAAGGCGTTTTTGCTTGGTTTTAACGAGTGGCATGACATATAATGTCAGCTCACGCATTTAAAACAACAATTTCAGTATTACTGTAGACAACACAAATCTCACACCTGGGACTTTGAGAACTCCACCACATTGTAGCTGACGTTGTTGAGCAGGGCGAGCGAGTAGACGCCCAATCCTGCGTCTTTGGTCCTCCAGATCTGATCCAGGAGTTGAGCCAGCTCCAGCACTCGTCCCGCCGTATCCACTGCGATGAGCACATTTCCGTCACCACGGAGAGTCTCCATGACATTGGCTGGAAGAGAATGTAGAACGTCAGAACAGCTTTAGGAAATCTGGTTCACTGTAGCAGTAGGTTTGATAAGTTCTCCTCATCAAATTACTTTTGGCCAAACTATTGGGTTTGTTTGAACTTACTGAGCAGTTGCTCGTCACGTTGTTTCCTGCGAGGCTGTACATACGAGGCGTTGAAGGAGTCTGTGATGAGGAGAGACGGTCTGCTGACGGTCTCCAGGGAGCAGCCGTTCAGATGACTGAGAGGACACAGCAAACATTATGTAAAAATATTTGCTTAATCTACACCTGGCCCCTGTTTACAGCTGGTATGAAGATGTGTTTTAGTCGATCGGATCTCAAGTAGACGAGGGAGACATATTCCCGTTTACACCTGGTGCTTTAATCTGTCTCTTTTGTCCACTTTCATCCACTTCTGTCCTGATTTATTCGAGGGGAGGGTCTATGGGTGGGTAAATGTATGGGTTTTTTCAGATCTTTCCATCTAATGGACAAAATAAGCTCACGCAATTTACATATGAGCACACCCAGAGACAGAAAAACACACGGAGAGCATCAGCTTTAGTTTCTGCTCTGACAGAGACAAGACCAGCCGAATGCTCCGAGTGCGTGTTAGAAATCAGGAATGGAGAGAGAACATTGTGCTCGGTATGTTTTTCATCTTCAAACCAAACGTGTGCCTTCAGCTGCCAAAGTTTAAATCCTGTCTGGCTAGCGCGCTTCCTATAATGTTCACACGTTAGGGCAGTAGAAGGTCTTTTGTGGCTTTTTGAACACCTTCGACCACATGAACGTTTACTCTGCAAAAGCTGAAGTAGAATGTGTTTTCCACTACCTCTGGAAGTGGTCGAAAGTGGACAAGCTCAAAACGTTTTAGACCCCGTTTACACCCGTATTTAGCGTCGTCCACTTGTGATCAGACCGAGCGAAACGCTTCTTAATACTAGATGTAAACAGGACCCTGGATCCGATATTTAAAATCTATGGTTGATTTCACTTTATATTAAAGATACTTTATTATCTGATGTTTGGTTTGAAGACTTCAGATATACAAAGACGGTGCACCCTTACTGCTGAATGGAAGAAAGTGCAACGCGTAATATAGCAGAATAAGTCCCGCCTGAGATGTGCGCTTATGACTGTACGCGCATTGGCTGTTCCAACCTGAAATATAAGCTTTTTAACACTATTTGAGCATTAGAAACAACATTTATGCAACAGTTCAGACCAGATGTGATTGCCGATTCGAAATGTTATTTAAATGTAAGTGTCGCAAGCAGTTTTTGAGATTTCCCCATTCAAATAGCAAGACTTGGATGTCTGAAACAGCCACTTGGAGCCATTGCAAATATGGCCGCTAAGTGAACAGGCTTTCCTTGAAAGGACTGTTGGTCTGATTTCTAATTAACAGAAAGATTAAGCTTTGATCAGTGAACATACATAGAGCATTCAAATTTGGCAAATGAAGCTCAAGAGCGCTTGAATGGTGTGCAAAAACCAATGAGGTTCATTCTCATGTGTCATGTACAAGAACCAAGCTTCTGTTTATGTTCGCTGATCAATAATTATGTGTAACTATATGATGAACCGATTAATTTGGGCTTTTAAAGTGATCATGTCTCTTCAGAAGACCTGGATTAAACCGCTCGATTCATATGGATATATTTTCTAATCTCTTTATGAAGGTTTTGAAGTGTCAGATTGGAGGAACAGAACCTTCTCAGATTTCATCAAAAAGATCTTCATTTGTGTTTCAAAGATGAACGAAAGCCTTATGGGTTTGGAATGAGTAAATTATGACAGATGTGAACTATCCCTTTAATCAAGTAAAACTTTCTGATGCTACATTCACACTTACATCTCCCTCTTGTGGTTGAAATCCACAGCATAGATGATCTCTTCCTCGCCATCCTTCACTATTTTCCAGATAGTGCCACCAATCATGTGACCCGCAGGAAGTGGGGTGATGGACAGACCGTGACCTTTTCCTGTTCATTAATAAATTATGATCAAGATACCAAAAAGGACACATTATCAGATGTTATGGAGAATTAAAGCTTCATAATTTCTGAGGACACGTTTTCTTGCATCTCACCTTTCAGGTTGACGATCTGAGAGTATTTCAGCTGCTGGATTTTGTCAAAAGCTGAATCGACATCATCCAGTGTGAACAGAGAGAAATCTTCTGTGTTGTGTCGAGACTGAGATCAAACAAGATGGCACATAATTAAGGTTTCATCATCAGAAAGTTCTCATTCTGATATTTGTGTTGAACACAACAAAACATTTTTTTTATGGGGATTCCAAGTTCAACTAACAGTCTATGATTCACAGATCTCTGTCAAAGTAAAATCATTTTAATAAAGAATGGTCATATTACAACCCATACTGCATTGTGGCTTTATTTTCATGATAATTAAGCATATTTTAGCCCCAAATTCTAATTTCCTAATGCAAAAGAAAACCTTTACCATTACTGTAATGCAAAAATAATTAAAATAATATATAATATGTTATACTGCATTTATGCTGATTTTCTTTATGGTAATAAAGCAAAAAAATAGATTACAGTAATGAGAAGCATTATTGGGAATAATGCAAATTCATCAAACTCAAGTTAAACATCTGGACGCATTACAGTAATAAATGGTTTTGCCGGAAATGTGCTTAACTGTGAAAATAAAATCCTACCGGTCTGAAAATTGAGTGTATAAAAATTATATATATGTGTGTGTGTGTGTGTGTGTGTATGTGTGTATGTGTGTATATATATATATATATATATATATATATATATATATATATATATATATATATATATATATATATATATATATATATATATATATATATATATATATATATATATATATATATATATATATATATTATATATTTTTTTTTTTTAATTTTTTTATTATTAGTAATTTTAGGGTGAGAGTCACCCATTTAAACAATCACTCAAATAAACCAGTTCAAAATAAACCCAACACAAACTTAAATAATTTTAAGCTTCATATTCAAGAATCTCAAATAGCCTGCCATCATTTTAGGGCTGAAAAAATTTATTCTTAAAATTATAATCTTAACATTATGATTTTCTTTTTTTTTTTTTTTTTATTTGGATTATTCAAATTATTTTATGTTGGTTATTAATCTATATGTGAATGGGTTATTTTTGGTTTATTTGAGTTTTATGTAACATTATATAAATGTTGCCATGAGCGTGACCTGTCAAACCTTTTCTTTGTAAACTACTAATTTGACAATTTAGTAGTATTTCAGATTCATAAAACAATCACAAGCAGTGTGTCATCTGAAACCCGTCCATCTCACCTGATAGAGATCGTACATGAACATCTGGCCCATCTTGTAGACGGGGATGGTGGCGTAGATGGTGCAGTTGAGCCCCAGTTTGCCCACAGCGTACGGTAAAGCGCCCAGATGCAGATGATCAGGGTGAGAGAGCAGCACTGCGTCCACCTGATGGACATACCTGACAGAGACAGGACAGCAAATACACATCACAATCACATACAGCAAATTATATAAATAACACCGCCTCTCATTGTCAAACTATCATACCGCTTCAGGGAATCTATGATGTCCATGGAGAAACTTTCATCCCAGCCACAGTCCAGCAGGAAACGGAACTCGTCCACCTGTAACAGGTAACACAGAGCCGATTCCTCCTGGACTCCGGATAGAGCCGTCAGCTTGATGATGGACGTCATTCTGCCGTCTGACCGATGGATGGACACAAGAGATCATCGGTAAATAACCAACATAAACCCATCACATTTAATATGTTTTAATAACCAAATTTTTGTTTACAAATGTTATTTTTTGAAGCAGATGTAAATAACATGGTATATAAATATGCAAGTCATTCGGTTAAGGATGCACCGATATGAAAACTTTGGCCAATACCAATAATTCTTTAAAACCGATATATACTGGCCCATAAATCTAAACCCGAATTTTTATATATTTTTTGAGTGTCTGATTACAAAAAAATCTAAAGTCTCACCATTAAAAGCCATGTCCCGAGGCTTTTTATGTAACCTACACTCACCTAAAGGATTATTAGGAACACCTGTTCAATTTCTCATTAATGCAATTATCTAATCAACCAATCACATGGCAGTTGCTTCAATGCATTTAGGGGTGTGGTCCTGGTCAAGACAATCTCCTGAACTCCAAACTGAATGTCAGAATGGGAAAGAAAGGTGATTTAAGCAATTTTGAGCGTGGCATGGTTGTTGGTGCCAGACGGGCCGGTCTGAGTATTTCACAATCTGTTCAGTTACTGGGATTTTTTAGGGTTTACAAAGAATGGTGTGAAAAGGGAAAAACATCCAGTATGCGGCAGTCCTGTGGGCGAAAATGCCTTGTTGATGCTAGAGGTCAGAGGAGAATGGGCCGACTGATTCAAGCTGATAGAAGAGCAACTTTGACTGAAATAACCACTCGTTACAATCGAGGTATGCAGCAAAGCATTTGTGAAGCCACAACACGCACAACCTTGAGGTGGATGGGCTACAAACAGCAGAAGACCCCACCGGGTACCACTCATCTCCACTACAAATAGGAAAGAGAGGCTACAATTTGCACGAGCTCACCAAAATTGGACAGTTGAAGACTGGAAAAATGTTGCCTGGTCTGATGAGTCTCGATTTCTGTTGAGACATTCAGATGGTAGAGTCAGAATTTGGCGTAAACAGAATGAGAACATGGATCCATCATGCCTTGTTACCACTGTGCAGGCTGGTGGTGGTGGTGTAATGGTGTGGGGGATGTTTTCTTGGCACACTTTAGGCCCCTTAGTGCCAATTGGGCATTGTTTAAATGCCACGGCCTACCTGAGCATTGTTTCTGACCATGTCCATCCCTTTATGACCACCATGTACCCATTCTCTGATGGCTACTTCCAGCAGGATAATGCACCATGTCACAAAATCATTTCAAATTGGTTTCTTGAACATGACAATGAGTTCACTGTACTAAAATGGCCCCCACAGTACCAGATCTCAACCCAATAGAGCATCTTTGGGATGTGGTGGGACGGGAGCTTCGTGCCCTGGATGTGCATCCCACAAATCTCCATCAACTGCAAGATGCTATCCTATCAATATGGGCCAACATTTCTAAAGAATGCTTTCAGCACCTTGTTGAATCAATGGCACGTAGAATTAAGGCAGTTCTGAAGGCGAAAGGCGGTCAAACACAGTATTAGTATGGTGTTCCTAATAATCCTTTAGGTGAGTGTATATGACAGACTTGCGTTGCACTTAACTCTATTTTCCTTTTATGATGCGATTAAAATCATATTTCAAGCAATTCCAAGCCATCATGGTGAACGGAGCGCATCTAAAGTGTCTCAGCTGAAGGAAATAATCCGTAATTTATCAGATTTAATATATCGGCCAGTTTACCAGACCTGGCCATTAACAATAACATTAAAAATTAACATATATCGGGCGATACCGATATGGTGGCCGATATAGCGTGCATCCCTACATTCGGTACAATAGTACGACCATGTTTTTATAAAACCTCTGTATTGTAATGGTACATGTATCACAGTAATACCATGTTACTCTTTTCAATACATTAGAATACCATGATGCATGAATATGGCAAGAATACATAACGATAATAATGGTATTTATCCAAATATCATGGTATTAGTATCTGATACCTGCACCTGAAACATTAAAAAATTCAGATTCATACAGCCAATTATAACACAATACTAATAAATATGCAGGTAAAATAACAGAGCAGTGTGAAATGTAACTGTAAACTGCAAGTTCAAGGAGAAGAGGCAAAGAATGAATGAATATGAGTATTTATGAGCATTCATACACTATACAATTTCAACATTTAGCTTTAAACTTAATCTAAACTCATTGAAAACACATAGCAGCCAAACCAATGAAGAGATTATCTTTAAAAATGAACTTAATTTATGTACAGAAACACTTGCATACCCGTATCTTGTTATATCCCTTTTGATTTCAGCAGGCTCGGTCACTAATAACTGTTGAAACGTGCTGAAAAATCATATTAAATTCATATTAATGTATCAGATCGGCGGCATGAGATGAGACCAGCAGCCATTACCGCCGCTGCAGACGTCACTAGACTCCACCACTGACAGCACTAAAGGGGTGCTTGCAAATAACTAACAAAAGTCTCGTAAACGATGCATACCAATTTTTTTTTTTTTTTTTACACATAACACATATGGGTTAAATATATCTCTACAATGTAGTTTTTGATAAGAAAAAAAAAATATTTTGGCTGGACGTAATAATTCTGCAGCCTTTCAAACGGTAAAAACAAACACATATCCAAATAACAGCAGAATTTATAAACATTTATTTTTTCAGGATTTTATATAAACTTTAATGTTGGATATTTTGCACAATTTAAACATTTAAATAAATATAAATACCTTGCTTTTTCGTTTAAACGTTACATTGCAGAGGAGAGGAAACTTATAGCACCTCCCTTCAAACTGTCATAATGATAGTTGGTACAGTCCAAAGCCCTCTAACCCTTCCTGCTAATGCTGCTGTGCTAATAAACAGAGAAAACTAGCGGCAGGTAAATTACTTTAAACTCATTTATATATTAACTAAGAAACGTGTTTTTATATTTTATTGTGAATATTTAAGTTAAGTAAACGTTTGTACGAGTTTTCTGCAGAAGTAATGACATTTAAATCTCTACGAGGACAGTAGCAGATAGTGTGGACGCGGGCCCAGAGCGGTCACCTTCACGTCAACACAAACATTGATAATGTGATGTTTTCATTTTGACATTTGTATTTCGATCTGTTTGAAAGGATTCAGTCGATATTAATAGATAGACCGATCAATGAATGCTGCAGAAAATATATATATATATACACACACACACACACAACATATCAGGCATAACATTATGAGCACTGACAGGTGAAGTGAATAACACTGATTGTCTCTTCATCACGGCTCCTGTTAGTGGGTGGGATATATAAGGCAGCAAGTGAACATTTTGTCCTCAAAGTTGATGTGTTAGAAGCAGGAAAAATGGGCAAGCGTAAGGATTTGAGCGAGTTTGACAAGCGCCAAATTGTGATGGCTAGACGACTGGGTCAGAGCATCTCCAAAACTGCAGCTCTTGTGGGGTGTTCCCGGTCTGCAGTGGTCAGGATCTATCAAAAGTGCTCCAAGGAAGGAACAGTGGTGAACCGGCCACAGGGTCATGGGCGGCCAAGGCTCATTGATGCACGTGGAGAGCGAAGGCTGGCCCGTGTGGTCCGATCAAACAGACGAGCTACTGGAGCTCAAACTGCTCAAGAAGTTAATGCTGGTTCTGATAGAAAGGTGTCAGAATACACAGTGCATCTCAGTTTGTTGCGTATGGGGCGGCATAGCCGCTGACCAGTCAGGGTGCCCATGCTGACCCCTGTCCATCGCCGAAAGCACCAACAGTGGCACGTGAGCATCAAAACTGGACCACGGAGCAATGGAAGAAGGTGGCCTGGTCTGAGGAATCACGTGTTCTTTTACATCACGTGGATGACCGGGTGCGTGTACGTGGCTTACCTGGGGAACACATGGCACCAGGATGCACTATGGGAAGAAGGCGAGCCGGCGGAGGCAGTGTGATGCTTTGGGCAATGTTCTGCTGGGAAACATTGGGTCCTGCCATCCAT
This sequence comes from Paracanthobrama guichenoti, assembly GCA_018749465.1. Lineage (NCBI taxonomy): Eukaryota > Metazoa > Chordata > Actinopteri > Cypriniformes > Gobionidae > Paracanthobrama > Paracanthobrama guichenoti. The sequence goes on along the minus strand of CM031962.1, from coordinate 34,957,037 downwards.
GTGGATGTTACTTTGACGCATGACTGTTTGACACGCATGACTGTTTGTCCACACACAGCTCCACCTCTATCATCAAATTTGCTGATGATACTGTTGTCCTGGGCCTCATTTCCAACAACAACGAGACGGCATACTTGGACGAGGTGGAGCATCTAACATCATGGTGCCAGGACAACTGTCTCTCTCTGAATGTTGGCAAGACCAAAGAAATGATTGTGGACTTCAGGAAGAGACAGCAACGGACATACTCCCCCCTCATGATCAGCGGGTCACCAGTAGAGAGAGTGAGCAGCTTCAAGTACCTGGGAGTAAACATCTCCGAGGACCTGACCTGGACTGCTCACATTCAGACACAGGTGAAAAAAGCCAGGCAAAGACTGTACCACCTGCGCCAGCTGAGGAAATTCAGGGTTTCACCAGCTATCCTGAAAACTTTCTATTTAGGGGCGATAGAAAGTGTTTTAACTCAGTGCATCACAGCGTGGTATGGGAACAGCACCAGTCATGACCGCAAAGCCCTGCAAAGAGTAGTGCGCTTATCCGAGCGTATCTCAGGGTCAGCTCTCCCGTCTCTGCAGGGCGTCTACACCAAACGCTGCAAAGGTAGAGCTACTAAGATCATCAAGGACTCTAATCACCCTGCAAACCCTCATTTCACGCTGCTACCATCTGGTAAGCGCCCAAGCCTGATGGCCAAAACTGAGAGACTCAGGAGGAGCTTCTTCCCCAGGCCATCAGACTCCTGAACTCAGTCACTTAACATCACGTGACTTCACGTCAGGATAAACATCGATACACTGACATTGCACTGCACTTTCTGTTCGTTGTTGTTACTGTGTAACAACCTGTTATAAACCTGTTTGCACATTATACTCTTATACATTTGTTAACCACATATTTATAAGTCTACAGTTTACTCACTGCAAAGTCTACTTCAATTATTTATTCCACTTTATCCTTATTTGTTACCTTTTTTTTCTCTTGACTTGATTATTTTATAATTCTACAGATATATACATATATATATATATATATATATATATATATATATATATATATATATATATATATATATATATATATATATATATATATATATATATATATATATGATAGTACTTTTTTATATATCCTATTTCTATTATAATTTCTTCCTTGTGTTTTTAACTGAATTTGCACTGTCCATGGAGCGGACCTGTTTACATTTCACTGCCGGTTGTATATTCTTTATATAACTGTGTATGTGACAAATAAAACTCTTGAATCTTGAATCTTGACACGTACCACCTACCTAAGCATTGTTGCAGACCATGTACACCTTTTCATGGAAACGGTATTCCCTGGTGGCTGTGGCTCTTCCAGCAGGATAATGCTCCTGCCACAAAGCACAAATGCTTCAGGAATGGTTTGAGGAGCACAACAACGAGTTTGAAGTGTTGACTTGGCCTCCAAATTCCCCAGATCTCAATCCAGTCGAGCATCTGTGGGATGTGCTGAACAAACAAGTCCGATCCATGGAGGCTCCACCTCGCAACTTGCAGGATTTAAAGGATCTGCTGCTAACATCTTGGTGTCAGATACCACAGCACACCTTCAGGGGTCTAGTGGAGTCCATGCCTCAACGGGTCAGGGCTGTTTTGGCAGCAAAAGGGGGACCAAAACCAGTCAAAAGACACATCTACATATTCATTTTTATTATTTATGTTGAATATAACCAAAGCAGAAGTCTTTAGATCACAAGGTGATGAGAAACATGATACATTGAACTTAGTCAAATGTGTCCAAACAAGTGTACATTCGAGGTGAAGTGAAATCATTCAACTTCATCATTAATTTGTCTCTTGTCTTTAATCGCAGGCATCATGGTGAACTTCGCAGCAGCGATTCGTGAGCACTGGGTCAATATTCTGGTCCCTCTGGGTTTCGTCATCGGGGTTTATCTGGACCGACGGAATGATCAGAAACTCACAGCATTCAGGAACAAGAGTGCTTTATACAGCAGGTCGTATGACATCTTATAAAGACGTCTTAAAGTCATAGTGTGTCTTTGCAAATGATTGATTTCTGAATGTGTGACTGTGGTTTCAGGGAACTGAAGCCGGGTGAGCAGTACACCTGGAAGTGAGACTCCTGCTGTGATATTTATTGGCCCCTCTGCCCAGAATGTGTATATTGTCTGTTCAGCCACCGTGTCAGCATGTCGGCGCAATAAACGTTGCATTGAGTTCTGCAATGCCTTGTAGTTTTTATTTACATGAGTGATGGGATGTTTTGTTTTCTATTGGTCACATTGCAGCGGATTGAAATTGAATTAGTCCAAACTCTTGCTCCACATCGCAATCATAAAACATTCTGATTTGATGTGATTTTGTTGCATCATCTGTGTTGACTAAAAAATATATAATAATGTTTAAACACGGCCTATTAGGATAATATGGCCAAATATCATCTTTTTGTGTGTGATGTATTTGAATGCAATTGCACCGAAGAAGACACCGATATTAAAGTTTTAATGCCTTTTTTAGCACATTTACAAAACATTTGTTTTCCCAAAGTTTATGGATGGCCTTTATATAATGGATGACAAACACTGATTAAACATTTTAAGTGCAAGTAGGGGTTTACCCTACTGCAAGTTTGATTAATGTATCAAAATATGAGGAAAATATTTTATATATTTTAAATAGGAAGGAAGAGCAAAACACTACATACATACGGTATTTATTTGACAAAAAAGGCAAACAGCTACCGGTTTTATTTTACAATGCAAAACCAAAGAAAAACAAAAAGCTTGACATAATCAGTGTGTGTGTGTGTGTACACTAAAAAATGCTGGGTTAAAAACCCAAATTGGGTTGAAAATAGACTAACCCAGCGGTTGGGTTAAATGTTTTGCTTAAAACAACCCAATCGCTGGATTAGTCCATTTTCATCCCAACTTGGGTTGTTTTTATAACCCAGCATTTTTTAGAGTGTATTATCTGAGCCTCTTCATTTTTGGGTCACACCTGGAACCTTCGCAGTCAAAAGTGACGAAAGCTTCTTTCTTCTTCTGGAAAATCAATGTAATGTATTTTTGTTCAAAATAGGTTGAATTTTGAGGGGATTTTATGATACTATGCAATTATAACATTTTTATGAGCTATTTTCTCCATAAACATTTATATATTTTTTTAAAAATCCATCAATAGTGCCATCTGGAGGTGTTAAAAAAATTATACACTGGTGTAATGTCATGGTGTAACCTGTATAGCGCCCTATATAAATATATAGAGGCTTTTGGATTCCCTATAATTTATGTTTTATATGCAAATACTGTGAGGCAAATACCTCCTGCCTAGAGGTTGTGTGTGTAAGAGAATCAGAGTCTCTTCTGGATTTGATTTGATTTTATTTCACATTCTTAAAATTTGCTCTGTTGCGTTCTTACCTGTTCATTTCTGTGTGTGGGTGTCTATTATACACTCAAATTGTTTTGGAGATTAACCCCTGAAAATACCTGATTTGTAGTTTGTTCCACCAAAAGATTCCCATTCATTTATGTCGGTACGCGAAGGTTCCAGGGTGTTTGTTTTTTTGTGACCCTTTAACATATCTGAATCATGTACATGATTTTTTTTTTGATTCACATATATATTGCAACAAAAGTCACCAAGTGTCTTTCCATTCTGATGAAGCAAAAAATTATAAAAAATTCAAAAACTTTTTCGGTCAGTTCTGAGTGACGAGGCCCACACGGATATACATGCACACATAGCTGTTCAGAGCTGTTCAACAACGAAAAGAAACCTCAAAAATACACTTCGGTTTGCTTTCAAAAGATGTTTTATACACACTGGATAATTTTAGTTTAAAAAATGTGTAGTTTGAACAGATGACAAGCATATGATGCAGAACTCTCATTTTCTTTAGCCAACAAATAAAGTTTTTATTCAGCTGTCAAAGGTTTGGCGGTGCGGATCAGTCCCTTCTCAAAGAGCAGCTCAGCCAGAGACATCTGCAAAATGAGATTCATTTCAAACACAACATAACGCATAAATGCAATTTCAACAGGTCATATAGGGTTATAACAAATCCATGCAGTACCTTAGCCTCCGCAGTCTCGCATGGTAAACTGACCACAGAAACAAACTTGGGGTATGAATGAATCAGAAACTCCATGGCATCTATGTGCTGTTAAAACACATGTTCAGTCAAATGCTGAATAAAGGTAAAAGCTACAGTCATTTGAGACAGGAGTGCAGGTTTACCTCTGCTTTCATCTCAATGTTCTTGGGCTCTTCTTTATGATAGACTCTAGAGTTCTCAGTAGTGTAATAAAGAAGCACAGTGTCTCCATCACTGCACAACCTATGAAGAAGTTATTTTTTACAATTCATCACGAAACAATTAAATTAATGCATTATTAACTTCACATTGTCATATAATCATCCATCTGGTCAGTTATATTATTTCGAGGCATCCAAAGTTCTCTCATCACATTCAATTCAGACTGCAAACGCACTTTATGCACCTTAAAATAAAGTCAAATATAATGTATTTTGCTCTGTAGACTGATAAGTGTTACGGGAAAATAATGTTCTGGATGAGGTACCTTGCAGCTCCGGCCCGTATCAGTCTGATTTGGGTTTGGCCCTTCAGTTCAACAGCCACATCAAGGGCCTCACCGTCTCCCCATCGAGCAGGAGCCCCGTACACACTGCCGGCCTTCTCCTCTACAAAACACACACAAATGCATTTCATTGAATGGACATAGTATAACATACAGTATCAAACACAGAGCTTATATTATTGCAATATCTGATACATACAACACAAACACTAGTTTTGAGATGAAATGTATAATTTCTTTAAAAGGGTCCTATAATGCCCCCTTTTACAAGATGTAAAATAAGTCTCTGATGAGTGTGTAAGTGAAGTTTTAGCTCTAAATACCCCACAGATTATTTTTTATAGCCTGTTAAAATTGTCACTTTTTGAGTATGAGCAAAAACGTGTTTTTGTGTGTCCCTTTAAATGCAAATGAGCTGCTGCTCCCCGCCCCCTTTCAGGAAGAGGGCGGAGCTTCAAGAGCTCGTGTTAGCAGCTCCAATTACCTCACGCAGACACACACTGAAAATGTCAGAAACTGTTCAGAGTCGGACAATGATGGAGAGACTCAAGAAGAAGAGACAACATGTAGAATGAGACAGGACGTTTCTGAAGGGTTAGTTGATGAATTTATGAGTTATTGATTGGCATATTCTGTTATGATAATCTATAAATCGCTGGTGTGGAAACTGTTGTAAGATGAGCCAGAGAATATCTGCTGCGTGAAGAGAGAACAGGTATAGTTTAGTTTAATTACGGTTATAACTTATGTTGTCATCTTGCTTTTATGACTATTGCATTTGTGTTCGTACTGTATTGCAATAAATGTGAAAAACGGAATGTGCTCGACTGCAACAACTCTTCCTCTTCTCAACATGGCCTTTGTTGAGTGTTCCCGGGGGCGGGGTTTATGCAAATGTTATGGTTAGTGATGTCATTAACCCGTGAAGAAGCTCGTTGTAGTCTACCAGCCATTTGTTGTAGTTCTTAAAAAGCGATTTATGTAAGAAAATATCTCCCTTTGCTTTGAACTTTGAGTGTCTAACTTTGCAGATGTTGTTTATGCTCAAACAGCAACATTACACACTAACTAGTTACAAAAGTCAAAAGTACAAAAGTCATCGCATACACATGGAGGATGAAACATCCATAGAACTGCAGCACAGGCCTATCAATTTTCCATCTGTTTCAAGCTACAAATATTTAAATCACTACTCAAAAGAAGAAAAACAAAAAAATACGTGGACATAATGTGCACTTGTGATTGTATTTCAGTTTTTCAATCACTAAAAACAGCAAGATGTAAAAAAACACAACATGCACATATATACTAAAACAGTGCTATTAAAAGATCAAATTCAGTATATACCTTATTGATGATGTATACTACATACAGACGTGAAGCGCTAAATGCTTGCATTCATATTCTGGGTCCATGTACAGAGTATGCATCATCAGTAATAGGTATATTTATATTCCTAAAAGTGTCTGACGTCACATGAAAACTATGAATTGTAAAACTCACCAGCGTTCAGCAGAGGCGGGAGACAGTCGTGCAGAAAGTCTTTGGCTTTCTGATCTACAGCAGCATCAACTGGAGCAAAGTGTATCAGCTTCTTCATCAGGCCCTGAACGTGTGCAATGAATTTGTCTCTTCGTGGGTCTTCCTGTTCACATGCACAAATCATTTCAGTGTTAATATAGATCAGGAATGAACAGATCGGAGCTTGTGCATTAATAGAGTAAAAATGCAAGTACCTTCTCGGAGTTCTGAACTCCCATGAACTGAAGGTAATCGAGCGGCAGCCCCTTCCTGAACTCAACATCATCTTCCATCGCAATCTCCAGAGCCGCTGGCATCAACT
>CM031962.1:34890582-34945582 GCA_018749465.1 Paracanthobrama guichenoti | reverse complement strand
GTCTTCCCTCATTACCTGCCTTGTTTGTAATCTATTTAGTCTCCTTGTGTTTGCTGTGCTGTGCTGGTTCATTATCTTCTGTTCCATGGTTGATGTATCCTGTTTCTGTGCCCTGCTCCATGTTTCCTGACCCTGGTGTCGTGTCGTGTCGTGTCGTGTCGTGTCTTAGTTTTGTTTCCCCCTCGTGGCTGTTTTTGTTAGTTAAAATAAACCTCCATTCTTCCTGCATTTGAGTCCTCACTCCCTTTTCTCCCAACCATTCCTGACACCATAGTTTCAACAAACATTCACAAACAGCATCGCAAACTCTTTCGAGCTGTGGTTAGAAGCATGTGGACTTAAATAGACCATACTTTTGGGCACAATAAACAAGCTAACATTTAGTACATTCTAGATCTTTCATTCTATTTAAATAAATACATACATTTTAACCCAAATATTTTAGCGTGTCAACAATCAGCACTGTTTTTGAAGAGTGTAAATGTGTGTAAAATGTGCAACAAAACATCAAATAAAGCAAAATGACACAGTGAAAAAAACAGTGAAGTACTCATCAGGTTATTAACCCATTAGTTATTACTACTCCTCCACCTGCTCATGACTTCATTACTGAGAGTCCTATACTGTCAAACATGGGGAAAATTATGTTTTTTGAACATTCAAGCATAAAAACCTATTCTAGTAGAGCCCAAAAACAAAACCAAGACATAAAGCATAACTGATCACTCACCGAGGGTTGTACACTCTCCAGTGCTTTTTGCCCTCGAGCTGCACAACGAAAGCCTCTATATCATCATAGTGAGGAGCAAAGCCCTGCGTCCCCGGTGGTGTTAGATACCTGGAATAACATATCACAGGTAAATGATAATTGACAGTGACGAATCTAATATTTATGAATAATGCTAATGCATCATCACATACACGTTTGCGCCCGCCATACTACCAAACTTCTCCTGAAGAATGGAGAGCACTTGCCACACAGTGGAGGAAAACGCTTGAGGATTGAGCATCCTGAGGGAGCAGCCGCTCTGACAACAGACAACAACCAACATGTCAATAAACTTCACACTTTCACAGTAAAATAATAACTGAGGCTTTACAGAAGAGTTGTATATAGCAATGACAGCCCTCCTAATTTTAAGAATGTTTGCATATTATCAGCTTTGCAACTTTTTTACATTTATACACATATACATACACACATATATACATACACACACACACACACATACATACATACACATATATATATATAATGTCTCTTGCGCTCACAAAGGCTGCATTTATTGGATCAAAAAATACAGCAAAATCAGTAATATTGTGAAAAATGATAATTTATTATAACTGTTTTCTATGTGAATATACAGTAAAGTGTAATGTATTCCTGTGATCAAAGCTGAATTTATCATCATTCCTCCAGTCTCCAGTGTCACATGATCCTTCAGAAATCACTCTCATATGAGGATTTGCTGCTCAAGACTGCTATTTTGTGGAAACCATTCTTTAATAAATAGCGAGTTCAAAATAAGAGCATTTATTTGAAATTTATTTTTTATATTATTTATTATTTATGGTAACTATTGATCATTTTAAAGCAACTTCTTGAAAAAGAAAGAAAAGAACTTCTGAATGGACTTACCAAGGCTGCATTCATGTTATTAAAAATTAAAAAATTAAAAAAGCTGTAATATTGTGAAATATTATTAAAGTGTAAAATAACTGTTTTCTATTTGAATATATTTTAAAATGTAATGTATTCCTGTGATCAAAGCTGAATTTATCATCATTCCTCCAGTCTTCAGGGTCACATGATCCTTCACTAATCATTATAATATGAGGATGTGCTGCTCAAGAAACATTTATAATTATTATCGATGTTGAAAACAGTTGTGGAAAACATCTTTTTAGGATTCTTTGATGAATAGAAAGTTCAAAAGAACAGCATTTATAACAGAAAGCTTTTGTAACACTGTACTACCGTTCAAAGGTTTTGGGTCGGTAATATATTTATATATTGTTGTTGGGAAAGAGCTTAAAGAAATGAATACATTTATTCAGCAAGGACGCATTAAATTGATCAAGTGACAGTATAGACATTTATAATGTTGCAGAAGCTTTTCATTTCAGATAAATGCTGTTCTTTTGAACTTTCTATTCATTAAATAATCCTGAAAAAACTGTTTTCAACATTGATAATAATAATAAATATTTCCTGAGCTCAAATCCTCATATTAGAATGATCAGTGAGGATCATGTGACACTGAAGACTGGAGTAATGATGGTAAATTCAGCTTTGATCACAGGAATAAATTACACTTTACTATATATTCAAATAGAAAAAGTTATTAAAAATATTTCACAATAATACTGTTTTTGCTGTATTTTGGATCAAATAAATGCCATGGTGAGCAGAAGAGACTTCTTTAAAAAAATCTTTAAATCTTACTGTTCTAAAACTTTTGACCGGTAGTGTGTGTGCATGTGTATGTATATATATATATATATATATATATATATATATATATATATATATATATATATATATATATATATATATATATAAACAAACAAACAAACATGTTTTTAACCATATCAATTACCTTCATTGATAGGCAATGGATGAGCCCCAATTTATGTTACAATCCCTGCTCTACGCTTTTCTTTTGTCCTTTTAAGATTATAAAAGATTTGATGACCTAAGCCAAAATTTATTACCAGTAATCATATAACACATCAGTTTCATGTATTAGGGAAATGTTCATGATCTGTACCTCATAAAAATCCCACACCGTGTACGGTAACGCTCTTCCTGGAGGATTGTGTGTCTCTCGCTTTCCATTCGTGTAGCTCGTCACATCCAGGTTCACGCCATACTGCACATTATCCTAAATAAAACACTGGACATTATATCTGACAGCAACTTTAGATATACAGATTCCCTCTGAATCAAAGAACAAGAACTGCTTACGTTTCTTAAGATCTGGTCAAACTCAGCGGTGGAAAAGAGTCCTTTATAATAATCTGGATTCTGCCGTTGGATCAGCATCGGTTTCTTCTCCCAATAATCTCTATAATGTGGACAAAACAAGACATCTTTGATGCAAAGCAACTTCTAGTAACCCTTTCAGTTGACTTGCTAGGTAAATCTAATGCAAACTGCCCAAGATAATGATCATATTTCAATACCATTATCAAAAGAAATATTCAACATCATTTTCATGAACAAGTAGTTGACTGCAATGTTGAGCTGCACGATTAATTGTTAAAAGATCGCGATCTCGATTCAAACACCCGTGTGATCTTATTCCTAAAGGACAACGATTCAGCTCTGTCTATTAAACCTTTGACAAGTGCGATCACAGCGAGATCTGTGTTCTGATCCAGAGAGCCGTTGTCATGTACAGGTATGACAACTTCACAAACACTCTTTTCACAGTATCAGTATTTCTGTTACAATAATTCATATTATTCAGACAATCATAACGGATCAGTACTGGGATAAAAGTTGATAGTACATATATAAACACTGATGTCTACGGTAGAGGTAGAGTAAATCACCTTTTGAAAGTAACTTGATGCTTCAAATAGATTGTATCAACATCGTTACACCAGTAGGTGGCGACAAGTGATCATCAATATACCATATACACTACCAGTCAAAAGCTTTAGAACGGTAAGATTTTTAAAATGATTTTAAAGAAGTCTCTTCTGCTCACCAAGGCATTTATTTGATTCAAAATACAGCAAAAAATATATATATATTTTTACAATTTAAAATAACTTTTTTCTATTTGAATATAATTTAAAATGAAATGTATTCCTGTGATCAAAGCTGAATTTATCATCATTACTCCAGTCTTCAGTTTATGATTATTATCAATGTTGACAACAGTTGTGAAACTGTGAACCTGAAATTTATCTGAAATATAAAGCTTTCCAGTTATGATATTATTGAATCAAGAGAACCACTGATGGTAAAGTGTGTGTTTGTCCCTGAGTGGTGACTGAGGGTCTGTCCTAGGGATGTGTGATGTGTCTCTAAACACTTGAACATGTTGTCGTGTGTTTGGATTTTGGAGGTATCACACACCCCGAACATGCCGGGAGCGCAGTGACAGCGCTTGCTCACTTAGCCCGGCTCCCAGAGATGAAATATGGATTTGTCTTTCATTTTATATTTTCTTTTACTGAAACACTAGAGTTATGGTGAATACTGTCTGTACCTCTCACTGAGAGAAAGCACATGTTATCTCTATGTTTTGGGGAACTTTCTGGTCAGAACTGGAGCTCAATCAACTCCAACCTTGGAGAGAGTGTGTATCTGTATGTGCGCAGTATTCTGTGTTAGAGATCAGTGTTGAAGGTGTATAACGGGCATCCTAAGAGAGTCACAGGATGTTGTTCTGGACAAGCTGGTGCCTGCTCCAGATCTGGAAGGTCACTACGTGCCTAATTCCGGGGTGAAAGCATCAACAAGTGATTAATGGACACGTGCATCTGATTAAATGACAATGTGTGGAAACTGAACATGATCAATCAGAATCATCCACCTCGCAGTAATGACATAGCTAGACCTTGAAAACAGTATAACTGTTGAGAAATTGTATGTATGAAAGTCTGGTAGAGAACTCCTCGTGAGACTTGAAGCTTCTGCTGATGAAACTGCAGACTATTCTTCAGTAATTTTTTCTTTAATCAATTGCACTCCTGACTCTTGGTCTTCATTTTTCATAACTGGTCGTAAACCGTTATCACCCAACACATGATTCCCGCTCTACTGCAATGCTGATCTCATTGTCCTTTTTAAAGTGCATTTGTAAGTATTTTATAAGTACTGTATGTATGCAATATGGCAGTATTTGTTGCACTGAGCTTATTTAATATATTATGCCATGACAGGATGATTTTTACTATAGTCATATGGAACTGAGAATGAGTTTTTGCATTATAGTATTGAACGCGGAATCTGCATTGTCAAAAAAAGAATGTAACAATGCAAACAAATTTGTGTTTATAATTGTGTTTTAAGTTATTTATTTCTATAGTGCTTTATACAATATAGTTTCAAATCAGCATCACAGTAATAAACATGAAAACAACAGTATTAATGTTGCAGAATTCAACAATAACAAATAAAGTAGCTTTACAGAAGACAATAGTGTCATTATTCAGCTAAAGTCAATTGAGTGTTGATTCAATTCAGTTCAACGACTGCATCGATTTTGCAAAGTTAATCAATTATGAAACTAATTTTACTACCTGAAGAAGCTGTTTTCTTTGACTGGGTGAATAAGCCACTGGAACAGTCTGTTGGCTCGATCTCTGCTGTTGCTGACCTTCACCAGATCCGTCAGAAGTGCGTCAAGAGCTGGACTGTCAAGTCCTTCACCGTCATCGGCCTCACAGTCCTTCTCCTGGAAAAACACAGCATCATGAGCTTCAGTCTCCACTGATGCTCCTGTATCTGTCGTCGGACAGTTAGACACTTACGCCTGTAGATTTCTCAGCGCTGCTGTGCCTCATGCGGGATTTCAGAGGTTTAATTCTCTTCTTTTTAATTGATTTCTTGCTTAATTGGATGCCATTCTCCTTCTTTTTGATTTTCTTTGCCGCTGGTGCCTTAGCCTGCAATGCAAAAGTCATGCAATTCAATTTACAGCCCTGTGTAAAAATGGTGGTAATAACGTGACAATAACACCAGATGGTAATACCATGGTATTTTTTTTTTTTTTTGTAATTCAAGGGTTTTCATTATTTGTTTTTCATCGTGGAATATGGTGATGACACGAGCTTTCCTGTAGCTCACACAATAAGAGCGTGGCGCTAGCAACGCTGGGTGCTGGCGCTGGGAATCGTCATGGGTTCGATTCCCAGGGAAAGCATTTGACAAAATGTAAAAAAAAGAAAAAAAAAAAAAGAAATGTGTACCTTGAATGCAATGTAAGGGATAAAAGGATAAAAGTGTCTGCCAAATGCATAAATGTAAATATGGCCATGATGGAGGTTTAAGAAATGAAAAGCTATCAGGGTTAGAAGAACTGTTGCCAAACATACAACATGCTAGAAACATAATAATCACTGCAATACTGATCCAATCATAGGCATTTGCCTATTTAAATCCAAATCCAAACAGCGAAATGTATAAAGACCGCATTTAGAGGGTGAAACATTTATATTATAAATATGCATAAAATATTATTCAGAAATTTTTATTTTAACTCAATATAGTACTGTAGTGTTAAATGCATTATTTATTTATTTAAATACGTTTTAAATTTTATTTATTTTATTCAAACCATTTAGTTTTAGTTAGTTAGTATAAACGTATTTTTCATTTTAAAACACGGTTTTTCTCTAAAATTTAAATGATTATCATATTTATATACAGTGGTATTTAAATGCTACTCAGAGAATACTTTTTTTTTTTTTTTGTTAACGAGTGAACCGAGAAGTTTTACACAATGTTTATGTAATATATTCAATGTGTTTTCATTATATTAGAATTCAATATTGATTAACACATTTTCACTGAAATGAGGTTTATGCTCCCCGTAAGACGCTTTCTGCCATGCAAAAAAACACACATTTCTCAAATGCAGCCTTTTTACCTGCACTTTTGGTGTTGCTCCTCCTGATAATGACTGATAAATAGATAAAGCAGACATGTGTTTTCTTTCCATGGCTCAGCTCTGAACAGCAGACATGAGACACACGAGAGCGTTTCTTCTGCAGGAAACAGCGCAAACAAACAGCGCTCACACTGCCACCTACAGGTCTGGAGCTGACACGACATGTTCAAAACAATTCCACTTCACTACATCCGTGTATAATACAGCGAACACACACATATACACGGCTATCAGTGAATTCATTATTCTGAATTCATTTTATGAATTTATGAACAAAAACCCACCGGGAATTATTGTGAACAGCCTCTCGAGCTCTCCGCTCTAAACGCTAGATGGCAGCACGCGCGTGCAATGAGCAGCTACACCGAGCGAGCTCCCAGGCTGCAATCGCGCATGCGCATTAACGCCGCTGCTGCTGTCGGTTGGAGTGCGTACGCGTTTTGCTGCACCTCAGGACGGAGCGTTTTCAGCAGACGTTTACCGGGCCGTTTCTGTCCGTTACCGACACCATGGACACGCTGGAGAATAGGAGTTTATGAAGACTGACGTACTGTCTGATGCATTTATTCGGAGGTAAAGTAAAAAAACGGTTTGTCGTTCGTTAGCGGGGTCGGTTAGCAGCGGCTAACATCAAACACACAGATGGGTAAAAATATTCCTGTTTTGTTTTCTCAAATTACACTCAATGGGAAATATTGTAGTTATGATAATGCTCTAATAATAATAAATAATGTTGGTGTTTGTGGGGAATTGTCTTTTTTTATATTTCTAAAGTACTGCAGGCAATCAGTGTAAGTTGGTCATTTAAATGACGCGTTTAACAAATCCGACAGACTGAACTGATCAATAATATCACACAACCTGAGATGATTTATTAATCACAGCTAATCTGATAATAGCCACACTAATATTGCCATTTTATAACATCTGATCAAGAATATCAGACAGTATCTGATCTCATTTATTAATAAATGGCATTTTAATTCATTAGGAATAATCTGATTATTGTTATAAGACACTCATTAATTTATAACATTGGATCTGACTGATAGTATGAGACCGTGATCTGATCTATTATAATATCATGATCTGATGAAACCAAAACACACTGACAGTCATAATATGTGAGAGCAGAATGTCTAATGTTGAGAGTATGATTGTTAGACTATCACATACACACTTCTGTGATCCGATCTCACTTCACAGATGTTGTTTTGGTATTGTCTGATGTTGTAGATTAAAACCAACCGTGTCTGATAATTCAGACTTTCATATTCTTCATATTCTCAAATGATGGTGATGGTCATAAATGACGGTGAATGATTGATTATTTTGATCAGATCCCCATAATGCTATTGATTAGTTCAGGTCAGTAGGTCTGCGTCTGGTGTTGCGTGTCTGCCGATGGTCAGAGTTGTGTCGAGGTGGTCATTGGTTATTTAGGGTGCTGCTGACATGTTCTGTGTTTGTGTAAATGAGTTGTGAACCATCTGTGAAGGTTGTAACACATTGCACATTTTATTTGTGAAGGAAAATAAAGATATTTTGTCTCTCTGCCCTTGTAATGGTGACCATCTGTGCAATTCAGTGCCAGTTCAGGCGTGACTGAAAGAAACACTGAATCTCCAAACCGTTTTATTATCTAACAGCTCTTATTATAGGTGTTGTGTGCTTTAGATGTGTGGAGTCTTTATTTTGCCATTTTTCTTTATCTGATAAAGAGTTGCATGCCATTATTGGTTATTGGAGATGTCTTGCTCTCAACATCCATGTAGGGAACTTAATGGAAATAGGCATGGCTTTTCTGCTGTTCCAGGTCATTGTTGGTACTGTAGTCTGCTTTGTGATTTTGAGCATAATGCAGTAATTCCCCCTCAGGCGATGGACCAATCACGCAGGCTCCTCTCCCGCTATCCGTCACTGTCCAGCGGTGTGGGTATGTAGAGGTCTGGCAGCTGTTACTACAGTCTTAAGATTTTACTAGTGTCATCTGGCATAAGGCTGGGATTGTGCTGCTCTAGATTGATAACGCTGGTGGGATTTGATCCTATTTGGATCAGGTGCTAGTGAATTCGGCAGATGCCTTGTTTGTTTGTTTTTTAAGGGTAGATTAGTTTGTTTTACGAGAATAAAGTCCGGATGTTAAAGGGACAGTTCACCCAAACATTTAAATTGTGTCATTAATTACTCCCCCCTCATGTTATTCAAACCCGTAAGACTTTCATTCATCTTCAGAACACAAATGAAGATCTTTCTGATGAAATCCAAGAGATTTCTGTCCCTCCATTGACAGCTATGCAACTACCACTGTGACGGTTCAACAAGTTCATATGAATTGATGGGTTTAGTCCAAATTTTCTGAAGAGACTCGATCGCGTTATATGATGAACAGATTGAATTTAGTCTTTTATTCACATTTAAACATTGATCATTGAATATAAACAGAAGCTCAAGCGAACCATGAAAACAAACCTCATTTGTTCTCGCTGAAGCTCAAACGTGCTGCGTAACACGAGAATGAACCTCATTGGTTCTCGCTGAAGCTCAAACGTGATGCGTAACACGAGAATGAACCTCATTGGTTCTCGCTGAAGCTTAAACGTGCTGCGTAACACGAGAATGAACCTCATTGGTTCTCGCTGAAGCTCAAACGTGCTGCGTAACACGAGAATGAACCTCATTGGTTCTCGCTGAAGCTCAAACGTGATACGTAATGTGAGAATGAACCTCATTGGTTCTCGCTGAAGCTCAAACGTGATGCGTAATGTGAGAATGAACCTCATTGGTTCTTGCTGAAGTTCAAACGTGATGCGTAATGTGAGAATGAACCTCGTTGGTTCTTGCTGAAGCTCAAACGTGATGCGTAATGTGAGAATGAACCTCATTGGTTCTCGCTGAAGCTCAAACGTGATGTATAACGTGAGAATGAACCTCGTTGGTTCTTGAGGAAGCTCAA
Organism: Paracanthobrama guichenoti; assembly: GCA_018749465.1. NCBI lineage: Eukaryota > Metazoa > Chordata > Actinopteri > Cypriniformes > Gobionidae > Paracanthobrama > Paracanthobrama guichenoti. The sequence continues at coordinate 34,935,997 of CM031962.1, read as the reverse complement.
ACGTGATGTATAACGTGAGAATGAACCTCGTTGGTTCTTGAGGAAGCTCAAACGTGATGCATAACACGAGAATGAACCTCATTGGTTCTCGCTGAAGCTCAAACGTGCTGCGTAACACGAGAATGAACCTCATTGGTTCTCGCTGAAGCTCAAACGTGCTGCGTAACACGAGAATGAACCTCATTGGTTCTCGCTGAAGCTCAAACGTGCTGCGTAACACGAGAATGAACCTCATTGGTTCTCGCTGAAGCTCAAACGTGCTGCGTAACACGAGAATGAACCTCATTGGTTCTCGCTGAAGCTCAAACGTGCTGCGTAACACGAGAATGAACCTCATTGGTTCTCGCTGAAGCTCAAACGTGATGTATAACGTGAGAATGAACCTCATTGGTTCTCGCTGAAGCTCAAACATGATGTATAACGTGAGAATGAACCTCATTGGTTCTCGCTGAAGCTCAAACATGATGTATAACGTGAGAATGAACCTCATTGGTTCTTGAGGAAGCTCAAACGTGCTGTGCAACGTGAGAATGAACCTCATTGGTTATTTTCGTATTGGAACATGCTTGAGCTTCTGTTCATCATATAAAGCGTTATGTCTTCAGAAAATTTGGACTAAACTGCTCGATTCATGTGGATTAATTTCACAATCTCTTTATGAACTTTTTGAATCGTCACAGTGGTAGTTGTGTAGATGTCAATGGAGGGACAGAAAGATCTTCTTTTGTGTTCCAAAGATGAATGAAAGTCTTGCGGGTTTGGAACAATTTTTGGGTCAACTCTCCCTTTATTTGAACAGCTGTGTTTCCCTCATCATAAACACCCTAATGTGGGGTGGGGGTGGGAATTTGCTAATAGATGGGCATTTATTAGAGTCTCATGACTAGTTTCACAGATCTATTCCGAGTCCCACACCAAAGAGAAGCTGACAGAGCTGTTTTTGTGCTGTAAAATTGGATCTTAATCTGCGTCTGAGAAACTTGCTCTAAATGTGAACAAAGCCTACACTTGTCTGTCCGTTTTCTTATTCCTGTGTAATTTGAATTACATCGGTCTGATGTACTTAATTTAGTCTGATCTGCTCTGTATTTGCCCGAGTCTGATGTTCTCTATTTTAGTGCGTCTAGTTCTCACAAAAGCAGAAGCTAATTTATCATGCCGCATTCCTTCAGCACAAACTTCTGGGTGAAATGTCTCCACAGAGTGAAGCTGAGAGTTTGTTAGCCATATTATTTCTGACATCCCAAAGTACATCAGCTCCAGGTTGTTTGAAATGCCTTCATTAATAGTTATTTTTTGCCATATGCCAGGAAGGTAGGGCAGAATTTTCCATCTGTTTTCTTGCTGTCTTCCTCGGTGGCTGTTGTTATCAATTGCAGGTTCTGGCCTAATTAAGATAACCATACTCTCACCTTACACTGCTCAGAAAGTGGACCTGATACCTTATGCAGAAATTTAAGTGCTTAAAGTTTCAGAATCGTTCTGTCCTGGAGGCACATCAGCCCTGATTTATATAATCTAAATCATTTATACTTTTTGACATTAGTGTTGTGGTTTGTTGTCAGAGCATTGCTATTCGATTGCCCTAAATTAAAAGTGAGCGTTTTTACCATTTTGCTATTTGCTTATTGGCCCAGTAAATCAAAAGAGCCAACCCTAACTAAATAACATCGGCCTTAGTGATATATCACTAATATCTAGGGATGCACCAATATGAAGATATTGTTAGTAGGCCTGTCGCAATAATCAATATATCGATATATTGCACAATATATGTACTTGGGATGGATCCCTACTAATATCAATCATGTCTGTTGCACAGACAGTGCAGGATGGACTAAATCACAAAAGATTAGTTGGTTCAAATTAGTTTGTACACTGACTACTTTTCTTGGCCATATCGCTGCAGAGTCGCACCTCAGTGCAGCAGGAGATTTCACTTACATTTACATTTATGCATTTAGCAGACGCTTTTATCCAAAGCGACTTACATTGCATTCAATGTACACATTTTTTACATTTTGTCAGTTCTTGCTTTCCCTGGGAATCGAACCCATGACCTTGGCGTTGCTAGCACCAAGCTCTTATTGTTTGAGCTACAGGAAAGCTTAATACTTATTAATTGCCTGACAAGTGTAAAGAGAGATGACTGAGAGGACGATTGGGTGTGCAACAGATCCTTGAGCATCATTGACAAATATCTTGTAAAATATGCGGTCAGTACCACCCTTCCCTCCATACAGAGTAGTCTACGCGTGAATCGCGAATTTAAAAGTGTAAAGCGCAACAACAAAACAGGAGAAACAGCATGAGGCCGTTTCCACAGAATGCAGTTTTACATTCCCCTGCGCTGCTTTTCCATTATTTACTATGTAAATACTAGACGGACTAGGTGTGACAGACCACACCCCCGGCCCCCCCTCTGTGTTATCGGTACCAGTGTTATCGCAAGTTTATATAGGCCTACCCGTGTGAAAATGTCCTCAAAGTGACATTATAGTGCCAAACATAGAAGCCTCCCGTGGTTGCCCTCACAGACAGCAGAGAAACACCACAGCTGTGGCAGGGCTTCGTGGAATTGGGTATTAAAGGTGTCAGATGGTGCTGAATCATGTAGCTTCTTTTTTTCACTTTTTCTTCTATATATCAAGTCTCTTGGAAATGGAAGAGAGAAAAACCACAGAGCGTGCAGTCACGTTAAATTAAAGTGCTAATTATAGAGCGCGCAGCTCCGTATCTGCGGCTGCAGTCCGGCTCCAGGCTAATGGATGTGTAAATGAAAAGCGTAACATCTCACTAGCAGCCCAGCTCGGCCATAATGGAATCATTCAGGGTGGGTATCAGCACCACAACATCAGGTGATCACTGTTTCTACCTCATAAAATGTCAGAGGGACACAAGCCGGAAAAGGCTGTCCGGACTCACACACATTGTGCTTTCACCCCTGGGTGTTATCAGGCTTCCTTTCTCTCTCTCTAAAAGTGTGTCAGAAGAATGAAAGTACATTGAATTCTCACAGATTAGAGAGGGCTTAAAGTCAGATTTTTTTTTTTTTAGGTGAATTTAATAGTGATGTTTGCTGAGCGCTAATAATCACTATTATTGGGCCCTATGAAATCTTAATTTTTTCCCAAATTCTGCTTTGTCTGGATTCCATTTTAATGCTTAAAATAGATTTTAGTAATCAAAAAGTATGTCTAATCAATTTACTTTTTTTCCTGGATCTATGATTTTATACAGATTCATTATCAAAAAACGTTGGTAATCAAATGAAGGCATAAAAACAGTAACAATTTTTATTTTAACCTTTTAAAGTGAACTATTTATTTTATTTTTTTGTCTGCACAACAGGCTTATGGGGCGTTCACACCAGACACGACTTGCGTGAATTGAACATTTTGAGTTTACTCGCTTCATTCGTGCGTGACATTGACTTCATAACAGACGTGAACCAGAGGCTTCTGCCAGGTGGCTCATCTCGTTGCAAAATGGCTGACATGGATTGTTTTAAAATACAGCGAACAAGCTCAATTTGCATGCTTTAACTAGCTTGTAGTCTCAATAGGGTGAATTCAGAGTGATTGGGACACTTTTTCCAAGTCATCTCAATGGCAAAAAGTGTCCCAATCACCCTGAAATCACCCTATGTACCGCTCAAATTGAGTAAAGAGCGTTTTTTACAATTTACCAGATTATCAGTCCTCCTCACTCACTTTCTTCCAAGCAAGATCCTTTTTATTCCTGTTTCTATAAACTACAAAGATGTATCGTACAGCTTTGGGTATCCACATATGATTTTGTCCTCATTGTTGTCACTACTAGAGCAAGCTCCTGATTGGTTAACGCGGCGCGAATATCCGCCAAAGTTCAGATTTTTCTACTTGCGCGTCAAACGCTGAATTTGCGTCTGTTCGCGTCTTTGCATTGACTTAACATGTAAATCACTCGCGCTTATCGCTTCATTCACATCTGGTGTGAACGCACCATTACGGTTAGATTTAAAAAATTATGTGAAAATAACGTTTTAATAACTTTAATGGTAAGATTCAATAGATTTGTCACAATTATTAACCAAAATTATTGTGACGAGTTGCCATGAAGAGTGTATATGACATGACGATAGACAACAAATATGATTGATAGCTCAAAAATTTGGGATTGTTGAGAAGTGATTTTACTTTTCTAAGAGATCAGATTTACGATTTTGCCCATAACATGTAAATCACTCACGCTTATCGCTTCATTCACATCTTTTGCCCAAGTATACTGAAATGGGCAAAAAGTCATCCAGAGAAAACAGAATATTATAGAGATTTAAGGGTGGACTCTTTTGCCCATAAGTATTTACTTGATCACTATTAGCAACCACATAGTATCTTGTTAAAAAAAAAAGAAGAGAACTTGCCTTGGTGAACACCCATACAGACAAGCATTATGAGGATTTTGCAAGCGGAGTTCACATATAACGTCTAGTTTTAATAAAGCTGTTTACATTTGCAGTCTTGATGATTTTGCTCCATAGCAGCAGGATCACCACCACCACCACAAATAAAGGCATCTTGAAAAAAAGATTTTGCTTTGTGCCTTGCACTAGTTTTTTCTCCCCAGATGTGGGATGTTGTGCAAGACAAGATAAAGACAAGCTCCCATACACCGCCTGACTATTATTGAGCAATGATCAGGCACAAGATGCTCCAATACTTCTTGTTGGTACACACATTGGGGTAATATTTTCTCCACATACCTCTACTCCATCTCATATCTTTATCATTTTATTTATACATAATGTCTATCACCTGAGGAAAGGATTGAGATGAGTCCTTCTTGTGACTTCTCTTGAAGCTGCCTGTAGGCTATGAGAATTGGCTGTCAGCTTTCAGAGCTTCCCTGTCCTGAATAAAATTAGACGACAGCTTCATTCTCCTCAGTGATTGAGCCCTGAAAGATGAGCTGGAACAGGGATAGACACCTGGTTTCCTTTAGACAACTGAGCTTACGTTAGGCAACTGGACTAGCTGCAAACCAGTTTGCATAATATCTAGGGCTGTCGGTAGGGTTGGGTATCGTTTTTTTTTTTACGATACCGGTGCCAAACCAGTACTTTTAAAACAGTACCAGTGCCTGAACCGATACTTTTAATAAAATAAAGAGCCACAAAACGATGGTGGATGACAATAAAGAATGCCTTTTTATTTAAAAAGTTTTGTATACATTTAATAACTTTAAAGTATACTTAAATATATAAATACAAAACACAACAAATTAACTTAAATTCACAGTAAAAGCTAACCCAACTACAATAGGCCTAATTTAACACTAAATAACAGTAACAGTACTAATAACAGCAAAGTATGCTGCAAACCGTCTTCAAGGTTCAGCATTATTGTGCAGAAATATGACCATATTCTCTGGCTAAATATTTTAGAACGCATCGCCTTATTGTTTCCATGGCGACGCGTCGTGCTTCTCACATGACACACATCAGCCACAATAGCGCTGTATCGCAGATGTAGGCTGTCGGCTTTATTACGTTTTTTTTTTTTTTTTTTTTATTCAAAATACACAAACGTGTTAACTATGTCATGAACTATCTGATACTCTGATTTTCAAATATGTGAATGTGTGTTACTTGATCTGTAATGCGCGATGGGTTTGCGCCTCAGAGAATCGGATCTGTCGGATTTACATCACGTCTCGCAAAATACATACAAGTGACCGGTGAACTGGGAGAAGAACAGAGTAAACCATATAGTTAACTATATAATGTGTATTTGACATAAATAAGACGCGTAGTCAAATTATAACTTTTTGAAATGATTATTATTGGCACTTCCATAGACATCAGTGTGTGTTTTTCCATAGTTGTGATATGTGTCTGTCTCTGGCTTGGCGCCAGTCAAAGCGCAAAAGCATGTTTGAATTTAAGTGGCACTGAAATCTGTGTTCTGATTCGGTCCGGTACATACCGGTTATATAGGTAGGGTTTCAGTACCCAACCCTAGCTGTCGGTGTCGCTAACGATTATTTTGGCAAGCAAGTAATCAGCCGATTATTTTGACTATTAATCGAGTAATCAGATATATTTGTGGTAATAAGAATAGACTTAAGCAAGCAATAGCCTTTAAAATTACTTAATATACATATATAATAACAAAGAGAATAATATTTGGCTCAAATAAAGTATCAAGTAATTGTTTTTTTTAGAACAACACTGTTAAAATATACTATTAGAGTTGTCAAAAGTACAGACTTTAGTACCAAGTCGGTGCTGAAATGTTAAAAAATGTGACTTTCCCTCTAGCATTTTGAGCGCTCTGATTGGCCATTGTGTTCATGCGCTCAACGTGATGCTCTGCTCTTCGCCAAGTGGCCAATCAGAGGTGTTAAAGAATCCGTTCAACAGCGCTCAAATTACTAAAGGGAAATGCTGGTATCGTCACATGGTGTCGTGACTTTTTGACAACTCTTCATAATATAAACAATCAACTTATGTACATTTAAGTATTATAACAAATGCCTGCAGAGCGCGCCAACAGCTTGGTGTTGTTACACTTTACAGCAGATCTTTGAATTGGCTAAACGACATTTAATTCAAATGTTCTCTTAATCGTTAATATTTGGCCTTTTCTTTACAATAGAAAATCTACAGCCACTGTAAGCATATGCAAAGATGGAGTTTGTAAATTATAACAGTTCATGAGGAGCAGCATTTACTGTGAACAGAGCCACTCTGAGACGCACATAACCTACATGCATGCAAATAATTAAAGCACGTGTTAAACCAGTAGGGCATATATTTATTTCATTGAATCGTGACCTTTGTGAATTCACAATTGCACTGTACATATGCTATACACTTAGAAAACGGTCTAATATGCGGTTCATGGATTCTCATCTGTGGAACACATTTGGTATGTTGCCGGTTACTCGACACGGGTAAATTGCAATCAAGGATTTTTTTTCAAATCGAATACTCTTAATTTAATCAAGGAATCATGACAGCCCTAATAATATCCAAGCCGAATGGTATGTCAGATTATTTTGGAATAGTGTAGTTCAAATCATATGTTAAAAAATAGATTTTTGAAGTCTGAGGCTGTGTCTGAAATCGTCCCCTATACCTTTAAATAGGGCACTATTTGAGGTGACAGCCACCCATTCAACCCCACAATGCACCGCAATAAAGAGTGAACAACTGATGTACACTCAACAGCTAGAGAATACCCATAAAACACAGTGAGGGTCGTGCTGAATTAATTCCCATGTCTCGCCAGAAGATGGCGCCCGCCATTTTCCAAACCGCAATGTGGGTTCAGCGTAATATCATACAGGTATGAATTCCTTTTTAATTGATTATTAAATTATTTAAGGTTTAGTTATTTAAGGTAGATATTTTCATTACTACTACTAAGTGCAAATTCACTCATCTCTTTTTCATTCTCTACTCCGAGTGAGCTATATTAGTGGCGTAATGTAGGGAATAGTGAATGAAGGTATAGGGGGCGATTTCAAACACCGCTTGAGTCTGTGTTTGCTTTCTGGGCTAATTTTACCCACAATCCTTTGAGCTACAATGGAGTTCTTTTCATATTTCAGTAGAAAATGGCAATGATTGAGGTGCATATTTTAAATACGAACCCTATTTTATGCCCCATTTTACAAGATGTAATATAAGGTGTCCCCAGATGGTGTCTGTGACGTTTCTGCTCAAAATACCCCACAGATCATTTATTATATGTCCAAAATGCCCCGTTATGGGTGGAATAAAAAACATGCTGTTTTCGTGTGTGTATATTTAAGGGCTGTGCCTCTACAGCTCGTGCCTCGGATACTCCGGCAACAACAAAACAGGAAAAACAGCTAGCGAGGAGATAAACATGGTGGACTGTGTACAGCTCACTTGGGAGGATCTAAGCCAACAGTGGACAGGGCCTGATACATTATATCACAATGTATAGAAGATATGAACGACTCATTTTGAGACACCGTTTATGATTTATGGGGAGTATAAAAAAAGGAGTGGGTGGATTTTTACTATTATTGGGTGGTTGTGTATCTTATCTTCAATCAACATAAAAGTGAATTTTGCATAATAGGTCCCCATTAAAATTCATCCAAAGTTCTTAATATACATTCCTGTCGTATTATTCAAAGTAGTTTAAAGATGGAATTTTACGATGTGGAAGTATGTCCCAATACCATTGTACTGTCTTGCTATGAACTCGCATTCCCTGCAAAGTACATGCCTTTAGTGCAGAGCAGAAGTATGCAAAGCATGCAGGCAGTCTTTCGTTGTAGAAAATACCTCACCTTGCTTCATGTAAGGCTGTAATAGGATGTCCACAAAGAAACACGGGAAAGAATGACCTGTGTGCATAAGGGGGTGTTATCTGAATAAAACAAAAAGCATTTCTGGTTCCACAAGATTGCAGGTTTCAGTGTGAGACTCGCTTGTTTTGTGTTGCTGTGCATATTAGATAATTGTCTGTGGAAGACGTTATCATTTATCTCATGCTGCTTTGTTTTTGGTAAACCGCTTTTGGAGCTGTGGCCTATTTTGATAATGAACCTATTTTTAGAGCCATTAAAGGCGGGGTCTAATGCTATTTCATGCATTCTGACTCACTGTTAAAGAGTTGATTCTCATGCTAAACATGGCCAAAATTTAAAAAAAAAAGAAATGAGTTGGACGTATGACGGTGTATTTCTGTGCCAAATGCACTCCTTCAGGATTCAAACAAGTTTCGGAAGGTTCTGGTTGTGAGGGAAAGATAACCTTGTTAAGCGTCCCAAATAACCCAGCATTAAGGAAACAGTGGATGCAGTTTGTTTTTCAGGAGCAGCAACAGAGTTCTGTAAGTGTGTGTGTTTGTTCCCAGTCATGAGTGGAAACCGCAGGCGGTGAGTGAAACTGCATCAAATGTGTGTGTTTTATTGGCAATCGGCACGTAAGTGCATATAATGTGAACAACACCAACGTATAATGAATGGAAAGTTATCCAGGGATAATGCCATGGTGTGTGTGTGTGTGTGTGTGTGTGTGTGTGTGTGTGTGTGTGTGTGTGTGTGTGTGTGTGTGGGTGTTCGTGTCTCTTTAGCTCTGCCCACTGCACACCTGCACAAGCTCGGCTGTTTTCAGAAAGAATCTGTACGGCGTATCTGTCTTTTATAAATATGATAAAACTAAAGACTCTTCAGAGATATGAAGGATGCAACACTACTCTAGAGATACTCAAGATTGACGTGTGGCAGAAACTGTGTGTGTTATGAACCCTTTAAACCTTTTTGCATTTTGATATTATTTTCATAACAATAGAAGTACATTTTTGCTGAAGTACATTCAGCATAATGTGACCAGATTATTAACTTTAAGGCATTTTTTTTTTTTACCTTTTAGTTATAATATTTGTGTCCTTTGATATACATATGAATAGATATCCTAAACATATTTTTTATATACACTCTAACAAATGCTGGGTTAAAAATAACCCAAGTTGGGTTGAAAATGGACTAACCCAGCGATTGGGTTGTTTTAACCCAGCGATTGGGTTGTTTTAAGCAAACATTTAACCCAGCCGCTGGGTTAAAACAACCCAATCAATGGGTTAGTCCATTTTCAACCCAGCATTTTTTAGAGTGTAGATTGCAAATGTGTAGTGGGCTGTAACGTCGTTCTTAGACTAAAAATATCATTGGTAAAAGCTGTGACTGTGTCTCGTCTCCACGGATCAATCTGAAGACTCGATTTCATATCAGGAATGTTATTTCGTCAGGCTGAAATACAGGTGGGCCTTTTGGGATTGTGTGTTGCCCGAAGGAAGACATTGGGTGTGTGCACCAAATCAGGGTGAAACGGTTAGAAATTGGAGTTGGATTACTTGCTAACACTGACAGGACAAACAGGATGCAAATGCGCCTCAAGCCCACTGTAGGAGGTCTCGCGGTGGGACCTGTTAGCGCATGCTAGACAAAGAAAACTATCCATGCACGGTCATCTGGCAAGATTTCTGAGGCATCCAGCCTGAGCAGAACTTAAAGTGGAACCTATCCCGACGGAGAATATCTCAAAGGGAATTATTATAAGGTGTGCGCTCTCCATGTACTATTTAAAGCCCAATGTGTGTCTTCAGAGCCAAATCTTTTGCCTATCCCTGTCTAGGCTATGTTACTAATGTTGAATTCAACGCAGAACGTTCTGATAGATCAAGCATAAGTTCATTAAAGGTGCCCTAGAATGAAACATTTTATTAACCTTGCCATAGTGAAATAACAAGAGTTCAGTGCATGGAAATCACATACAGTGAGTCTCAAACACCACTGCCTCCTCCTTCATATGTAAATCTTGTGAGTGAAAAACACCACGGAAAAATAGGCGAATCTCGGACAAAACCTGGGACAATATGAAGCAGACTTTGCTCAGCGTCTAAAACTGAAGGAAGGGGCAATACCAGCTATATTCCTGCGAGCAGTAATGTAGTGATTTCATCCACTTATTGACTGTCTAAACAATTTCTGATTAAACTGAAAGTTTCTTAGAGAGACAGCATTGTCTAGATAACGCAAGATGCTAGTACCGTAACAATAGGAAACTCCAAGCACCATACATAACTAAATAGTGTGTCTAATGTCAAAGGTTAATATCATTTCCTGCCAGTGTTGTCATAAATTACAGAATACAACCGTAGATACGCATGTCGTACTACGTTACTTTAGTTGCTTACAGATAGCTCACTCGATCCTTCTAGCTACCATCACCTTCTCCACCATAAAAGTTAAAACGACAAGGCTTCTATTCATTTTGTTAATAAATAAATTGACTTTTAAATCAACACTCTGTCAAACTGTAACGTTACTGTACAAACAACATATTTACGCGCTACCCAGCTCAGTTCATGATTCAAAGTGACGCTAAAATCATACAGGGACACATTACAATAAATTAAAATGTTTTTACAATGCTAAGAGCAAAGTTGTGACTTCTGACGTGTAAAGTTGGTGCTATATGCTAGTTATCGTTTAGGCTGAAGTTCTAGTATGGACGTAACAATTTTTCAGGTTCTTAATGAAAATAAAGACTAAATTTGCCACTCAGAAGTCCTTTTCCAATCTCAAAACAATCTCAAAATCTGCATCTACGTCAGAAACGGGCTCAAACATATACGGTTGAATGCCTAATCTCTCCATTGTCGTGCCGGACAGTAGAGATGTGTAAAACCGCAGTGAAACAGCCAATCAGAGCAGAGCTCTACATTAATATTCATGACCCTTCCAAATAAGGTAAAAACAGAGCATTACATCCTATAGACAATTTCTAGGTTTGTAAATGGACTTGTAAAACCGTATCTGGACAATTTTTGACCTTAAATAAGCCATGTACCCTCTATGTAGATATCAGAGAACAATTTAAAATATAGTTTCAACTCATTCTAGGGCACCTTTTAAACACAGCTGTTTTATTTCCACTGAAATATGTTAGGAGCTTTTCCGTAGAAGAGCAGATAAGATGTGTGAGCCAGGTGTTTCTAGGTCAGAGTTTATTTTTCCCTCCCTGCCAATACAATGTTAGCAGCGCAGCTTTCCTTTTTTTATTGATGACAGAGGAAGCAGATCTATTGACCATAAAACCGAAGTTTTTCACCGATAATAAAAGAACATTTAGAACTTATTGGCCTACTTTCACATTTTTAGATCGAAAAAGTATGGGAATGAAAGGTAAGGCTACACTTTTTTCTTTTATTTAATGTATTGCATCTTTTTGAACATTGACAAGAGACCTGGAAGAGAAAACAATGCTGAATAAAGTCGTAGTTTTTGTTATTTTTGGGCCAAAATGTATTTTCGATGCTTCAAAAAATTATAACAAGCCCACTGATGTCACATGGAATATGAAATTTTCATACCGTTTCACCCCTAGTCCTACCAGACTCTCGTAAATTTAATTTGTACAGAGAGTCTGGCCACTCTTAATTGACAAGTGTTAACTTCCTTAAAGGCAGGTACTCTGTTGAAGTTTAAAACTATTGGATCTGCCATAACCAGTCGCTAACGTTTGGTCGTGATGCATGTCACCTCAAACTAGCGCACAACACCAATGTCATCGTTCTCAGCCACTCCCTCTGTTTGCTGATTGGACCGGTTAAAATTTGACCGGAGAAAACCAGAGAATATACCGCAATCCCAGACGAAGTACTGAAGGAAAATGAAAATCGAACAGAAGTATGTAGGAGGGCGGGGCCAGGCTAGATCTTTTCCACATCTTTTCTGTCTTTGTGGGTTGGGGCGCATTTACACTGCACACGTCTGCGGTGCATCACAGCTCCAATGAGGTTTTGTTCTGTCCTCGTGACGCACCGCGGCTGGTATAAACACAAACATTGACTCGAGTGGCCGTGTCGGAGCCGTAATGCGCCGCAGACGGGGGTTACACACTACAGCCTCACGTGTGAGCCGCGTCCCTGGGCGTAAACTAGTGTTTTTTTTTCTGCAATGCTTATTGGCTCACTAATGTTGATGAGATTAACCCCTTTGGTATTAAAAAATGGTATCGAATGACAAGACCTTTTACAATACTCAATAGGCGATTCGGTCAGTGCCTAAAAAGTATCAAACTCGATACCCAGTGACCTTTCCAACATGATGACATACTGTGTGGCGTATCACAGACCAGAGCAAGAAGAGCATTTGTGGTTAAAGAGTGTATACATTTTTATATATTTTTTTAGAAAATAAGACCCTTAAAATAAGACCCTTATTCTTCGTCTGGGATCGTGTAGAGCCCTTTGAAGTCCACTATATGGAGAAAAATCCCAGAATGTTTTCCTCAAAAACCTTCATTTCTTTTCGACTGAAGAAAGACAGACATGAACATCTTGAATGTTCGTGAAATTCTGAAATTTAAATTCTGAAGTGAACTACTCCTTTAACTTCATATTGACATCATGCTGCAGAATGCATCTAAGATAATTCAATGAGACGGGCTGTATTACCTCAGTGGTCTATATTGTTTCAGCAGTGCATTAGGAACAGAGTGACTCATTGATGGAGTTCTGGAGATCATCTGGGAGAAAGTACTGCCAAATCTTTCCTGCCCGGAGAAGATGTCCCAAAGTGCAGCTCAACATCTGTCTGATGGTTAAACTGCTTTATGTAGAACATCGATCCTGCTAAAAGCTTGTCCTAGTTAACTTGTGTGCGCCGAATGGCTCTTTGCTCAGCTGAGTTATTTTATACAGTCTGGAATTTCATTTTGCCTTGGTATAAATTTCTGAAATGATAAATTGAAGTGACCGTGTTATGCAATGTTACTTGGATGTCAAGGAGAGCAACTCTGACAGAAACATTTGATAAAGATTCATTGAGATGTAGGGAAACATTAACTTTGCATTATGAGATTTTTTTCAGGTTCATGCAAAATGCACAGATTGTACTGCATTTTATAATAGACATTAGTGCACTGGAAACTTGAATAAGTTGCCAAAACTTAAAAAAATTAAATCTTTTAAGTTGAGCAATTTAAAGTTTAAGCAAGCAGAACTTACAGATTTTCGTTTTGTACTTATACATTTTAATTGGTCTTTGAGTAAGCTAATTCATACATTTAAATTAAAATGATCAACTTAAATATTTTTTGTAGTGGAAACTTTCTTTTTCTTTTGAGTTGTCAAAACTGACACATTTCAAGTAATCTGAATTGTTTCATTGTTTTGAGTTTTATGAACTTGTTTCTTTTAATTTAGACAAACTTAAATTTAACCGAAACTGGACTGAGATTTCAATTTCCCAGGGACAGTAAATGCCCAAATTAAGTGTTATATTACGTTTTGTGCAAGATAAACGTTAAGTGGGAAATTTAGTAGTGTCTAATGTTTTGTTATTGTGGCAAGCAGGACCACGAGACCGGTGCGGTGCGCATCTGGTGCTCATTATCCGTCACGCCACCGGCCTCGCCCCATTCTCACGGTCCCTCGGCCTCGTCCTGCTTGCCGCAGTTATGCTAGTTTAGAAGAGTTTCTGTTATGTTTTTTTTTTGTGTGTGTGTGTGTTGGGTTACCGTCACGGTGATGAGTGGAGCATGCTTTATTACTAGATTAGTTTGAGAACAGATATACATTGTTAAATATATTATATTGCTGTCTTCATTCAGCAAGTGCTATGCTAATGCTACCAAAGCATTGTGTAACCACAATGCAAGGTGGCATTTATTGAATTAGCGAGTAATAAGTGCATGATTAGTAACAAGTTAAATGTATGAATTAGCGTACTCGAATAGTTCAAGTTCAGAGCAATTAAAAGTATGATTACAAGTCTGCTTACTTACACTTTACAACTTTGCATTTTCAAAATGTTTTTTTTTTCGGGTTTAAAGTGCACTACTAAATCTCCACCGTAACATTAATATTGCACAAAAAACATTACACTTAATTTACTCTTCTTTTTGAGTGTTATGGCAAAGCATGCTGGGAAATAGAAAACCCATCCAATTTTTGGTTAAGTTTATAAAACTCAAAACAATGAAACAATTCAGATTACTTAAAATCCGTCAGTTTTATGAACTCAAAAGAAAAGGAAAGTTCTAAATACCCATAAAAGTTAATTGATTGATCTAATTTGTTTAATTTGAGTTGGCTCTACTCAAACCAAGTATTTTGTGACTCAGGAGGAGCCTCTTCCCCCAGGCCATCAGACTCCTGAACTCAGTCACTTAACATCACGTGACCATCGATACACTGTCATTGCACTGCACTTTCTGTTCTCGTTGTTACTGTGTAACAACCTGTTATAAACCTGTCTGCACATTATACTCCTTGTACATTTGTTAACCACATATTTATAAGTCTACAGCTTACTCACTGCACAGTCTACTTCACTTATTTTATTCCACTTCTTTATTTTTATTTTTTACTTTTTTCTACTTGACTTGATTTATTTATAATTCTACAGATATATATAGTACTTTTTTATTCTATTTCTATATAATTTCCTCCTTGTGTTTTTAACTCTGAATTTGCACTGTCCATGGAGCGGACCTGTTTACATTTCACTGCCGGTTGTATATTCTGTATATAACTGTGTATGTGACAAATAAAACTCTTGAATCTTATGCGTTAGGGTTTACAGTGTTTAAAACTCACCAGTAAAGTGCTTGAGTCAAAGACCATCAAAATGGCGCCGCTGTGTTTGGTCGCCGTTCAGGTCGCTCCGCGAAGACTGTGCTTTTATTTACTATTTTACTTTCTTTTACTCTCAGTTTTTACAAACTTATCATCTGCATTGATCTACTACGACAGCAAAACTCTTTTGGACATTGGTTACCTCTACACTGGACTGTTTCAGGACACTTACGGCGATCCTCTGTGGCCATCTGAGATTCTTCGGAATGCCGAGTTGAACAATGGCCAGAGCCAGCGGCGTAGAACAAAGAAACACCGTGGGAAACGTGCTGGTATCCGTAACAGACTGAGGAAAAGGGCATTCAGACCTCCTCTCCCGAGCATTCTTCTAGCAAATCTCTGCAGAGGCAAGCGTTGATCCGTTGCTCGTGAACGAGTTAAACTCTTTCTATGCTCGCTTTGACTGTAACGCGCAGCGCGACGACTCCGCCAAGTGGCGCGTTAGAGGAAATTACTCAGAGCAGCAACAATCACGTGATCTCTGTCTCGGAGGATGAAGTTCGGAGAGCACTCAAGCGTGTGGACGTCAGGAAAGCTGCTGGGCCGGATGGTATTTCAGGTCGTGTTCTGCGGTCCTGTGCTGATCAGCTCACCGGGTTGTTTACATCTATCTTTAATGAGTCCCTTGCTACATCTGTGGTCCCCACCTCCTTCAAAAAATCCACCATCATCCCTGTCCCTAAGAACAGTAAACCCTCTTGCCTAAATGACTATCGCCCAGTGGCTCTCACGTCTATAGTCATGAAGGTCTTTGAGAGACTCATTAAAAACACCATTTGCGCCTTCATTCCTGACACTTTGGACCCTCTTCAGTTTGCCTATCGTCCCAATAGATCGACTGAAGATGCCATCTCTCATGTCCTCCACTCCTCCCTCACTCACATCGACAGCAAAAGTGGGAACTCACGTAAGACTGCTATTTATTGACTATAGCTCAGCCTTTAACACCATAGTTCCCACCAAGCTAACCCCCAAACTCCTGGATCTCGGCCTGAATCCTTCTCTCTGCCACTGGATTGAGGACTTCCTCACTGGCAGGCCTCAGGTGGTGAGAATAGGCCAGTCCACCTCCACCTCCATCTCCCTGAGTGTGGGAGCTCCACAGGGCTGTGTCCTGAGCCCCCTGCTCTACTCTCTCTACACGCATGACTGTTTGTCCACACACAGCTCCACCTCTATCATCAAATTTGCTGATGATACTGTTGTCCTGGGCCTCATTTCCAACAACAATGAGACGGCATACTTGGACGAGGTGGAGCATCTAACATCATGGTGCCAGGACAACTGAGCAGCTTCAAGTACCTGGGAGTAAACATCTCCGAGGACCTGACCTGGACTGCTCACATTCAGACACAGGTGAAAAAAGCCAGGCAAAGACTGTACCACCTGCGCCAGCTGAGGAAATTCAGGGTTTCACCAGCTATCCTGAAAACTTTCTATTTAGGGGTGATAGAAAGTGTTTTAACTCAGTGCATCACAGCGTGGTATGGGAACAGCACCAGTCATGACTGCAAAGCCCTGCAAAGAGTCGTGCACTTATCCGAGCGTATCTCAGGGTCAGCTCTCCCGTCTCTGCAGGACGTCTACACCAAACGCTGCAAAGGTAGAGCTACTAAGATCATCAAGGACTCTAATCACCCTGCAAACCCTCATTTCACGCTGCTACCATCTGGTAAGCGCTTCCGAAGCCTGATGGCCAAAACTGAGAGACTCAGGAGGAGCTTCTTCCCCCAGGCCATCAGACTCCTGAACTCAGTCACTTAACATCACGTGACTTCACGTCAGGATAAACATCGATACACTGACATTGCACTGCACTTTCTGTTCTCGTTGTTACTGTGTAACAACCTGTTATAAACCTGTTTGCACATTATACTCTTATACATTTGTTAACCACATATTTATAAGTCTACAGTTTACTCACTGCACAGTTTATTTCACTTATTTTATTCCACTTTATCCTTATTTGTTACCTTTTTTTCTCTTGACTTGATTATAATTCTACAGATATAGACATATATATATATATATATATAGATAGTAGTACTTTTTTTATATCCTATTTCTATTATAATTTCTTCCTTGTGTTTTTAACTGTGAATTTGCACTGTCCATGGAGCGGACCTGTTTACATTTCACTGCCGGTTGAATATTCTGTATATAACTGTGTATGTGACAAATAAAACTCTTGAATCTTGAATCTTAAAGTGCTTGGGTGGGGCAGAGTGATTTTAGCTGCTGTTATGCATGTAGTTTTATATTTAATAGTGATTTAATAGTGAGTTGTTGTTTTTTTTTAAATCACTAACGTTAACATTAGAAATTAAAGTTTTGAGGTTTTCCTCAACGTCTCGTTTGGTGTCTGTTTCGCTGACACAACATTAATTTCAGCTGTAGAGGAAGTAGAAATAGAGGAAGGAAAGGAAACTTCTGTGGTGTGTGGTAGACTGATATTTGATGAAAATACAGAACGTTTCATTTTTTTGTATTTACACAGGATCTTCTTGGACTCTTGCCTTCAAAGCAAATTTCGCTCTGAGAAAATTGGTTACTTTGTTGTCAGAAATGTCAGCGCTGCATAAAATATGCTCGCACTGATAATAAGGGATCCATAATTTCCTGCTTTCATCCGTATTTGCTGCTACTCAGCCGTGGCCAGACTGGAAAAAATCCTTCCATTTACAAAACTGGTCAAATATTGGCTTGTGGTAAATTTGCTTTGCCTTCACAACCCTGAGGCAGTGTGGGGATTAGATGGAGAGTGTTTTTTTTTTTTTTTTTTATTCCAGTGAAACTTTCTGGACCTGATCACAGGTCAGTGTGAAGAAGTTCTTCAGAGAACGCCTCATGTCAATGGCTGGGCGATTCACAGAGACAGAGCTCAGGCATGCTGGGTCTTGTCTGTCCACATGGGGACAAAATTTCTATATTCTACATTTTAGTGTTGTCACAATACTGGAATAACTTGGATACAATATCTTGGAAAATATTGATATTCAGTACCATTTTCGATACCATGAGGAAAAACTGCCATGTAGATGTTTTCCATCCATTGGAAATCTTGTCAATCAAATATATCAAGCTTCAATAAATACATGACACGTCGTAACAGTAATCCATATGAATTGAGCTGTTTAATCCAACTTTATGTGATAGACAGATTTTTATTTAGGCTTTTATATACACATTGATCAGTGAAAATCATCTCACCTAAATGTTCTCACTCAATGTATGTGTTTTTACAATAGCGTCACTCTGCATAAGGAAGCTTGATTTCAAACTCAGGAATAAAATGAGAACAAATAAACAAATTAAAATACAATAGCAGATACAAATGACTGAATTGAACACAAAGCAAATAAGAGGAGCGGGTGAGAGGAGGTGGGTGTGTGTCAGTTCGCTATCGGAGAAAAGAGAGAGAAACCGTAACAGTTATTGTTGTATCGAACCATTTCAGTATTGATACATATAGGAAAATCAATATTTTTGACGACACTACTATATTTTGTGGCTTTTTCCCCTAGAAGTCCATCACATTAGTCAAGGTTTCATGCACCGACACTTTAATTAAACAGGTTTTTTGTTGTTGTTATGTGTTTAAAATGATCTTGGGTAGGGATGTCACGGTACCAAAATTCCAGTAGTCGGTACCAATACCATAAAAAGTGTACGGTACTCGGTACCAATTTCAGTACCACAGCAAAATGTTTTTATAAGTAAATAATACATAAACATGTAACGGCTGTATGCTGTTTAAAAGTAAACATTGTTTATAAAAAAAAAAAACGATCTAGGCATAATTATTATTATTACATAGAGACGTAGCTAAATCTACTGTACAACAGTAGCCTAATATATTCTGTCAATTTCCTCACGTTAAACCAAGCTTTTATTTTGACGGGTTGCCGTGAAGAGCTCTGAGTGTCTGTGTTCATGAGATGACCGTTTTCTCAAATGAAACGGTGAATGCTCATGAAGTGACGGTTTATGCGTTCGTGTCCTCATATAGTGACACACGGCAGAGACTACAAAGACAGCGAGTGGCACGCGTGCGCACGCGCCCGCCATTCACACAGAGACGCAGAACATGCAGGATTAATATTGACATAGCATTTTGCAGTTTAATATCCACAGACACTAGTATATAGTCGGCTACAGTCGGGAGCCCTGCGCTTATATAAACACGGAAGCAACTGAACGCAGCTGCGGGAACCGGATATACTCGTGAGTCGGTACTACCGGTACTACAGAAATGCTGGTATCGTCACATTTTTTTTATTTCAGTACCGAAGTACCGGTACGTCCCTAGATCTTGGTGTTGGTTATTTTAGAATAGCTGAATAAAGTTAAACATTTGTATTGCTACTAATGCATACACAGTACAGTTCAAATGTAAAATGTAATTTATTTCCGTGATGTGCAGAAACATTTAATGCCTCCTAAATAAAACTAGTAATTTCTGAAAGACAAAATCCCCCAAAAGTTTTGAACAGTGCACATATTAAGGTAACTTCTGACGTTTATATATCTATAAAGCTTTGAATTGCATTAATTGCACGCATGATGTTTGCAAATAAAATACATGTATTTCGGGAAGATGGGTTTAATTTTAGTACATCATTGTGACAATCATATGCTAATATTCTCTGATTCTTGTGAACAACCACAAATAACAACCCATCCAGCAGTGGAAGGAGGTGAAATAATAGAGCTTAATCAGGGAAAGGTCTCAAAGAATGATTATCCACTTCAGGTGTTCAGAGGGTAAGCGTTTTATCAGCCCCAATTTGTCCGTTAGTATCCGCGTCTGTCTCTCATCACTTTAACATTTCTCTGGAGATCTAGAGTAATTAATCTGAGGAGAGCAGGGTGCTCTTCTCACACGGTCTGATAATCTGTATCAATTGAGATCAGACTTGTGCTGAATCCCAATTTGTGTGCTACTACAAACATTATGCGAAAAAGTATGTACTAATGCTGGTGATTGGAAAGTGCATCGTTTATTTTATTTTTTTTTAACTTTTTTTTTAGCATGTAGAATAGAAAATTTGCTCCTAAGTGCCTTTTTAGTTTGTAATGACTGTCAAGTCCTTGTATTGTCCTAATATAGGCTTATTTTAATATACACTATACTATGATCAGTGCAGTATATGAGCCAGGCAGTGGTTTAACAGAAGCGTGTGACTGCATCTCTTCCCTGCTGCAGGATCAGTGGCCATGTCAAAATCTGTTCCATTAAAGGGAAAATCATCCTGTATGTCCTCTCATCCAGAGATAATGAAGCTCTTTGAAATCTTGCATGGCTTTTACTGATGGCAAATCTAGCAGAGACGGTCACTTGAGGCGATTCACATGTTTTTTGTTTTTTTTTCCTGTATGCATGCCTTATGGAGTGTTTGCTCTGTGGGTTTGTTTTAGAACAGCTGCTAATGCTTGGAGCTAGCTGTCATCATACCAGATAATGTGTTCAGTGAATAGGACAAGCCTGTGAGGTCATTCTGAGCGCTGCCAGTTGGTTTCGAATCTAACAAATGGGTGCAAACTTCTTCTTTTTTTTTTGTGGCACCCTGTGCAAAAACAGCTCCTGCCAATTGCATACTGTAATACACTAATTAGAACTGCAATTTGGTCTGAGAATCTCTTAGGCCAGAAACAAATGTAGGCATGAATGCTTGACCAGCACATTGCAAGCATACTGTCCTATAGTAGATATTTCACATGCTTACTTCATTTATAGTGGGAGAGGTGATACAGAGAACCCTGATCGTTCGTTTTCGTAATGCGTAATTAGAAGTGTCTGCGCTCATTTTCTTGTGAAATTTCCCCAGGAACTAGGGACTTTGGGGTGGTACTCAGTGTGTTTTGACCGCAGGAACCAGGGTCTTAATGAAGTTCTGGGTAAAAAATTCCCCCTCAAAATGGCCCTGCTTGCGAGGTAGTACTTTTCCAAAGGTCAGGAACTTTTGGGGGTGGGACTTGGGCGTTGAACATGCTGATTGGTTGAGTTCATGCAGCATTTTGATTGGCTGACTCCACGCAGCATTTTATTTCAACCACCATTTTTAAAAGTAGTTTGTGGTACGTGCAGTAAGAGTTGGTTGCTGTTCGAATCAACAATGAAGTTTTAAAAAAAATACGACAGATGGTCCAACGCTGAGGTTCAGGCTTTATTAAGCTTATATACGGAGGCCAAAATCCAGCGGGAGCTGGAAAGTAGTGTGCATTCCTACGTCACCAGACTATTCTGTACTTTAGACCGTGATGGAAACACAGACAGCAATGGGTCTGGGGAAAAAAATTCCTGGGACAAATTGTTCCAGGTAATTTCGGTGGAAACGGGGCTTTAGACTTGAAGATCGAGGTGTCCTCAGAATAATGATATACTGAATTTGTCAGATCAGATCAAAGCAAGTTATTCAGATTCTTTAGCAATGATCATATAAAATGACCAAGATACTTGCTCTCTGTTTTACAGATTGAATGCAGTTGGGTGGCATGCAATATCTCCAAGAGTTCATGGCACACTGTGGACAATTCATGAGTCCCAACTATGGAAGAGTGACTGGAGTATGACGCCACAAAGAAAAATGAAGATCAGCCATGCTTCCATTGCTGATCTCCATCAAGGGCACTCAGTTTTTACTGCTGTCTGGGACTCTCCTTCCTCTCTTGGATAGTTTCAGGTTCAACATACATCATACCAAATGCAAGACTGTGTTTTTTATGGACGATATCATTCTGTCACGAGAAAGATGAAATTTCCTTTTATTAGAAGTCCCAAATAAAACAAGGACACAAGTTACAAACTCTGGAAACTCAAAGTGTACAGATGAAGTTGCATTATGGCAGCTGAATCTCTTCAACAGCTGCATTCACGTATCTGGTTCGGAGGAGAGTGATAGTTGCACGATGCAGCGAGGTGGAGGCATCATCGGGAACAACGGCCAGCCATGGGTACTGCGGCGAGTGAGGCTCACCTGGCTCAGTTTCATGCTCTTTTTCATCCTGGTCTTTTTCCCTCTCATTGCACATTACTACCTCACCACAATCGATGAAGCAGGGGGACCAGATAAGCGAATTTTTGGTCCAAGACCTGGAGGAGAGCTGTGCGAAGCAAAGCATGTGCAAGACCTGTGTCGTATACGGGAATCTGTCAGCGAGGAGCTACTTCAGCTCGAGGCAAAGCGGCAAGAGCTCAATGGCGAGATAGCCCGACTTAACCTACGCATTGAAGCTTGTAAACGTAGTATTGACAGTGCCAAACAAGACTTGCTACAACTCAAAAATGTCATCAGCCAGACAGAGCACTCTTACAAGGAACTTATGGCTCAAAACCAGCCAAAACTGTCGTTGCCAGTTAGACTTTTACCAGACAAGGATGATCCTGGATACCCTCCTCCCAAGTCGGCCCAAAGCTGTCGTTTACATTCATGTTTTGATTACGCTAGATGTCCACTTACATCTGGCTTCCCTGTCTACGTTTATGACACAGGATCATATCCTTGGGGTGAGAAGTTGGACCCTCTTGTCAAACAAGCCTTCGCATCATCCGTCAAAAGCAGTGTGTATGTGACCAATAATCCAAACATTGCCTGTCTGTACATAGTGCTTGTTGGGGAAATACAAGAATCACCTTCCTCTCCCCCTGCTTCACCTTCAGACCTTGAAAAGCAGCTCAAGGCTTTGCCCTACTGGAGGTTGGATGGCCACAACCACCTGCTTGTCCATCTTTCTAGAAAGTCTCTGACTCAGAACTTCCTGTACAATGTGAGCACAGGACGAGCAGCAGTGGCACAGTCTACCTTTTTTGAACGTCAGTATAGAGAAGGTTTTGACATGGTAGTGTCTCCTCTAGTCCACGCTCTGTCTGAGCCCAACTTCCTAGAGGTGCCTCCACAAGTCCCTGTCAAGAGGAAGTACCTCTTCACCTTTCAGGGTGAAAAAGTTGAGTCTTTGAGGAGCAGCTTGCTTGAAGCCCCACCACAGTCCTTTGAGGAGGAAATGGAAGGAGATCCACCAGCTGACTATGATGATCGCATTATTGGTACACTTAAAGCTGTACAGGACAGTCACCTAGACCAGGTTCTTGTGGAGTTCACTTGCAAGAATCAGCCCAAGCTGAGTTTACCAACAGAGTGGGCATTGTGTGGCGAGCGTGAGGATCGTTTAGAGGTACTGAAGGTTTCTACATTTGCCCTGGTGATATCTCCAGGTGAAGGCCAATTGGTGGCATCTGCTGGCTGTAGCATGAGACTTTTTGAGGCTTTGGAAGTTGGGGCAATACCGGTGGTGCTTGGCGACCACTCAAAGTTGCCCTACCATCATCTCATACGCTGGAGTGAGGCAGTCATTATGGTACCCAAGCCTCGCATTACTGAGCTGCACTTTCTCTTGCGTAGCATCTCAGATAATGATCTTCTGGCCATGCGACGGCAGGGTCGGTTTCTTTGGGAGACGTACTTCTCAACCTCAGAGAGCATCTTCAGCACCATCCTGGCTAGTGTACGAACCAGCATCCAGATACCAGCAGCACCCATACGTGAGGAGCCTGCCCAGGAGATTCCCCACAAAGCTGGAAAGTTGGCAGGAACTGATGCTAACATGGCTGACAATGGCGACCTCGATCTAGGGCCTGTTGAAGTAGAGCCCCCTTATGCTTCGCCACGCTTCTTGCGTAACTTCACCTACACAGCTGCTGATGTCTACCGCACCTGGAATCATGCACCTGGCCCTTTCCATCTGTTCCCACATACTCCCTTGGACCCTGTACTTCCTTCAGAGGCCAAGTTTCTGGGGTCGGGGACTGGCTTCCGCCCTATCGGTGGTGGTTCTGGGGGATCTGGTAAAGAGTTTCAGGCCGCTCTAGGAGGTAACGTCCCACGGGAGCAGTTCACTGTGGTCATGCTTACTTATGAACGGGAGGAGGTTCTTATGAACTCACTGGAAAGACTAAATGGTCTTCCTTATCTCAACAAAGTGGTGGTAGTGTGGAATTCCCCCAAACCACCTTCTGATGATCTGCTCTGGCCAGACATTGGTCTACCTATTGTGGTAAGCGTGCAGTATTTTTTGATCATATTTCCATAGTCATTTCTTATTACTGGGCCAGTAAGCAACCACCTGGTAACCACCAGAAACACCCTAGTAAGATTCCAGAACACACTAGAAATGCATAGCACCCTTGAATCATGGTGGCAAGTTTTGCACAGGCAGGCACAACTCAGTGAAAAGAAATCTTGTTAAGCTTGTTATTAGTTGGAATTCTCAGAGGCTTAAATGTGATAGACCCTCACAAGCATTACATTCTGCTGTAGATTTGGTCTGCTCTCTCTGCTGTCTTTGAAGCATAGCTTTCATGTCTCTAGGGCAGCAAGCCAAATTAGTTCTGGTGATATTAAAGGAAACAGTGCTGTATTAAACACACAGTAAGGTTATACTTTGAAATGAAATCCCAAATAGAATTCCGAAGTACCCCAAGTTTCTTACTGTCTTCATGTCTTTGAGAAGTAGTTTGGAACTTTGAAATTGAGCATCTTTAATTATGGATGCAAGGTTGCAAACTATAACTCCATCAGAAATGGTTTCCAGAAGTATTAAATTGTTTTGATTGGCGTTTGTTGGTTTCATAAGGTCATGTATCTGGCTGGCCCAGTAAAACCTCGTAATAAAGCATGTGTTACCTAAGCCGTCATTCACAGTATGGCATGTTGACTCAACAGATGGGCTTTTTCTCTGCAGGTGGTACGCACAGAGAAAAACAGCTTAAACAATCGCTTCCTTCCCTGGGATGCAGTCGAGACTGAGGCTATTTTGTCTATTGATGATGATGCCCATCTTCGACACGATGAAATTATGTTTGGATTCAGGTGAGATTTTTGTGATGGCAACAACATAACATAGTACGCTTAATTGGACTGAGTTTATTTGTCCAGTATCTTGCATGAAACACTTTGATTCTGCTTTGGCTGTTCACATTTTTATTCACCTTTTGGCCGTTTCAAAACAGATACACCAGTATAAAAAAAGAATATACTGAATATAGTCAAAAGGCTGAAAATATTGAGAATGCTAAATCGCCCTGCCGTAATGTTTAGCAGTTACTCTTTTAGTTGTTTTGTAATTATTGATTGGAAAACCATTATGCCTTTAAAATGCAATCCCTAAACACATTTCCAGATATTTTTCCCCTTTTAAGAGAGATATTTTGCTTTATTTGTATAAGATAGTTCCCATTATTCTATGGTTTGCCTCTTTTAAAGAAATGTTATGCTGTTATGTTATGTTTATCCTTTATATTATTAGAAAAGAATGTGAAACTTTAAAAAAAAAAAAACATTCCTAATGATGTCACTGCTTTGGGCTAAAATATGTTCAGAGAGACTAAATTCAGTTTTATGAAGCTAGGAAAGAAAATATTCCCATTGGCGAGACAGTGTAAGCTGATCTGTTTTCTCACCCCAGTCTGTGCATTTTAAGAGTGTGATCCAAAAATTTGAAAAGTGTGTTTTCAAATGCACATTTACATCTATATGCCCATTTTAAATGCATTTGTCAAAAAAAGATTTGACACTGTTGTGGCGTGTTCCTGCATTCAGAGAGTTTAAGCCCACAGCTGCAGATTCAGTTGTTAGTTTGAGGAATTTAAAGCATCTGATCTGATAAAGTCCATTACAGTAGATTATAAATCTCTCCTTCACTCCTGTGTATCTCCATGTTTAGACATTGGTCAGATGAGCAGATAATATGAGATTTGATTTTGGTTGAGCTGGTTAATTATATCGGCCATGTCAAAGCTCTTTACATGGTAAACACTAATGTCAATAAACATTAGGGAATTGGTCAGGATGGTTGATTTAGTTGATTTTTTTTCTTTCTACTGAAGTGTGCATTATAATGCAAAAGATCCTGCCATTTCTAAACAATGTTATTATGATCTGTAGGTCTGTTTTTTGAGATATCTTTGGTATTTTTGTGCAATAAACGGTTATAGTTATTTTATTTAGCTTATGTATTTAGTTACTCTGTTAAGGGCCTTTGTTTGGCATACATGTATTGCTTAACAAATGCTATCCAGTGAATATTAGAATAACCACTCTTGCATTCCCATCTCTTTCTCCACTTCCAGGGTGTGGCGGGAGGCCAGAGACCGGATTGTGGGGTTCCCGGGAAGGTTTCATGCATGGGATGTAAATCACCAATCTTGGCTCTACAATTCCAACTACTCCTGCGAGCTCTCCATGGTGCTGACGGGTGCGGCCTTCTTCCATAAGGTGAGGCTTTGACCGCTTTGACACTTTCAGAGCCTTATTATGCTAAAAATAGACACTGACCGTATGTAGTTTTTCCCATGTAACACCAGATAATGGGAGCTGGAAATGGTTTAGTTAGTTAAAAACCGATGTTGCTACTAAGTACGTTGTTATGCAACCAAATGCATGATGCAGTGCTTCATTTTCCACATGGATAAGCAGACAACACAACATGTTTCATTTATGAGCATTGCTGTACAACATCATGGTACTTTCTTGTGTTCATTTTTTATTAAAAGCCATAATTTCTTCCTCTCCTCAGTATTACGCGTACCTCTATTCCTACGTCATGCCTCAAGCCATACGTGACATGGTGGACGAGTACATCAACTGTGAGGATATCGCCATGAACTTCCTTGTGTCGCATATCACTCGCAAACCTCCCATCAAGGTCAGTGGGCTGTAACTTGAAGCACATGCTGTTTAGAGCCTTTTAGGGCTTTTCCCAATTCTTACAACAAGATAAAGTGAGTAATGTTAATCAGACAATACATTCTGTTAACCACTTGGTTCCGGTTTCTGTCACTCTGGGTAGCCCCGCCCACAGTGAAATCTCATTGGCCCAAATCCTTTCTTCACATAACTGTGCACACATTTTGAATATGGCCTTATTGGTCCGTATTTTGTCATCATGCAGCACTTTTAGTTTAATTTAGGACAAAAAAATCTGTTTTACTAAACAGTATTACATTACATTTTCATTATCTGGTTCAAATTTTAATCTGCTGACATTGATAAATCTCTTTATTATAAAAAACACGTATGCCCAGATCATACCCTGGTCATATTTCACTCCCAAATCAAAAGAAAGAAATGTAAGATAAATAAAAAATATTGATGAAGAAAATTTCCAGCAGTATTAAGATGTTTTGAGATTTTATTTCCCACTAAATTATCTCTAGTCAGGACTCTCATTTGAGAGCAGTGGCACCAGGAAAATTATCATAAAGTTAATTTAATCATAAAATTACTATTGTTTTGTTAACAAGTTACTAATAATATTACATGTTTGTATATTGGACATTTACCAGTGAAGAACTGAGCTTGAATTGATATGCAGATAAAATTAACTTTTATTAACAACAATAATATGCAAGACTTTTTGCAAAAATATGCAAAAATTTTAATATTCTACTCTTCATTGTTCTTCTATAGTCTCACACTGAACTGACCGACAGCTTCAGTGATTATAAAAGGAGCACGCTTTACTTGTTTTCTGTGTAATTCAGTCAGAATTTGAAGAAAAGTTTTTGTTTTTCACGAGACTTAGTGACTTCCTACTTTTTCCCATATATTAAGGAGTGGAAATGTCTAAGTAAAATAAGTGCTCCTATGCCGCCATCTACTGGTTATAGTGGTAATTTCATGTCTTTTTAAAATAAAAGTGCTGCTTTGCCACCAAGTGGCCTATACCTTTAAACTTTTAGTTTTTACAAATCATCACATTAAAATTTGATTAAAATTTTGAAAAATAGTGTGAAGAATTTCAGTCTCAAAAGGTTGTTCGAACCCTGAGATGAATAATGTAAAAAAACGAAACATTAGACTATTACTTCCAATCCGTGGCAGCGCTGTGAAGTAACGGTGACGTGTGCACAGGATTGGCCTGCGAGTAAACTGAGTTGCGTGGTTCTATTCAGCTTTTGTTTAGTTTGCCATTTAATGTTTCTCATATGTAACAGAAATGGCAGCTCTTATCAGTTGATTACAAAATTTAGCCACACCAGCAATAAAAAGGTCGCAAATTGCGACCATTTCTTCGCAGTCTGGAGTCCTGCTAGTGTTTCAATCTAAAATAATTATATATTATTTAAATTGTATTTATATATCACAGTAGTATTTGTTGCCCAAATTACTGTAATGCAACAATCAGAATCTAAAAGAAAATGTGTGTGAATCATCAATGTGCTTTCTCTTTTACACTGTTTATTTACTTTTCTTTAGTTTTGTGGGTGAAATATGACCTGGACATTGTAAGATTTTCCTGTTATTCTCTGACATTTTTGTTGTTATTGTGTACTAGGCTTGCTACGATAGTCTGTGTTGCAGGTGTTACCAGTGTTCAGACTCAGCACCGGTTACATCACTTGCACACCGTGGCACCGCCCCCACCATCGTTTAGATTTTTTTTTTTTTTTATAGTAATAAAATAATTTAGTTCAGTTCGAGAACAAACAGTACAATTAAAAACTGAACGTGTCTGCTCAATACAGCATGATCCGAACGAGTGTCGCAGCACAAACACAGCAGGAGTCAGATCTCATTCATCATGAGAGCGAAGAGCTGACAGACAAGATGATCACGGAAGATTTGGTTTCAAAGCGAAATGTAAAAGAGCCCATTTAAGCGAGTTTGTCATTGCGTGTTGTGTTTTTCAATGAAAGTGCACTATGTAAAATTTTTTTCAGTAAAATTTCCAAAAACCACTAGGCCAGTGTTATATATTTTGTTCAGTTGAGTACTTACAATATCCCAAATGTTTCCAACTATTTGTAAATCGTGAGAAAATTGCTATTTTACCTAATGAACCGGGACGTGTGAGGGCGTGGCCTGTCGATGACATCATATCTGCGTTCGGTTTCCGGTGTTATTCTGCAGAAGCGCTTTACTCTCACTGCGGTGTGAACAAGTGTCACAGCAGCCGCGAGCGAACACACAGAGTAACATCATAACATCATTCTCAACACACTCAGATGTGTCTAATATGATCAACAGAGCTGCGTTCCCTCATACTCATGACCGGAAAAGAGGAAATGGCGACTGTGGCATAATAAAAGTCCCGCTGCTCGCGAGGCGTGTGTTGCGTTCATCTCATTAACAATCGCTCCGGCGGCCTCGCTCAGCTCCACACCACTCGGTCCTGCTCTGCTTCACACTACAGTAACGTTAATAATCACATCCATGAGCATGATTTCTGCCCGAGTCCTATCCCGAGTCTTTCCCACCGGCTGTGAGGTGAGGACCA
This sequence comes from Paracanthobrama guichenoti, assembly GCA_018749465.1. Taxonomy (NCBI): domain Eukaryota; kingdom Metazoa; phylum Chordata; class Actinopteri; order Cypriniformes; family Gobionidae; genus Paracanthobrama; species Paracanthobrama guichenoti. Next base: position 34,906,553 of record CM031962.1, on the reverse strand, counting down.
CATGTCTCAAGATTCTGCGCTCAAGCTTGGTGTCATCAAACTACGCCTTTGTTTTGAATAGGCGACCTCTAGTGGACGGAAAAGTTACATAGTGCACCTTTAAGAATAAGCTAATGAACCCACAATTCAAGCAACCCGCCCCCAAATTGCCGCTAATTCAAAACCGAAACTAAAATGTGCACGGCCGCACAGAGCGCGTATTTACGGACGGACCGTCATTCACGGTTTTCATGCATATGGAAGCTTAACTTTCATAGGAATTCATTGAAACCACTCGCTTTGCTTCGCTCCGTTATTAATGCCAGAGCGGCCGTGTGCGTGTTACTTTCGGTTAGATAGAATTAGTGATTTAAAAGCCTAGTCGGTGATGCTGGTATTACCGGTGTTGTCACACGTCGAATAAACTGGTGGGAAAATTTCCTCACCGTAACATCCCTATTGTGTGCTATAAATAAAGTTAAATATTTAGGCAATGTCCAGAGTTCAGACTGAACACATTTCTTCCAGTTTTACATATGTGTGTTACATTAGAATTGATTTCCGTGAGATTATTCAGTGGGATTTGGGTAAGCTTTGATGTTGAAGTCCATTGACTGAAGCATCGGAATGGCCCATGAATTAACAGTGTAATGAAATTTGATGGATTTTCTCTGGCATTATTAGTTTGAGGATTTCATCGGTACACATACACCTCTCACTCTCCGGCTGCTGCCGTCCCTGCGGATTAGACAAATCAATTACATTCTTTTTGTTTTCACAGAATAGCAGACCAGATTGCAATGGGAAAACAGGCTACACGAATGAAAGAGATGATATTGTGTTATGAAGTTAATAAGTCTGTCATCTTTATATGGAGGGGTTGATTTTAAGGAATAATCCACTCGATATTTAAGTCAGTTGCTCGTCCTCATGTTGTTTTAAATTCATGCTGTTGATTCTCCGAACTGCTCTTTTCCATACAAACAAAGCTTTAAAGGACAAAAGCATGCATGCACTACATTCTAAGTGGTTTGAAGATGTGTGAGGAACTGACATCATTCGTTTAATTCTTCCTGGCGTTCCCCCCTCAGGTGACATCACGTTGGACCTTCCGCTGTCCTGGCTGCCCGCAGGCTCTGTCACATGACGATTCGCACTTCCACGAGCGTCACAAGTGCATCAACTTCTTCGTAAAAGTCTACGGATACATGCCGCTGTTATATACTCAGTTCAGAGTGGACTCAGTACTCTTCAAGACGCGACTGCCGCATGACAAGACGAAATGTTTTAAATTCATTTAATGGAACAAGCACAGAAATCCGACGGAGTGCTGACACGGGACGATCTCTCTCTGGGAACGTGACGGGAATTTAAAGCTTTCGTGTAAATATAGGACAATTTTACTTTGAACTCGTCTTCCTTGAAGCCAAGGGAGAACAATTGCAAAACGAACGATTAACATCAGGCGTTTTTAACGGTCACTTGTGCGTGATTCATCAGCAACCACTACAGGCTTTATTTGCACCATTTTTCACAGGATATCTGAGATGGGGACACTTTAATGGACGTCAAACTGACATTTGCATCATGTTATAAAGTTATGGGTCGATGGAGGCTGTTTTTGATGACATATCGGAGAATTATGGGATGTGTCATCACTCTAAATGATTAATGTTTTTATTTTTACTTTGCATATACTCTGTTGTTTGAAATGCACTGATGATCGTGTTTTTTTACTCGTGTGTGTGTGTGTGTGTGTGTGTGTGTGTGTGTGTGTGTGTGTGTGTGTGTGTGTGTGTTTGAGCTCATGTGAACGGCTGTGTGTGTTGTTCTGTAGGTTGATGGTGACTAAACATCTCTAACCACCATCAAATGTCTGTTGATCATCAGTAAGAATAGCACAAGATATCAAACATAACTGCATAGGAATAGCACCAAATCAAACATGTTACATGTTCTCATGTCAGTCACGATCATACAAGAAAACAAAACATCATGTGGAATAGCGGATTGATCTTAATGCCTTTTGCTGGATAATCAAGTCTGTTCATGGGTTATGTCATTTTAATAAGGTCCAATGATTTCATCAGTGAAATGACTAAGAAATATCCAGGTCATATTTAATCATTTAACAAAGAAAATGAATCTTTATTTAATTGTGATATTATTTTCATGAATTATAGCACATTTAAACACCCAAAGTCATTGTCATCAGTCATTGCTTCATTTATTTTTATTTTTTTCTAATGCAAAATATAATTTTTCAATGAAATTAAATGTTTAAACTATTTTTGCATTACATCATCTCATTGCCATTACTGTAAAGCACATCATTTTTCTAAGCATGTTCAATTCAGTGCATCAAATATTACTGACGCAAATTTTTCTTTTTGTGTCTTTTTTTTTTTTGGTGAGATTTCTTTTGGGGAAAAGTGTGAAAATAATGTCACAAAATCTGGTCTTATAAAAATGATTCTTTATGCACAATATCATATTTATTCCTTCTTATGTTTAATTTGGTGGTGAAATGTGACCTGGACATGCTCTTGACAGTTTCATGTGAGAATGAGTTTGTGTGTCCGCTTTGAGATTTTTCTTGAGGGCCTATGAAACGCATGTAATTACAAACATGATTTCTGTGGGGAAGGATAACGATGGCAGTAGTTCCCCTTTCCTCTGTAAACGGTACGCGTCTCTTTCTGTGCCAGGATGTTACCTGGGGCGCCAACCTGGTCTCACCCTTTCAGAACGCTGTCTTTCGGTTCATTGTTGACGCTTCCCTGACAGGTACATTTAGGAAGATTGCTCTTCAGTTATAAATTGAGTTTTATTTTTTTAAAACACGCAAATGTGGCTCTGTTCCCCTTAGAAGAGCAATCTAAATAATCAGATATGATTTTTTTTTCGTTACATGCCCATGTTTTGTATTCTGTATAAACAGGCTTTAATGTTGAATTATTTTTTAATCATTTTGAGGACCGTTTGGATTGGACCGTAACTGACGATATAAACCATTGGTTGTAAAGTGTTGAATGCCAGCAAACGTTATAACTGACAACTTCTTCAACCACACTAATAAACCAGCCAGTCTCATCATCTCTTTCATTATTGTGAAGCTCTCAATGTGTCAAACATTATTTACTAGCATTAGTACGGCCAGATTGACCAGTCAGTACTCAATGTTCATCACATTTTTATTTCATTTTTTTAATTAACTGCTCATTCAGGAACAGGATGAGGAAATTGCAAGCTGGATAAAAGCACCACATTTCATTGTATTGCAACGTGCAATAACCACTAGGCCACGGCTCTCATGGGAAAACTGAGATCGCTGTAGTTTTAACTGTTGTTTGAATGATTTGTGCTTTAATAATATTAATCAATTTGTTATTGTTGTTATGATATTAATAAATGTAATATTTGTATTATATAATTGATTTATTATGTATTTAATGCATTAATACATACACCGAACAGGCATAACATTATGACCTAATGTTGTGTTGGTCCCCCTTTTGCTGCCAAAACAGCCCTGACCCGTCGAGGCATGGACTCCACTAGACCCCTGAAGGTGTGCTGTGGTATCTGACACCAAGATTTTAGCAGCAGATCCTTTAAGTCCTGTAAGTTGTGAGGTGGGGTCTCCATGGATCAAACTTGTTTGTTCAGCACATCCCACAGATGCTCGACTGGATTGAGATCTGGGGAATTTGGAGGCCAAGTCAACACCTCAAACTCGTTGTTGTGCTCTTCAAACCATTTTTTCCCAGCAGAACATTGCCCAAAGCATCACACTGCCTCCGCTGGCTCACCTTCTTCCCATAGTGCATCCTGGTGCCATGTGTTCCCCAGGTAAGCCACACACACGCACCTGGCCATCCACGTGATGTAAAAGAAACCGTGATTCCTCAGACCAGGCCAACTTCTTCCATTGCTCCGTGGTCCAGTTCTGATGCTCACGTGCCACTGTTGGTGCTTTCGGCGGTGGACAGGGGTCAGCATGGGCACCCTGACTGGTCAGCGGCTATGCCGCCCCATACGCAACAAACTGAGATGCTCTGTGTATTCTGACACCTTTCTATCAGAACCAGCATTAACTTCTTGAGCAGTTTGAGCTCCAGTAGCTCGTCTGTTTGATCGGACCACACGGGCCAGCCTTCGCTCCCCACGTGCATCAATGAGCCTTGGGCGCCCATGACCCTGTGGCCGGTTCACCACTGTTCCTTCCTTGGAGCACTTTTGATAGATCCTGACCACTGCAGACCGGGAACACCCCACAAGAGCTGCAGTTTTGGAGATGCTCTGACCCAGTCGTCTAGCCATCACAATTTGGCCCTTGTCAAACTCGCTCAAATCCTTACGCTTGCCCATTTTTCCTGCTTCTAACACATCAACTTTGAGGACAAAATGTTCACTTGCTGCCTAATATATCCCACCCACTAACAGGAGCCGTGAGGAAGAGATCATCAGTGTTATTCACTTCACCTCTTGTGTTATGCCTGATCGGTGTGATTATGTATTTAATACAATTGATACATAATTCTAATAAAATAAATAAATAATAGAATACAAATGATTTAATAATAATACATTATATTATTTTTATTAATTTTATTATTTAATATTTTTTGTATTTAATGAAAGAAACCGCATATTCAAAAATGTGATGTTACAAATTAAGTTCTTACACCATTTGATAATTTAGGGGATCGACTCGCACAAATAAATGTTTCAAAAGAATGATTTGATCCTGATTCATACATTACTAGTAGGCACTTGCCCTTATGTTCTCCACTGGTATCTTCAGCAGCTCTGCTGGTGTTCTGACCATCGTCCAGCACACGTGAGGGTTTGTGCCGTGAGCACAGCTGCTGTGATGGGCCACGGGCTCAGGCGGGGCTGAAGTTCAGCCAGTTTCCAGGAGCTGTTGATCATCCGGAAACACTGAAGTCTGTAATCAATCCCCAGACACACATCTGACTCTGACATCAGCAGAACGTCTCTGAAACACATGATGAGAGGGTGAAAACCTGCCGTAAACCAGCACAACATGAAATTAGACCCTCCCTGATGGACTGTAACCTCAGAAACCTGCACAGAGTCCGCATACAGAACAGTGTGTCTGTCTGTCTGTCTATTGATCTATCTGTCTATTGATCTATCTGTCTGTCTGTCTGTCTGATCTATCTGTCTGTCTATTGATCTATCTGTCTGTCTGTCTATTGATCTGTCTGTCTGTCTATTGATCGATCTGTCTGTCTATTGATCTGTCTGTCTATTGATCTAGCTGTCTGTCTATTGATCTATCTGTCTGTCTGTCTATTGATCGATCTGTCTGTCTGTCTGTCTATTGATTGATCTCTGTCTGTCTATTGATCTGTCTGTCTGTCTGTCTATTGATCTGTCTGTCTGTCTGTCTATTGATCTGTCTGTCTATTGATCTGTCTGGCTGTCTGTCTATTGATCTATCTGTCTGTCTGTCTATTGATCTGTCTGTCTGTCTATTGATCGATCTGTCTGTCTGTCTATTGATCTGTCTGTCTATTGATCGATCTGTCTGTCTGTCTATTGATCTGTCTGTCTATTGATCTAGCTGTCTGTCTATTGATCTAGCTGTCTGTCTGTCTATTGATCGATCTGTCTATTGATCGATCTGTCTGTCTGTCTATTGATCTAGCTGTCTGTCTGATCTATCTGTCTGTCTGTCTATTGATCGATCTGTCTATTGATCGATCTGTCTGTCTGTCTATTGATTGATCTCTGTCTGTCTATTGATTGATCTCTGTCTGTCTATTGATCTGTCTGTCTGTCTGTCTGTCTGTCTGTCTATTGATCTGTCTGTCTGTCTGTCTATTGATCTGTCTGTCTGTCTGTCTATTGGTCTGTCTGTCTGTCTGTCTATTGGTCTGTCTGTCTGTCTGTCTATTGATCTGTCTGTCTGTCTGTCTATTGATCTGTCTGTCTGTCTGTCTGTCTGTTGATCTGTCTGTCTGTCTGTCTATTGATCTGTCTGTCTATTGATCTAGCTGTCTGTCTGTCTATTGATCTGTCTGTCTGTCTGTCTGTTGATCTGTCTATTGATCTGTCTGTCTGTCTGTCTGTCTGTCTGTTGATCTGTCTGTCTGTCTGTCTATTGATCTGTCTGTCTGTCTGTTGATCTGTCTGTCTGTCTGTCTATTGATCTGTCTGTCTGTCTGTTGATCTGTCTGTCTGTCTGTCTGTCTGTCTATTGATCTGTCTGTCTGTCTGTCGGGCCGTGTCCATATGCCATTGTTTTTGAATAACCATTGTAGTTTTTTTTTTTAGTTTTTTTATTTTATTTTTTTTATACAATGACACTGTCGTCTGCCAGATCAAATACTGTTTAGTTTCTGGGGTTTGTTTAAATCAATAACCTAATGTGAGCAATAGTAATAATGACACTTCCCTTACCAAGAATCACTAATAATTCATTGAACACAAGCACTGATGAGGGAATACTGACCTAACTCTGGGATTTGTGTGCAGACATGGGGTTTCCCAGCACTGCAGCTGGAGTGTGTGTATGTTAGCACCCATGAGAGAGACACATGATCTCAGTGCAGAGAGAGAGAGAGATCGCATTACAGAAGAGATATTAAACTGTGCTGCAGTGTTTCACCTCCTCTCTCTCAGGGCTTCTGTCCAATACTCCTCTCAAAGCCTGGGAGTTTTCGCCTGGAGTCAATTATACGTTTAAAATACTATAGGTTAAGGTTCATATTCTCATATTCATTGTCTTGAACTGTTGTAGTAGCGTGACCCCAACATGCATTTGGACACCGAAGTCACTTATAAATGTCTGAATATCGATGCAATAAAAAAAATGTTTTAAATGCTGCAGGATATTTTCTCTAACGGCACTTGTTTGTCTTCATGTTTGAAGTATTCTTTGAAACAGCTGGTGTTTTGGTGATTTTTTTATTGGACATATGAAGTTATATATATATATATATATATATATATATATATATATATATATATATTGCACAAATGCAGCAAAGCATTCATGAAGCCACAACACGCACAACCTTGAGGCGGATGGGCTACAACAGCAGAATACCCCACCGGGTACCACTCGTCTCCACTACAAATAGGAAAAAGAGGCTACAATTTGCACAAGCTCACCAAAATTGGACAGTTGAAGACTGGAAAAATGTTGCCTGGTCTGAGTCTGGATTTCTGTTGAGACATTCAGATGGTAGAGTCAGAATTTGGCGTAAACAGAATGAGAACATGGTTCCATCATGCCTTGTTACCACTGTGCAGGCTGGTGGTGGTGGCGTCATGGTGTGGGGGATGTTTTCTTGGCACACTTTAGGCCCCTTAGTGCCAATTGGGCATCGTTTAAATGCCACGGCCTACCTGAGCATTGTTTCTGACCATGTCCATCCCTTTATGACCACGATGTACCCATTCTCTGATGGCTACTTCCAGCAGGATAATGCACCATGTCACAAAGCTCGAATCATTTCAAATTGGTTTCTTGAACATGACAATGAGTTCACTGTACTAAAATGGCCCCCACAGTCACCAGATCTCAACCCAATAGAGCATCTTTGGGATGTGGTGGAACGGGAGCTTCGTGCCCTGGATGTGCATCCCACAAATCTCCATCAACTGCAAGATGCTATCCTATCAATATGGCCAACATTTCTAAAGAATGCTTTCAGCACCTTGTTGAATCAATGCCACGTAGAATTAAGGCAGTTCTGAAGGCGAAAGGGGGTCAAACACAGTATTAGTATGGTGTTCCTAATAATCCTTTAGGTGAGTGTGTGTATATATATATATATATACACATTTAATTTAATTCCAGTTTTATTTTGATTCCTTTTTTAATAGTTTTAGTTGATAACAACACTGACGTTACATGGACAACAATACTCCCGATATTAACCGGGAGTATTATTATTAATCTTTCTGTCTATTGATCTGTCTGTCTGTCTATTGATCGATCTATCTGTCTGTCTGTCTATTGATCTATCTGTCTGTCTGTCTGTTGATCTATCTGTCTGTCTTACTGTCTGTTGATCTGTCTGTCTGTTTGTTGATCTATCTGTCTGTCTGATCTGTCTGTCTGTTGATCTATCTGTCTGTCTGTTGATCTATCTGTCTGTCTTACTGTCTGTTGATCTGTCTGTCTGTCTGTCTGTCTGTTTGTTGATCTATCTGTCTGTCTGTCAGGCCGTGTCCACACTGTCCAACAGCGACACCTGCAGGTAAAGTTACCGCGGGTTTCCTGAGCTCAGTGAATTTTAACAGACCCGCTAAAGTCACGCTTGGCCATTGGACAGCTTAGCGTGGCATGGGAACGTAATGACGTGCCATTAATCGATCTATGATCTATAACATGAACAGAATATTCTAAAAGCAACTAATGTAAACACTTTAATCAGAATATTGTCTTATTCAGAATAAGGTCGATAATTCGATTACTGCTGTCCATGTAAACGTAATGACTGACACACAGGTGTAGATCATCAGACTTCAAATCATTTCACTGTCGATTCATTTTCAACACCACGTCTGTTGTTTTAGCATTTCAAACCTTGAATGGTGTGCTTGAGACTTTTCTTGACAATAAATGAGTTTGCCCATATAATCTTTGAGTTATTAAGACTAAACACCTCTATATTGCAGGAGATGATATGGCGCAAGAAGTGAGAGGTAAGAGGCTATAGCTACTTAGATTTGATTGGCTCACTTCTCCTAATCTTACATTTAGTTTTTTTTTTCTTTTCAATATGTTATTTAATGCATTCACAGTCATCAGTAAATTATTAGAATCCTCATTTATCATTCCATGATTTGAAACCAGCTTTTAGTGCACATGAGAAATCACGTCAGATAAATGAGACATTTTAGATGCACCAGCATATGTCTGAACAAATGAACACATAATGGAACAATTACTTTCAAATCTTGAACGCATTAAGCTAAATCTTCCCCAATGATCCTGGCTAGTCTTAAAGAGCTTTTTTACATTAATGCATTTGGCAGATGGATCCAAAGTTATATCCTTTCATTCCATAGGAAACAATCCCATGACTTTGGCATTGCTAATTATATATATTTTTCTTTTTTCTCAATACTTACTGGTCACTTTTTCAAAACACAGTGAGCACTGTGGGTCATTTATCATTGCTTTGGCTCAAAATGCATTCAGTAATGATCATGATGACATCTTTCAAATGACATGAATTCTTTTCTCACTCAGACACAAACACCAGCAAAACTCTATGAACCTGCAGGCCAGTTTGCACATGCTCACAAAACCTAACATGCAAAACGGAATAAGACAGCAATTTGCTACATTTCAACACTGAAATATATTCTGAATCGAAAACGTAAAATGCTATCAAAACAATTAAATGTACCTGTGATGTACCCGTGTCTTTCAATGTCATTAATATCTACACAAAAGGGGAGAACATAGGTATAATTTTGTACTGTAATGTAAACATTGACCATGTAACAAGCTGCGGAGGATTATAAACAGTACAGAGTGTCATTATTGTATAATGCTACCTGTTGTTAAGTGTTTTTTGACTGACAGTGTGTTTGTTGGATGACAGTCTTTGCTAGTGTTGATTTAAGACATGTATGAAGTGTTTTGGTAGTTTTAGTTCATTTTTAATGTGAAATGAACTGCTGTGCCAAGTTGAGACAAGATCCAGGCCACATCTGGTGCACGTGGATTCAACGCATGTGTGCCGGATCTGGGCCGACATGGTGTTGCTATCTGGGGTGTGAAGAGTTTGGAAAAAGTGACCTAAGGATATGAGAACATATGTATACAGCTAAATTAAACGAAAATATCTTAAATGTTTTCTAATTTCACTATACATTTTTTTAATGAAACATTTTTTTTTCATTAAAAGGGCTCATTTTGTAATTGTAAGCAACCCATGCAAGCTCGATGTGCATTTCTGCCAAGCGAACTTGTGGATGCGTAGAGTATAAACCAGGCTGTGTCCGAAATCACATGCTTCCCTGCTATACAGTAGGCGAAAAACAGTAGGCTATGTGACAAATAAGTATGTCCCGAATTCACATTCATTTGTGAATGCAGTGAAGCAACGCAACTGACGCTGGTAAGTAAACAAGTATGATTTCTAACATTTTTAAAGTAAATTTCACATATGGAATTAAGTAAACTCTACTTAACTAAGTTAATTTTCACTTGGCCAGTAAAAGATTGAGTAATTTCTACTTTTTCCTTTGCAATACATTTTACTCCAAAAATATAATACTGAACTAAACCACACGTTTAAAGTGTGCACTTAGAAATATCTAAATATATAACACAATAGATATTGTATAGACACCATATCTAAACAGAAGCCTCAATACTTGGTACACGGTAACAGTCCATGGATCGTTTTTGAGTAGAAAATGACGTCACAACATGGCGAGTTTCTAAACCTAACAGCAAAAGCAACGATAAAACAGCTCATTCATTATTCAAACCCCAGTGCATGATGGGAACACCAGTGTCAGAAAAGTTTAACCTTAATATTTATGCTTTAATTTCTACATGCTTAAATTAAGTACTAATATAGAATTAACTTTTTTAAATTCTTGCCTGAACTAACTTTTTCATGTAGAAATGACATCTGTTTTTCTGTAGTATTTAATGCACCACAAAATCATTTTGATCAGTGTAGGCAGGGACAAATCCAGCCCATCCGACGCACGCGTTCACCGTGGATGATTTGCTGGGGTTAGGGCCCTAAATTTGAGTAAATAAATTAATAAATAAAACAGGACAGACTAATGATATATATATATATGTGGCCCTGGACCACACAACCAGTCATATGGGTCAATATTTAGAAACTGAGATTTATACGTCATCTGAAAGCTGAATACATAAGCTTTCCATTGAGTTATGGATAGGACGATATTTGGCCAAGATACAACTATTTGAATATCTGGAATCTGAGGGTGCAAACAAATCGAAACATTGAGGAAAATCTCCTTTAAAAGTTGTCCAAATTAAGTCCTTAGCCATGCATATTACTACTAATAATACTTTTTTAATAGATTTACAGTAGGAAGATTACAAAATATCTTAATGGGACATGATCTTTACTTCATATCCTAATGATTTTTGGCATAAAAGAAAACCCATACAATGTATTGTTGGCTATTGCCACAAATATACCCGTGTGACTTCTGACTGGCTTTGTGCTCCAGGGTCACATTTATTATTGAATTTACTGCAAATACAGTAATATTTAACTTTTGTGGTATAGAAATGCTCATGACAGTAAAGCACTAATTTTGAGCTAGTATGCCGTAAAGTAGCTACATTTACTGCTCACCCTGATGCATGACTTTCCTTTCGTGGAACATAAAAGATAATTTGAGAAATGTCTGTTCTTTTATTAAATAGAAGTCAAGGTTTGGTTACCAGCATTCTTCAAAATGGTTTCTAAAATAGAAATAAATGCAAATATAGAAACGTTTTATTTCAATGTTACTGTACAATGATATAAAACACTCACAAACAAAAGTCTCCATCCAAACATTAAAAGAATGATACCACCTTATGAAATATGAAACCGGTTCTGTCGGTCTACACTGATGTAAATAAGAAGTCCATCAGCCATATACATCAGTCGTTTGGATCCTGGTTTCTGGCTCTGGATGTGCAGATGGGATTTAATTACAGCCACATTTCATCCAGCCACTTTATTGACAGGTCCAGTCATTAACAGCCTGCGAGTCAAACATCCACAGCGGCGGGTTCAGAGAGGTCAGAGGTCATAGTTTCTGCAGGAATCGCAGCACCAGGTCTCTCAGAGCGGTCCGCAGGGGCTCGTTGTTGTCGCAGATGATGTGTGTGCCGTCTTCCTCCAGCTGGATGAGCACGTCCTCCGCCTGCAGGTGAAGAATGTGGCCGTCTGCCGTCTCCTCCACCTTCACCTCCTTGATGCCGTTCTACCAGGAGAGACAAGACACGCGGTTAGTGGTTTAAGACAATTGTGCTGTAAATATTGGCCCCTTAGTTCCAGTGAAAGGAACTCTTAATGCTTCAGCATACCAAGACATTTTGGACTATTTCATGCTCCCAACTTTGTGGGAACAGTTTGGGGATGGCCCTTCCTGTTCCAGCATGACTGCACACCAGTGCACAAAGCGTTGGTCCATAAAGACATGGATGAGCGAGTTTGATGTGGAGGAACTTGACTGGCCTGCACAGTGTCCTGACCTCATCCCGATAGAACACCTTTGGGATGAATTAGAGCGGAGACTGCGAGCCAGGCCTTCTCATCCAACATCAGTGCCTGACCTCACAAATGCGCTTCTAGAAGAATGGTCAAAAATTCCCATAAACACACTCCTAAACCTTGTGGAAAGCCTTCCCAGAAGAGTTGAAGCTGTTAGAGCTGCAGAGGGTGGGCCGACTCCATATTAAACCCTACGGATTAAGAATGGGATGACATTAAAGTTCATGTGCATGTAAAGGCAGGCAGGCATGTAAAGCCCAAAACTTTTGACAATATAGTGTTATGTGCTACGCTCTTTTCTACCATAAAGCGGCTCTCCGGTGTGTTCATGTTTTCACTCGCGTCTGACCTTGACGGACTGATCAGGAGAAATTAACCGGAGAAGATTTTCACCTCAAAAGGCGGCGGAGCCTCAGAGCCACACCTACCCATCGTCGCCACACAGACCAATGGTAGTTTGGAGGTGATTACCAGCCGGAAAGAGAACTTTTCCAGAAAACTTCGCTTTGGCAAGCCGTTTCGAATTTCCCAAAAAGAACTCCAAACAAACTTCGTTTTGGGATTTTGTTTGAAATGACGTCATCCCAGATCGTCCTTTGATTTCGCTTGAAGTATATCGGGGCCTTTAAACTATTAAAACATTTGTTTGGTAACTGACATAAAAGCTGAAGCAAAATATAAATATTCCATGAAAACCCTTTAAAAAAATAAACAAAAATGAAGTGAAATAAAATAAGTTGAAGTGTAATTGTTAAAATTACTAAACTAAAACTGAAATTAAATTTAACTAAATCTAAATAGAAAAATATGAAAACTAATTAAACTGAAAATATAAAAATATGATTTCAAAATATGAATAAATACTATGACAGTATATAAATAATCCTAAATAACAGCGCTGTTTGATTTCTACAGAGCACTATAAACGATGTTAGTTCATCTGGGGATTGATTTGCTTTAATTGGCTCATTCCCATTTATCCGAGAGGTCTGATCCTTCAGAAGTGTGTGGAGAAGCATCAGGCTCCGTCATTGAGCAGCGGGTCTCAGGTTAATGGTGGAGATCTGGGACGCTTTATGCCGTAATAACAGCTGCGGTCAAACCAACCGGCTCTCAGCGGCCCATTTAGCAGCATCTGTAGCAGCGTCATCACTCTGCGGTTCCTGAGAGCCGGCCTGACAACTCAAATGTGTGTGAGATAATGGAGATTTTAATCACACACATGAGCTCTCCATTCTCATGCCGTCAAACCATAACTTGTTTTTGTTGAACTCTAAGGTGTTTTGAGTTGTTAATACGTTGTTATGTGGTTGCTAGGCCAATGCTACGTCATTCCGTCTGTTGCTAGGGTGTTCTGGGTAAACTAATGAAAAAGTGTTCAGACTACAGCACCAATCTAGTATTTTACATGCTAAAACCAGACATATCAAAATATGCATAATAAATAAATGCATAAATAAATAAACAGATCAATGTTGACTTAACTAAAACCATTGAAGTATAAGCTGCAAAAATAGGAAAGTACTAGAATTACCATTATTACTGATTTACAGTATGGTATTACTTTTATTATTGATATACGTTATTACTGTTATTGATATATATATATATATATATATATATAGTTTTTGTAATTCACAATACCGAAATGCACATGTGTTTTTTACTTTGAAAAAATAATTAAAATAAAGCATTAGATGGACAAACATGCAAATTATAAAATAATAAAATATGTTTGTTGAAGTACTAAAACTGAAATAAAGCAAAATAGATATACATGTAAAAATATTGAAATAAATACATTATTTAATAAACAACAATATTGCTAAAATCTACACTAGAATAAAAAAATATTAAAAACTATAAATACTAATTATATATATATATATATATATATATATATATATAGAGAGAGAGTACTACTATAATATATATACAAAAATAGTAAGCAATACTAAAATAACACTGACATACACAAAAATTATTATATCAATTAAAATAAATATTTTAATAAACTAATTTGTATATTTATACTTTTGTACTTTTACATTTTTATAAATAATTTAAAATAGCTTTTTTGTATTTTATTACAGTTATTATTGATATGTGTTATATGTCTGTATATATTTGTTTGTTTTTCTAACACTTAAAATGCTCACATTATGAAATCGGGCCAGTTTGAAGAATTAAACTACAGTGGACCACAAAGTATCTTCATACAAGCACTGAAAATAACCTTGATTGTTGCAAACCTGTAGAACCTGAGAAACAGCAGCTCTCTGGACTAAACACCTGCGTGATCAGCACTAAAGCGCTCTCAAAGAATCTAAGAGAGTTCATTAGCAGCGCACAAAGTCACCTTGAGCAGGAAGTCACCTTCCTTCAGAATCATTAGAGAAATTCAGTCGGTTTCCAGATTAATTAGCGTCTAATCGATGTTCCGGACGCCTGCAGAAGAGCTGCCAGAACCTGCCGTTTGGGATCCAAGCAAATGAGGAGTTTGGCGTCTCCCTGCATGTTAATGTTCTCACAGGATGGCTGGATTTCTCTGTTTAATTTCGTTCATGAACATTGTGGGGTGCCTTCTAGTGCTGTCTGAGACTCAAAGAGCGTATCTTTAGGGCCAGATCTTTGTGTCAGTAGGTTGCGCGGGTTGAATTACCACCGTCAGGTGTGCGCTTCTCTTTCTACTGCCCCGGGACATCACACAGACAGTATTTCACAGGTGAAAGTCACTATAGACACTCCGCGAGTCATTTGAGTGTCTGTTACATTCATCAAACTCTTGTCCCGGCTTGACTTTAACCTACAGGCGGTTTGAACTCTGTTCAGCTCACTTCACACATGATGGTACAGAACCTGAGAGCTGCGGTTGACTGGTTAGCGTACAGATTGAGTGTCTCTCGTACCTTGTGCAGCATGGCCAGGAAAGGCTCCAGAGGAACCGCCCCGCTGAGCAGAGGTTTGGGGTTCAGGACCTCTGGTGGTTCCTCAATCACCCTCTTCCTCTTCTTACTGGGTGGCACTGGAGCAGGTTTGGGCACCGGCTACAACACACACACACACGCACGCACGCACACACGCAAATAAGAGCTCAATAGAATGTCAATTCTTAGACCTGAAACATACAGGTATGTAAATGCAAATGCTTCTAGATAAGCAGACGTTCTGAACTTGTGTGAAGTATGCGTTTTACTTCAAAGGGCCATTTTCTACACAGCATCTTTTTATTTCTCTCTCGTCCACTTACTGAGTTTGTTAGCTGCTGAACGGTGAACAGGCCTTGAGATGGGTGAAAATGAGCGAAGCCTTCGTTTACTCAAAACAAAAACAACAGATAAATGAGTGTTTTGGATAAATAACTATACTATTATTTTTAAATATATTATTACTATCATCATCATCACCAGTTATCATTGTTTTTAATATGATTTGCACTTTAACATTAACCTTTATTTTCTCTCATGATTTTGGGAAAAATAATTATTTGACAGCCTTATTAAAAATTAAATAATAATAATAATATAATAATAGTGTGTGTGTGAGAGAGAGTGTGTGTGAGTGTGTGTGAGTGTGAGCGTGTGAGACTGTGTGCGTGTGTGAGAGAGAGAGAGTGTGTGTGTGTGTGTGTGAGAGTGTGTGTGTGTGTGTGTGTGTGTGTGTGTGTGAGAGAGTGTGTGTGTGTGTGTGTGTGTGTGTGTGTGTGTGTGTGTGTGTGTGTGAAAGAGTGTGTGT
>CM031962.1:34858082-34885582 GCA_018749465.1 Paracanthobrama guichenoti | reverse complement strand
TCTGACCATGTCCATCCCTTTATGACCACCATGTACCCATTCTCTGATGGCTACTTCCAGCAGGATAATGCACCATGTCACAAAGCTCGAATCATTTCAAATTGGTTTCTTGAACATGACAATGAGTTCACTGTACTAAAATGGCCCCCACAGTCACCAGATCTCAACCCAATAGAGCATCTTTGGGATGTGGTGGAACAGGAGCTGCGTGCCCTGGATGTGCATCCCACAAATCTCCATCAACTGCAAGATGCTATCCTATCAATATGGGCCAACATTTCTAAAGAATGCTTTCAGCACCTTGTTGAATCAATGCCACGTAGAATTAAGGCAGTTCTGAAGGCGAAAGGGGGTCAAACACAGTATTAGTATGGTGTTCCTAATAATCCTTTAGGTGAGTGTATATTATATATATATATATATATATATATATATATATATATATATATATATATATATATATATATATAGGGTGAATTCAGGGTGATTGGGACACTGTTTAAAAGTCATCTCAATGGCAAAAAGTGTCCCAATCTCTCTCACACGCACGCACGCACGCACACACAAACATACATACACACAAACACACACACACACAAGCACACGTACACACACATCTATTGGAGCAGCATATCATTCTATTTTACCATGCAAAAAAAAAAAAAAAAAAAAAAAAAAACTCACATTGCCTACAATATAACCTATAATAATATAATATGTAATTATGTGTAATGTGTTATGTATATGACTATAATAATATTAATATGTGATTCTCTCTCATTTTTGCACGTGTTCATAATTTCTTTGAATGACAGCCTGGCCAAAAATTATGTCACGGCATGTTTCACTGCGTTATCACAAATAAAACAACTGACTCCAAGCACAACTATGCAATATGCTTACAAAATCTTTAATACATTTTTAATAATATTTGAATAAAGGGTGAAGATAGGCCGGACACCAGTCAATCTCTACGCGTCATTAGAAATTAATCTTTGAATGATAAGTGCTCTGACCTCAGGCAGCAGGTGAATGCGCTCATAGCGGCGTCTGAAGGGAAGCCCCAGGACGGAGCAGCGGCGGTAGGCCATGGGCGGAGGCTGCAGCTCCAGCATCAGGTCTGAGCGGTGAGGCTGAGACGGAGGAGGCTGTGTGTACGGCTCCGGACACACCACATGAAGAGGCTGATGGGAGGACAGAAGGGCAATCAACTCAATTCATCACTGACTATACTGAAATCATTTATAAGAGCAACATTTCACAGCATTCAGGAGGAACAGACCCTACCTGGATGTCCTTCAGGAGTTTGGACACCTGGTGGAAGTTGAGTCGTGTGTCTATCGGGCAATAAACACACTTCATTGCCAGCGGCTGATACGGAGCCAGAGCGTCCAGGTAGGAGAAGTCCGGCTCTGAGAGGGACACATCATTCAGAGTCAGAGGTCAGAGCATTTCCCACCCGAGTAGTGTTGTCAAAAGTACCAACTTCTGTACCAAGTTGGTACTGAAATTTTAAACGTGACGCTTTGAGCGCTGTTGAGCAGAATCGTAAAACACCTCTGGCTGGCCATTGTGCTCACACGCTCATCAGATATGTCTATGGTTGGCTGCAATGATTAACGCATGGGAGCGTATCTGTGTAAGCGTCTGAATATGCATATTTACATGTCTTTGAAGCACTGATCATTGATGAGCACAACAGCCAATCAGAGGTGTTTACGATCCCACTCAACAGCGCTCATTTTTTAAATTTCAGGTACTGAAGTCGGTACTTTTGACAACACTACACTACCGAGATTAAACTGTTCATAACATAAAGCGATCGAGTGTCTTCAGATAAGTCGAACTAATTCATATGGATTAGTTTTACGTTCTCTTTATGATCTGTTTGAAGCGTCACAGTGGTAGTAGCGTAGCTGTCAATGGAGAGTACAGAACTGGCTCAGATTTCATCAGAAAGATCTTCATTTGTGTTCTGAAGATGAACCAAAGTCTTACGGGTTTGGAACGACAGGAGGGTGTGAGTGCATAATGACAGTTTTCATTTTTGGGTGAACTATCCCTTTAACAATGACAGTGTAAACGCTAAGCAAACCAGGACTAAATTTATCATTTTCTTTATTTGGTCCGGACCTTGGTGAACACGCCCTTAATGCCTCCTTGCTGAATAAACGTATTAATGTCTTTCAAAACCCAACATTTTGTATGTTAAACCTGTATGAATATTCCAGAAGGTTTTGCAGTCCAGTCAGTAGGGATGTGACGAGACACTTACCTCACGAGACAAGATTTTTACACAGTATTTTAAGAAATCCTCAATGATGAAAGACATGACTAGAAACATTGTTTGCAGATGCATTTGAAATGTTTTAACTCATTATCTTGTAATGAGGGGTTTTCCTGTAGCGTGGCGCTAGCAACGCCAAGGTCATGGGTTCGATTCCCAGGGAAATGTCTACCTTGAGTCGCTTTGGATAAAAGCATCTGCCAAATGCATAAATGTAAATGAATGTCATTTCAGTTCTACTTTCTGAGTGTGGGTTATCATATGCAGTAAAAGGCAACAAGCACTGTAAAGGTTTTGCCACAAACTCAACTGACTGGCTTCTCTCCTGTATGATTGTCTCTTCAGACCTTAGAACCGCACAAGCTTATTGCTTTCATACTGGGAGATATAGTCGCATATGCCTCAGGGAGCCGCTTTCAAACAGCAGTAACGTATTGAAATCGCATTTGAATGCGCACTCCCGTTTACTTTCGCGATCGTGCATACTCCTCGAATAGGGAGCGGTGGTGCAGAATGCGCATTTTTAAATATAAGACAATTGTCTGACGCTTCTGTTGCGCAACGAATCCTCCGGTCCTGTCGGTCTTCTCGTCACGTGATCAGTGATGCTCACTATGTACGACTCAAACAGCTGTATTGGATGAGCTGATGGGATTGAAGCGACTGTTATCTATAGTTTTTATTTCTATAAAAAGCAAAACTACAGTGGAGGCGTAATGTAAACGTCACAGTTTAGTCTCGTGGCACGAGATCTCGTCACACACCCCTACCAGTCAGAAGTATTATTGTGATCTGCTCGATCTCACCAGTGAAAATGATGGTGTTTAGGCCGGATTTGCCCCACAGCTCCATGAAGTGCACCACGTCACCGAAGCGCAGGGACGGATGACCAGTGAACACCACACACGGCTGCCGGAACTCGCTGCTGAAGTCTCCATGAATACTGGGGTAATGCTTCAGTTTATTCGTCTGAATCAGCTAGAAAAACAAACATGACAGTCAATGAACGACAAACCTGTATGTGTCATTTACAGGGATGTGTTCTGATTTTTTTTTACCTCTGCATGAGGAAATGGCGGCTCGGGCAGATAAACCTTAGACTGCTTGTTCTGACACAACCTTCAACACAAACACACAAAGCAAGAGAGGAAAACAGCCAGAGAATGAGCTATTACTGAGCACAGCAGTAATGAAACATTACCATGGTAACCATAGTATCTGCCAACATGGCAAAGCTCCAACTGTCAGAATGATCAAACCAATGAGTTTCAGTCACCTTGGAATTAAAAATTAATTATAACAAATAATATATATATATATATATATATATATATATATATATATATATATATATATATATATATATATATATATATATATATATATATATATATATATATATATATATATATATATATGACATCACCCAGAAAATCTAGTCAATGAATTAGAAAAATTTTATTGCATATAATTTTATTTTGCTAATTTAATATTTGATTATTATACTATATATTTATTTAATAAGACATAACCCAATATAAATATAATTTTATTAAGTTAATATATTATAAAATATAATTATTTATTGTATATATTGTATTCATTTTATTTAGTTAATTTAATATTATGTCTTTTATTTTATTAAAATGAATTTAAGATATTTAAAATTATATGATTAATTATATTACTGTACATTATATTATAGAACTCAAATTGTTTAAATAATTTTATTTTGTTCATTTAATATAAAATTATTAATTATATTATATCATGTTTACTATTATATATTCATTACATTTTATTTATTTAAAAATACATTATTAATTATTTTACTGTATATTATATTAGTCTTTAATAAGACATAACTCAATATCTAGCAATGAACTAAACATTTTATTTTGTTAATTAAATATTCAATTATTATGTATATTAAAAGTTAATTAAATATATTAATTTTCAATTCAATATTATTTACCGTATATATTGAACTACATTATAGATGTCTTTAATAAGACAATACTTAGCCAGTGAACTAAAAAGTAATGTTATTAATTTTAAATGATATGATGTATAATACATATATACGGACGTCTTTTAAGACGAAACCCACAATATCTATGTGATGAACAACAAAAACATCAAATTAATTAAATATAATTTTATTTGATCTCTTTATTATGTTATAGATGTCTTTTAATAAGACAAAACCTAAAATATCTATCCAATGAAATAGAAAATAATTAGTCACTATTGAATTTTACATGACGTTAGAGATTGCGGTACCATGGGAACCGCGTACAGTTGTTAGTACTGTAAAATCATGATAAATTTTTTTATTTATCATGGTCGATTAGGACATTTTAATTGATTCATTTCATTGATTTCAATGACAGTGGTGACTAACACCAAATTACTAAAGTAATAATAACTATAGTATTTTAGGAGAAACTATGATTAGCACTTTTTTTAAGGGAAAAAGACAGCTCTATATTTTAATTAAGCCGTGTGTGATTGTACCATTCGGCAAAGATCTGCGAGAACTCCAGCGAGCTGTTGGCCACGGGGGAGATGAAGTAGAACGGGGTGGTTCCCAGGTTCGCTGAGTCCATAAACTGATACAGACACTCCAGCAGGTCGTAGATGACCCCCGAGGAATAACACGGGACCAACACATTCCCGCCGGCACGGATCGTCATCGCTGAGAGAGGGAAAGCAAAAGTTGAGTGCTCTGGATTACAGACGCACTCTTATAGAACACACTAAATCAGGCATGTATGTGAAACTCACACAGGTTGCTGCAGAATTCTCCCAGCATGCCGTCGGGGTTGGCGGTGGGGATCTGGGTCAGGCCTGTCAGGATGAGAACGTCGCTGTTCTTCAGGGAGCCCTGCTCCATGGGCTGCACAACACAACACAACACGCGTCTCAAACTGCTCAACGATAACCCATGAAAAACTGCTGGATTTAAAAACCCTAGTCTTGCTGACTAGCAAACTGTCTACATAGGCAGCATCCTAAGTGAATCAGAACCGCATAAATGAATGATTTGCAGTGACTCGACGCACAATTGATCCCAACAGAGTTTGACGTTAGCATGTTGAGAGGTGCGCGAGAGCCTGTACTCATGACTGTCCTTGTCACTTTCCAGCATGAACAGCTAGTTATTATTTTGCAAAGCCACACTCATGAACACCCATCAGAAATATAAACTGACAAATAGGACACTCCTTATGGATTTCACGGGCATGAGAACTGAAGGTCACCAGACTGGAAGTGCTATTTGAGACAGAGTCATTGATGTTAGCATGTGGTGAAATGCACAAGAGTAGTTTTTTTTCCTACTATAGAAGTCAATGGCTACCATCAACTACTTGGAACACCTTGAGGGTGAGTAAATGATGACAGACTTTTCAGTTTTAGGTGAACTATCCCTTTAACTCAAAACTGAAATGATGAAATATGATGTTAGCATGTTACAAAACACAACAGACTCTGTAAATTAAACAGAAACTACTGGGGTACATTTTACATACCATTTCAGTCTTTCAAAAATTCAAGTCCACTTCATAATTTCATATTTTATTCAATGTGTGACTTGCTGATTATTTGTAATTAACTGAGATATTTCTGAGAGAAGCATGTTTTTACACATTGCTAGCATGAAATATGTTTTATCAGAATGCTAAGACGAACTAACATGTTGCGAGCATGTTTTACCACACTGCTAGCATGATTTAACGCTTTGCAAACATGAATTAACATTATGCTAGCACGTTTTTAGCACGTTGCTAGCATGAATTAGCAGGGTTTAGTACATTGCTAACATTGTAACGAATTAGCATGTTGCTAGCATGTCCTAAGCTAGTGGCTAGGCTTTATTAATGATAAGACACATAGCGGATGAAGCTTAAATACTCTATTGTCATTATATACTCTGTCTATTCAGAACAGTCTGAAGGGCTGAGTTTGGTGGTTGTAGGCGTTACTATTTAAGTTTAACTAGTAGATCAGTATATTGGTTGTCAAGCCAACGTAATTACGAATCAACATTTCTCTTAACTTTGATGATTTTCTTCATGCATTGATTAGGGGATAGCGTTCTCTCTCAAGGATACATGGATGCGTGTTTCTGCTGTGGTTTGTGTGTGTGTGTGTGGCATCACCTGAGGGTGTGTGGTGAGCAGAGAGGAGCCAGACACATAAGACACTTTCTCATAATGTGACTGAATTATCCAGTTTGAGCTGCCCAGGGAATATCCCGAACTCAACGGAGTGACCTGCACCGCCCCAAACAACTCCTGAGAGACAGAGATGCAGTTCATAAGGAACAGTTCATACAGCGTTTCATTTTACATAGGAGTGTTGAAATGAGGACCTCACCACTTTCTGAGAATATCCCACCAGCTGGACTTTACTGAGGGCAGAATTGACTTCCTGCATGCTGTAACACTTCCTCCAGCTCCAGACATCCACGGCGTCCTTCAGAGGCCCCGGGAGCAACCTGAAATACACACAAAACTGGTCTACATTGGTGGTTCTTGGCCAGAGTAAGCTGCAATGTGGAGTTCAGTACCTTTGTATTTCTTTGTTCTTCCAGCAGGTGGCAGCATGAGCCTTAGGAACTCTCTCCATGAACGTCACCAACTCCTCCATGAGCAACCTGAACCACCCCACACACACACACACACACACACACCCTCTCATTTACTGCTAAATCAACTGGAGATCATATCAAATGTGGGATTCATTTGTCAGCTACAGTGAGGTCATGTCCACATGCATACATCACATGCTATGAATCATAAATAAGCAGCATTCACTACAGCTGAAAAGTTTGGGTTCGGTACTTTTTTGTAATGTTGTTGTTTTGTCTCTCCTGCTCACCAAGCATGCATTTATTTTGATCAAAAATGTACAGTAAAAACCAATCATTTAAAAATGGGGATTCTTGCCTTTTCCAAAATGTTGTAAATGATTGGTTAGATCTAGTTTCTAAAGTACATTCTATAGAGATAATAAACATATGATAAACATATGATGTATAATATAACTAATATAACACTTTACAATAAGGTTTTATTAGTTAACTTATTATTTTGTATTCATTTATGTTAATAAAGATGAATATGTACTGTAACTAATGTATTTGAATAGAAAGTTCAAAAGAACAGCATTTATTAAAAATAGAAATCTTTTGAAACATATATATATATACACTCACCTAAAGGATTATTAGGAACGCCATACTAATACTGTGTTTGACCCCCTTTCGCCTTCAGAACTGCCTTAATTCTACGTGGCATTGATTCAACAAGGTGCTGAAAGCATTCTTTAGAAATGTTGGCCCATATTGATAGGATAGCATCTTGCAGTTGATGGAGATTTGTGGGATGCACATCCAGGGCACGAAGCTCCCGTTCCACCACATCCCAAAGATGCTCTATTGGGTTGAGATCTGGTGACTGTGGGGGCCATTTTAGTACAGTGAACTCATTGTCATGTTCAAGAAACCAATTTGAAATGATTCG
The DNA here is from genome assembly GCA_018749465.1 of Paracanthobrama guichenoti. Classification (NCBI taxonomy): domain Eukaryota; kingdom Metazoa; phylum Chordata; class Actinopteri; order Cypriniformes; family Gobionidae; genus Paracanthobrama; species Paracanthobrama guichenoti. The sequence continues at coordinate 34,877,767 of CM031962.1, read as the reverse complement.
AGCTTTGTGACATGGTGCATTATCCTGCTGGAAGTAGCCATCAGAGAATGGGTACATGGTGGTCATAAAGGGATGGACATGGTCAGAAACAATGCTCAGGTAGGCCGTGGCATTTAAACGATGCCCAATTGGCAATAAGGGGTCTAAAGTGTGCCAAGAAAACATCCCCCACACCATTACACCACCACCACCAGCCTGCACAGTGGTAACAAGGCATGATGGATCCATGTTCTCATTCTGTTTACGCCAAATTCTGACTCTACCATCTGAATGTCTCAACAGAAATCGAGACTCATCAGACCAGGCAACATTTTTCCAGTCTTCAACTGTCCAATTTTGGTGAGCTTGTGCAAATTGTAGCCTCTTTTTCCTATTTGTAGTGGAGATGAGTGGTACCCGGTGGGGTCTTCTGCTGTTGTAGCCCATCTGCCTCAAGGTTGTGCGTGTTGTGGCTTCACAAATGCTTTGCTGCATACCTCGGTTGTAATGAGTGGTTATTTCAGTCAAAGTTGCTCTTCTATCAGCTTGAATCAGTCGGCCCATTCTCCTCTGACCTCTAGCATCAACAAGGCATTTTCGCCCCACAGGACTGCCGCATACTGGATGTTTTTCCCTTTTCACACCATTCTTTGTAAACCCTAGAAATGGTTGTGTGTGAAAATCCCAGTAACTGAGCAGATTGTGAAATACTCAGACCGGCCCGTCTGGCAACAACAACCATGCCACGCTCAAAATTGCTTAAATCACCTTTCTTTCCCATTCTGACATTCAGTTTGGAGTTCAGGAGATTGTCTTGACCAGGACCACACCCCTAAATGCATTGAAGCAACTGCCATGTGATTGGTTGATTAGATAATTACATTAATGAGAAATTGAACAGGTGTTCCTAATAATCCTTTAGGTGAGTGTATGTATGTATGTATGTATGTGTATATATGTCACTTTTGATCAGTTTAATGCATGCTTGCTGAACAGAAGTATTCATCTCACACGGGCAGACCTGCCGATCTGTAGTGTGGGTTCTGTGGCGTATACGGTCCCCGTGAAGCCTGTGTGCTCTGTGATATACGGCAGCGCCATCATGCAGTGATAGTTTGATATCAGGATCACATCTATGGTGGAGAGGTCCAGCAGCTCTTTCTGGAAAACAAGTCCAATCATTTCTTTAACAAAAATACTTTCTGATCCACAAACAAGAAAGAAATGATGAGGAAGGGACCATGTGAAGAGCAAATATTTACTTCAGGGAGGCAAAATTCAGGCTGTGAGTCCACAAACACGCGTCCTGAGCATTCCTTCAACTCCTACAACACACATTCAACATACTTCTTATCATGCAAATATATTGAGGTTTATAAAATGAGCACTGGGATCGTTTCAGTGTCAAGCAAACACTCACTTTTTCCAGGTTTATGGCTCCGTCCTTGGAAACCCATCCTGGGAGCTTGGACAGTCTTGGACTGTAAATCATAAGAACAAAATGATTTGAATCAGTATTTAACGAAGAAAAAACACTTAACTTTAAATAACACACTCTACAGATATCTAGTTGTTTTAGTCAGCTGGATGTGACTCTCTGTTGCTTAAATCCACAAAATATCTAGTAGCTTTTTATATCATATAAGATTTAAGAATATAATACATGTAATATTTCAGCGATATGAAGATGATGATATTTATGCTATTTTATTTTACTGTTAATATGTGTATTTAACCTAGCACTAATAAACAAGTACATACATTTTTTTATGCAAGTCAGATCTAGTAAAAATAATGTCTTTTAATATACACTACAAAGAAATTAATACTTTTATTCGCCAAGGATGTATTCAATTGATTAAAAGCGACAGTAAAAACATGTATAGTGTTACAAAAGATTTATGAATATATATATAAATGCTGTTCTTATAAACTTTCTATTCATCATAAAATCCTGAAAAAAGTTTTCAACACTGATAATAGTCATAAATGTTTCTTGAGCAGCAAATCCTCATATCAGAGTGATTTCTGAAGGATCATGTGACACTGAAGACTGGAGTAATGATGATAAATTCATCAGAATATTCACATTAAAAAAAAAGTTATGCTATATTGTATAATTTTTACGGTATTTTGATCAGATAAATGCAGCCTTAAGAGCAGAAGAGACTATCAAAAACATCTTACAGATCTAAAACTTTTGAACAGTAGTGTAAATACAATAATATAACAGTTCTTTTGGTGTTACAGCATTAAACATAAAACACAGGTACAGAAATACACATCCAATAAGTACCAACAACACAACATATAAATACACAACAGTAAAGTAGTATGCAAAGAATATCCAAATACAGAAAAATAAAAACACAGAGCATATGCCAAATTAATATCTTGTTTAACAGAAATACACATGCACATAACTGGAGCTATTCAAAGGGTTCATATATATTCTAAGTGATCCAGGCTATAATAATAAAAATAATACTGAGATGAGATATTGTGATCAGTGTTGATATATTGCTACCTGTGCACCAAAGGCAGTGGCAGGAAATACAGGGCAGCTGTTGTGTCCAGCCCACAGTCCAGCATGATGGTGGTGGATTTAAACTTCAGCACATTACAGGGCAGAGTGGGATGACCTGACAGACAGTACTGAAACACACACACACACACACACACACACACACGCTCATGTGCAAAACATGGAAAGATTAATTTACTGCAGGAGAGACTTAACACACATAAACCGTGACTTATATATTAACAAATCACACTACTATACGCACCAGTTTCATGTCTGCTCTTCAGAAACTGAATTGATTTTATAGCTTTGTTGTTCTCTGTGTTTCTCGGTAATAGTCCCCTTTTCTTCTCCTGTGCGTCCTGTGCGTGTCATGCAGCTCATGACAGACACGCCTTTGCCCCCTAGCGGTCAGGCGTGACACTGCATTACGACTGTGAGTATCCATTTGTTTCTAAAATATATTATTTTGAGAACAAAATAATTTGTCGATTTGCAAACAATACAATGAATTATAGCATTTAGACGGAACTCCTAAGTATCATGGTACATGTCCAAAAGAGTACCTTGCATTGTTGTCATTTATATTAGTTGTGTACAATCAACTTGAATGTTTAAGTAATTTCAACTTAAATTACATTAAACTGACTTAGAAAAATAAGTTGAATCTTGTAAACAGTTGAAAATTGCTTAACATATTTTGATTGAGTTAAAGCAATGTAAAACATGTCATAATTTACTGAACATATATTTCAGGGTGTATAAAGTATTTATATAATTTCTAATAATTATAATATTATTTTATCTGATCTATGGTTCTAGTTATTATTATTTTATTTATTAAATTTTTTTTATTTTTACAGATGAAGTGTATGGAAACTTGTTTTCCATACATTTTAAAAAACGACTTTTTATCTCACAATTTTTACTTTTTTCTCAGAATTGCATAAATATGAAAACGTGATTCCTCAGACCAGGCCATCTTCTTCCATTGCTCCGTGGTCCAGTTCTGATGCTCACGTGCCACTGTTGGTGCTTTCGGCGGTGGACAGGGGTCAGCATGGGCACCTGACTGGTCAGCGGCTATGCCGCCCCATACGCAACAAACTGAGATGCTCTGTGTATTCTGACACCTTTCTATCAGAACCAGCATTAACTTCTTGAGCAGTTTGAGCTCCAGTAGCTCGTCTGTTTGATCGGACCACACGGGCCAGCCTTCGCTCCCACGTGCATCAATGAGCCTTGGCCGCCCATGACCCTGTGGCCGGTTCACCACTGTTCCTTCCTTGGAGCACTTTTGATAGATCCTGACCACTGCAGACCGGGAACAGCCACAAGAGCTGCAGTTTTGGAGATGCTCTGACCCAGTCGTCTAACCATCACAATCTGGCCCTTGTCAGACTCGCTCAAATCCTTACGCTTGCCCATTTTTCCTGCTTCTAACACATCAACTTTGAGGACAAAATGTTCACTTGCTGCCTAATATATCCCACCCACTAACAGGAGCCGTGAGGAAGAGATCATCAGTGTTACTCACAATCATAATGTTATGCCTGATTGGTGTATATGATATATTACAATTTATATATGACTTTATATGATTATAAAGTCAGGGAAAATTGCAAGAAAATGTCAGAATGTAAGCTGCCTTTTTTCCTCAGAATTCTGAGTTTTTTTTTCTTGTAATTTCGTCATTTTTTTCAGAATTGCGAGATGTAAATTGCGCAAGAATTGTGAAACAAAAGGTCACAATTAGCTTTTGTATTTTTTTATTCAATGGTGGAAACAAGCTTCCATAGTAATATCATCTATTTTCAGTTGTTCACCACAGTTGAAATGTAATAAAACAGATTAATTATTAATTTTACCCTTCTCACATTTCCGGGTTTCTCAGAAGCGGAAGTCGTCATAGTTGGGTAAACCTCTATGACGGTGAATAAGAGGCTACTTCAAATATATTTTTCCTGTTCCCATTTGCTCAAATAACAAAAGAAAAACTCCGCAATAGTGTTTTCACAACTTTCAAAAGAGGAAAAAAATAGAGATAGATAACGGCAGTGAAAATAGAGAAAGATGTCAATTTTAATATCACTCCCACAGCCGCTGTATTAGAAACACCCTCACAGCTGTGCTAACTAGTTTCTTGTAATTTGCAAAGGTAATAAAATGCAAAGGATAGTGTTATAAATGTACATAAATGTATAAAAAAAATTTAAATGTAAAAAACTTTGCCGGATTTACGATGTTGACGACCGTTAAATCGCGTCATCGCAGACAGGCTCCGCCCACTTCTGCTCCCGTTTGACTGACGATGCCGCTCTACCTGCTCGCTCGGTTTACGGTCCGTCAGTCCCGTATGTGCGTGATTCACCTGCTCGCTCAAACGCTCCTGAAGATCCGCTGAAGTTTAACACGGTAAGATGGCCGAGATATCAGGAAATGAAACTGTTGGATTTATCGTTGTTTCACTTGAATAAACTCGAGGATTGATGTTTGTCCCGTAGGTGTGTCTGGAAGTGTTGTATTTATTCCTGTCTGGATGAGTAACGTTAAGTGTGTCTGTTGTGGTCCTTTAATCTTTAACGATTCCACATGATCACTGCTGGAATGACACACACAGCTACATAACGAGCACTCACACTCTCCATGAACAGGTACAACTATGTTTTACTGTATTATATAACCTTTAAATATGTGAAAACTTCATGGAGTGCGTTCATACATTTGTTATTTGGAACTTTAAATTGTAAAAAAACAAAAGAAGAATGTTACAATGTTTAAAAGTTTAATTTGTAATATTCAAAAGCTGTATGACAAATAAATTAAGGTTATAATTTGTAATATTGAGTATGAATAAAAGTGTTATGTTTGTTCCATGAGGTAGCGTTACTGCTCATAATTGGATGAAAAATGAACACAGGAAATATGAAGACATATTAACAACTCTTGAGACAGGTGCAGAAGATCTTCATGATGGGTGACGGTGTTGTGAATGAGGCTAATGTGAAAGTGGCTGTCCGGGTGCGTCCCATGAATAGAAGAGGTGAGTGTGAACCGTCATGTGTGTGTTTAATGTTTAGAGACTCTGTGTTTATTTATGATCATCATATGCAACCCTTATTTTGTTTATCATCCCCATTTATGAAAGCAAACCTTGTCCAGATGATGAACATTTGCATTGTATTGAAATTACAGTTAGAGCAGAGAGACCCAATATGCTCATTGAAGACCTGTGGCCGGTTGCATAAATTGCTTAGACTAGTCTTAAAAGTTAGTCATCTCATTTTTTGTTATTCTTCAAGAATGGTACTAAATCAGGCACATAAAATCGGTCTAATTTGAATTGGAAAGTTGGTCAAAATAGTTCTTAAGACACAGCCTTAAAGGGATAGTTCTAATTGTGTCTCTCAATTACTCACCGCCATGTCGTTCCAAACCCATAAGACTTCTGTTCATCTTTGGAGATCAAATGAAGATATTATTGATGAAGTCTGCAATCTTTCTGTCCCTCCATCGACAGCTACGCATTACACAACTACCACTTTGACGCTTCAAAAAGTTCATAAAGAGATCGTAAATCCAATGAGGTTCCTTCTCGTGTTACGCGGCACGTTTGAGCTTCAGCGAGAACCAATGAGGTTCATTCTCGCGTTACGCGGCACGTTTGAGCTTCAGCGAGAACCAATGAGGTTCATTCTCGTGTCACGTGGTACGTTTGAGTTTCAGCGAGAACCAATGAGGTTCATTCTCGTGTCACGCAGCACGTTTGAGCTTCAGCGAGAACCAATGAGGTTCATTCTCGTGTTACGCAGCGCGTTTGAGCTTCAGCGAGAACCAATGAGGTTCATTCCCGTGTTACGCAGCACGTTTGAGCTTCAGCGAGAACCAATGAGGTTCATTCTCATGTTACGCAGCACGTTTGAGCTTCAGCGAGAACCAATGAGGTTCATTCTCGTGTTACGCAGCGCGTTTGAGCTTCAGCGAGAACCAATGAGGTTCATTCCGTGTTACGCAGCACGTTTGAGCTTCAGCGAGAACCAATGAGGTTCATTCTCGTGTTACGCAGCGCGTTTGAGCTTCAGCGAGAACCAATGAGGTTCATTCTCGTGTTACGTAGCACGTTTGAGCTTCAAGAACCAATGAGATTTGTTCTTTCTTTTTTGCCTACTTGTATAGTAAGGAAGAATGCGATTTCAGATGCAGCCATTTGAGACACTTTGTTGTATATACGTAAGAAACTCTGGTAAAGGTCACAGTTGAGTCATAAATTCTGGAATGACACTTCTCATCTGGGCCGCTGTTGACTTCTCCTGGGAACTATTCCTTTGGCATGATCACATCTCTTAATTAAACAACCCCATGCAAATACAATTGGATAAAACATAGGCAACATCTCTTCAAAGGCTGAGTTTTTGTCAGGACTTCACTGAAAAAGAACATGAAAACCACATCCACACATAATTCCCATAATTATTTTGACCAATTTCTGATTGATTTGTTATTAATGTGCGTTTTACAGAACGAGACTTAAAGACAAAATGTGTTGTGGACATGGAAGGAAACCAGACCATCCTGCACCCATCCAGTGGAAACCTGGGAAAGGGCGACAGCAGGTAAACTGGATTGTGTTTGTGTGGGTGTGTGTTTGGCGAACACACACACACACACACACACACACACACACACACACACACACACACACACACACACACACACACACACACACACACACACACACAGTATAGTAAAATTTGTAGATGTCACTTTTGCTGCTCTTGTTAGATGACTAAATCTAGTCTTGACAAGCATCAGACTATTGAATAGTATTAACTAGATCTGAACATGTGAATGCTGTTTGCCTGGGCAAACACAGTGCTAGGGTCACAGTGCTAGGGTGTTCTGGGTAATTTCTAGTTGCTGGGTGGTTGCTTTTTTTGCTCACCAGGTGAAATCATGAGTCACAGAATCTTTATCGCAGATCAGACTTTCTGTTTCAGTCCAATTCTGCCTGTCTCTCATTGACATTTTTCTTTCTTTCTCTACATTCCTCCTCTCCTCTGACCTTCAGTCTCCATAGAAACAAGTGAAGGTTCATTGACAGGTCAAGGGTAACCCTGGATACTCACGAAAAAACCCAAGAAGCTGAATTACTCATGTCTCATTGGGTCTTTTTAGGCAACTTAAAACACTGCTGCACAATGTGTGATGCCCTCTTCATGTGTGTTGCATTTGCCAAGCACCACACGGCTTTATAAATTATATATTAGTAACTTCCTATGAACACAACTAGGCATTTTAGAAAAGGAAACTTTGAATCTTAGCTTGTCTAAGTCTTAACTCAAGGTTTACAACAAAGTCGTGAGTTGTGTGTGCCTCCTTGCTTCCTTCCTTCCTTCCTTCCTTCCTCAGGAGGAGTTGCTAAAGTTTTCTGAGTGCTTGCTGATATGGTTTCTACTGTGTTGCTGTATGTTTTTAAGCTGTTCTGGGTGTTTAACAGGTGGTTACTAGTGTGTTATGGGTATAGGTGAACATTAAGATGTCCTGGGTGGATTCTAGGGCATAATGTGGTTGTCAAGGTGTTCAGGTTGGTTGCTATGGTGTTGCTAAGATTTTCTGAGTGGTTTCTAGAGTTCTTGAGGTGTGTCTGAAATCACATACTGTATAGTAGGTACTACATTTACTTTAAAACTTACTTTGCGACCACTAAAAAACTGTCATGTGACCTAAGGCGTCAGTTTTGTCGCTTCACTGTCATTTACCAATCCTTTCCCGTGGTCTCATGGGATAGTAAAGTGTCCATCGGATGCACACTAGGTCATCCAGGTACTGTTTTATGAATACTATAAATCCGTACACACTACTCAACTCTATATAGTACTATATAGTATGGAAGTTCTACCGAAGTAGGCATATTGGACACTGTGAAGGTGTTCTGGGTGGTTTCTAGGTCATTGAGTGGTTTTCAATGTGTTCTGGGTGTTGCTAAGGTCATTTGTGTGTTTTTTCTCGGGAATTATGCTAACGAATTTTGCCTATTATTATTCTCAGAGGTTGCTAGGTAGTTGCTAAGGTTTTCTGGGTGGTTACTAAAGTGTTATATTTTTATTTACTGTATGAGATGGCCTGATGTTTTGGTCCATGCATATGTTGCATGCTTCAGTTTTTGAGAGTGTCAAGTCTCTTTGCTCCATTAACACAAAGAGGAGTTTGTTGGTTTTGGAGCAGAACATACATCATTCACCAGTGTTTCATTTCACAGTCACTGATCCAGCAGCTTGTCCGCCCTTCAACTGAAATCAGCTCTCGGTTTTGTGTTTGTCATCTGTCAGCATACATCAAGCTATTATATTAAAGACCAGACAGTTGTCAACTTTTCTCTTTCCTTCAGTCCTTCTCCATGTCTCCTCTCTCCCACTCCTCCTGGGGGGTATTCCAGAAAGCAGGTTATGTGCCATACCCGGGTATGTTTAAGAGTAAGCAAGCGGATAACCTCAACTTTCGGTTCCAGAAACGGAGGTAACTTTCAGGGTACGCAAGTAGCCATGGCAACTCACTCTCTGAACATAACCTGCTCCGGAGCAGCTCATGATCCAATATTATATATTAATTCTAAAGAATAAAAAATTAAAAAAATTAAAAACAAGTTTAAATGTTAATGCAATTAAAATATATGTATTTATTTTGTCATCTCACACATGGATCTGCATTCAATTAGTTAGCATCAAACAAACAATATAATCCTTTATTCTCAGTGATTAAAGATTACTTATTAAAAGAAAAAATTATAACCACCAAAGAGGTGGCGAAGTGCATTAAGTAGGTTATGTAAATCGGCATTAAACAAAAGAAGAGGAAGTGGAATGGGGCGCTTTTTCTTAGCGTCTGTGAATCATCGATTCGTCGCTCTGTTGAGAATGTCTTGTGTGTTAACCGGGAACATACTCTGAGTTGTCCGAACTTAGTCCCGGACTCGTTTTTGGAACCAGCATACCTCGAGTAAGCAAGGTTTGGGTTAATCAACTGAGAGTTCAGGGTATATGTGACAATAAGTTAACCTTGCTTTCTGGAATACCCCCCTGGTCTCTTTACACAAAGGGTGTGTTTGTATTCTCCACGAGCCGTTCCCAGAGATCTGACCATCTTCCACGTCACCTGAGTCTCCTCAGTCATGTCCAACCTTACTCAGTTTCTGAGCAGTGATCTAGTCATGTTGCAGACTGCTGAACCGTCTCTGCTGTGACTTGCAGTGTTGGCGTGCAAACAGGTTTTACAGGCTTGTGCAAGAAAGTTTAGTCTAATTCAATAATGATCCCTGACAGCAAATTTGTGTTTTCATTATGAAGTGCAAGTAGAGACAGCACACTTATGCAGATACTGCTTGCCATGTAAATTAAATCAGGCCAGAGTGGTTTTTAATTAAAGTAAAATGTGAGATTAAGGAGATTCAAAGAGTATAATATTCGTTGTGTAATTCTCACACACTGTTCAGCTGGTCCTCCTATATTGCACATAATCAGAGTGCAAATTACACAATGGCCTTCAGGGGTTCAGAGAGTTGGGGTGGGTGTATGTGTGTGTGTGTGTGTGTGTGTGTATATATTATATATATATGTGTATATATATATATATATATATATACATACACACACACACACACACACACTCATTCTCACACACACGCACACTAATACATACACACTCAGACATGCACGCACGCACACACACACACACATATATACACACCCTCACTCATATTCTCACACACACACCCTCACTCATTCTCACACGCACACTAATACACACACACACACACACACACTCATTCTCTCACACACACTCACACACACACTCAGACATGCACGCACACTCACTCACACACACACACACACCCTCACTCATTCTCACGCACACTAATACATACACACTCAGACATGCACGCACGCACACTCACTCACACACACATATATACACACCCTCACTCATTCACACACACTAATACACACACACTCAGACATGCACGCACACTCACTCACACACACACACACACACCCTCACCCTCACTCATTCTCGCACACTAATACATACACACTCAGACATGCACGCACGCACTCACACACACACACACACCCTCACTCATTCTCACACGCACACTAATACACACACACTCAGACATGCACGCACACACACTCACACACACATAATGGTTTTTATACTGTGCAAACTGTATATTTTATTCCCTTCTAACCCCACTAACCCTACCTCCTAAACCTACCCATCATAGTAAACTTTATGCATTTTTAAATTTTCAAAAAACATCACCTAGTATGATTCATAAGATGTTTTCCTCATGGGGACCAAAAATTGTCCCCATTAGGTAGGGTTTACCTGAACACACACACACACACACACACACACACACACACACACACACACACACACACACACACACACACACACACACACACACACACACACACACTCACTACCGTTCAAAAGTTTTATATTGTTATGATTTTTTAAATTTTGAAAGTTTTTGAAAGAAGTCTCTTCTGCTCTTAAGGCTGCATTGATTTGATGCAAAAACTGTAACATTGTGAAATATTTTTATAATTTAAAATTTCTGTGTGAATATATTTTAAAGTGTAATTTATTCCTGTGATCAAAGCTGAATTTATCATCATTACTCCAGTCTTCAGGGTCACATGATCCTTCACTAATCATTCTAATATGCTGATTTGCTGCTCAAGAAACATTTATGATTATCATCAGTGTTGATAGCGGTTGTGTACAATATACTAATAGGAATGTGGACTATGAAAACTCAAGCAGTTTTCTGTTGAAAACCATGTTTTCAACACTAGAAACAATTTAGTGTAGGATTTACTTTGAAAATATTTTGACTCAAATTGCTAGTAAATTTTGCCAATAATTACAAAGAAACCACAAGTAACGCATTGAAGTTAATGTGAAATATTGATGTAGAAGGGCTGAAATTGTATTTTTTTTTTTAAATGGCTCTCCATTAATGTTTGTTTATTTACAATATTTTATTATTATTATTTACATTTTTACTCATTTGTATTTTCTGTGTGTTGGGTGAGTGCGTGCATATCTAATATTAATGTTTTGTTTGTTTTTCTGTTCTTTTTGTGAATACAGGAGCAAACCAAAGGTGAGTCATTTCTGCAGTAATGTGAGCAAATGCTTTAGGTCATTTTATCATGACAGAAAAGTGATAAACTTGAGACTGGATGTGTAAAGTCATTACTCGTGTTGAACATTTAGGCGGCTCATTTCAAGATTGTGAGTCTTTAGACATTTGCGACGTCTCGTTTCAGGTTTTCGCATATGATTATTGCTTCTGGTCTATGGATGAGGCTGAAGCGGCCAAGTTTGCAGGTCTGTTGACATTTAAAAATAATTAATTTCACTATGATGACTATCCCATTATGGAAACTGTTTATACTGCAGTGATATGAGTCATCAGCTATCATTTATGATGACAATAGAAACTCTTATTTTCCTTGTGAACTTTTCTGAAGAAAAGGCAAACCTGTAAAACTACTTTATCAAATCTGCTGTTCATCTGCGGTTTATCAGCTCTAAAATTTGTTCAGGGTTCAAGACAAGTTAAGCACTTGCTGCATTTATGCTAATTACCATAGAAAATAGTAACTCATTTCTCAGTTAATAAGAAAAAACTAAAATCGCAGTTACAGAAACACACTTTCAATGGAAGTAAAGGCGGCAATGCAGGTTTCTGCAGTATTTTCATTTGATTTAGTGATGCATAAGACTTTTGTTTTCTTCTCATTTGTTTATTAATATTTTGTCAATTCTACAGGTCAGGATGTGGTGTTTCAGTGTCTTGGAGAGAGTCTTCTGGACAGTGCTTTTCTAGGATACAACGCCTGTATATTTGCATATGGGCAAACAGGTACAGTTAGGAAAGCCATATATGCAAAAAGTATTTTCAATCTCCATGAAAGGTTCAAGCAGGCCTGTGCATCAAACAAAACAATACAACAAATGTAACCCTGTAAAGCCTGACATATAAAATAATAGTTTTATAATTTATTGTGCTTTTTGACAACCTAAAAAAATCTCAAAAAATGTTTGCATGTATGTTTTATGTTGTGCATCATATTTGATGCATTAGGCTTTTATGGCTCTCATAATATGTATTATATTGAGAATATGCAGCTCATATCGGAGAAGCCCAAATTGAGCAGAAATATTCAATTTAATGAAAAAGATGAAATTCTGATAGCTTGTAAATAAATGAGCCTTTATAACAGACTAATTTCGTAGTTATATAAATATCAGTTGTCACTTTATCTGCCAATAATATGTCTTAACAAAATTATATTTAAATGCTTAGTTTGATGATCAAAGCTCTGTAGTTTCAAAACGTATATAATGCAATGCAATGATGATGATTGAGAGATGAACAAATAAACCTTCCTCAAAAGCCTGATGGATCATAATTGATACATTTTAACATAAATGAAAAATGATGTATGGATAATCAAGTAAACAGAAGTCTCTTCAGTCCAGGAATTGTTCTTCTTAAAATATTACTAACAATATAACAATGCGATTATTGCGTTAAAATCTCAGCAAAAAAACATAAACCACAACATGAAGGGGGACGTTTTAACATTTATACTAAAAGGCCTAAAAATGTATGACAGATGGCATGTAGTATATATTTCAGAAAAGTTTTGATCATGTTGATCATTTAGAAGACTTAGAAATTTTTGTATCAAATATGATAGTTTGCTTTATATGGTTAAGCAACAATCCTATCTCTGATTGGTTCACGCTCTTCCCTGTTTGACTTGATTGGCTGCAGGCTCAGGAAAGTCATACACGATGATGGGAACGTCCGAGCAGCCGGGTCTGACCCCGCGTCTGTGCAGTTCACTGTTTGAGCGCACCGTACAGGAGCAGAGGGAGGGCGAGAGCTTCACCGTGGAGGTCTCATACATGGAGATCTACAACGAGAAGGTCCGAGACCTTCTAGATCCCAAAGGGTGAGGATGAATCCACATCATTTTACATGCACATCATTTTCCAATTAAAGTGCAACTTCGCCAATTTTCAACCCATTTTGTATTGTGCATGCTGCCAATCCTCTTCAACGAATCAGAGACCTTCCATACTGAAAAATTAGATCCTAACACTTGGAGAAGACCACCTGGTCAAATTTAACCCATACAAGTCGACACCATTATGACTAAAAGTTTGCTAAGTAGTATTTCCTACTCAAGGCTCAGGTCAAGAGTCAAGTAAGACTCCATTTGACTCAGGTCAAGCCTATCCAATAGGAGCAGACTGGCTGTGGTCTTGGACAGCAACATTCCCAGTGCATTATGGGTGTTGAAGTTTTCCTACCTATTTGGCAAAAGGGAAGACAACAGCCGTTTTCCTCTTTTCTTTAGGTTGCACCGATTTCAAATTATTTTTCTTTTTTCCCCCCTCACCTTTCTACTACATGGGTAGCCAATTGTTAATATGCTCAAATTAAATTTTGCATTGTGTATTGTAAATATTGTTTGCTCTTATGAAAAATTGCTGTGATGTTTCTCTCAGGAGCCGGCAAGCATTGAGGGTCCGGGAGCATAACGTGTTGGGTCCGTATGTAGACGGTCTGTCCCGTCTCGCTGTGGCCAGTTACAAGGTTCTTCCAACACCTTTGTGAATTTCCAGTCTAATGCTCTCAGTGCTAAAGCAGTCTGTTTGTGAATGTCTTTCTTTTGTTTTTCAGGACATTGAGTCTCTGATGTCAGAGGGGAATAAATCCCGCACTGTGGCAGCCACAAACATGAATGAGGAGAGCAGCCGGTCACACGCCGTCTTTAAAATCATTCTAACGCACACGCTCAGAGACCTGAAGACGGGGGTAAGACACAGATCTCTGTCATCAAATTAAAGGTGCATGAAGAGATTTCTCAGAAACACTGTTGAAAGTGGGTTGAAAGTTTTCAAATATCAAGTATCTCAGAAATCGCTCACTACACCTTTAAACCCTTTTAATAAAAGGGGAAGTGTGTAATTTTAGCACCACTGGGGCACTAAATGAAATTAAGCAAATAGATATTTATATTTTCTAAAGAAATGTTTGTGCATCTCACAATTTTATAAAAATCTATTTATTTTTGCAGTTTGGTTTAATTAGTAATGCAGAAATCACACACTGCAGCTTTAAAGCAGGGTTATTGTCATTAGCTAAAAACTAGTGCTGGTGATCGATTAAAAAAAAAAAACTAAACGCATTTGTTTTCTGTAATTAATCGCATGTTTTTAATATTTTTGGAGTTTTTAATATTTTGATATTGTATTAATTTCAGTTACTCTCCAAATTAATGTAGAAACAATTTAAAGCATATTTTAAATATGTGTTGTAATGACATCTTTTTATGAATGAAAATGCGAAAGAGAATTCGATGTGTGCACGACACTTGGGCAAATCGCGTGTGTGTGTGTGTGTCAGTCTTAGGTGGTGAATCTGTATATGGTGTAACGTACATGAATGTGGCGACTCCCTGATCAGTGCCCTGACTACTGAACTAGGGATCAGACTGATCAGCGCGTTCTCTTCTGTCTTGTCGTGCTTGGATGGTTTAAAAGCATTTTGCATGAATAAGAGCGTGATCATATAATGTAATGCTAGGCAAAAATGGATATTAAAAACGAACGCTGCGTTAAATATTTTTAATGCGTTAAACTGAAAAAATTAATCGCCTGCGTTAACGCGATAATTTGCACAGGACTTCTAAAAACATAAAGAAAATTACTTGAAAGAAAATAAACTTAACTGAAATAAAATAAAGTATAAAACTTGGACTATTTCTCCTTTCATTTAGCTCATTTCATTAAAGGGGTGATGAATTGAGAAATCAACTTCTTAGTCAAAGAAAAGCTTTTATTGACACCAGACCCAGAAAACAAGAGCTCTCAAATCAATGACGTAATAGAACGGGGAAACGCCACCTCAACAGAGAAATATGTACGCCTGCTTCTGCAGCCCCGCCCACCGACTCTACCGACGCTACCGAGCAATAAACATGCCGAAGATAGCAAGATATTGCGCTGTGCCTGGTTGTGGAAGAACACAGTCGCTGCATAAGCTTCCTTCGGATTCTACTATTAGGAATGAGTGGTTGAACTTTATTTTTAATGAAGTTCCAGCTGACGTTTGTTTGCTTCATTTCACTGTGGAATCGTTTGTAAAGAAAACACAAGATTTGCAGACATATTGAGATTAAAACACGATGCTGTGCCTTCTATACTGGATCCGACAGGAATGGTGCAACACACTTATGTGAGTAAAACATGTTTTTATATGTGATAGTATTGCATTGTTACAGATAATTTTTATTGTGTGTACGTGTCTAACAGAACATACCTTAGCACGCTGTCACAGGCTGGAGAATCCTTCATTTGTTGGTTCATTGCGATTCGGGATCAGACTCGGACACGCAAAGCCCAATGTCCCGGGGCTATGTGTTTTCCAGATGGGCTACCAAAACGTAAGCCTGTCAGCAGGCCGGTGAATCTTAAATAGTGAAATAATATTCCTTTCTTGATTTGCGTTGTTCACTCTCTTGACTTGATATGTGAAGGGCGCACACGCGTGTGTGTGCGCGCTTATATCCACTGATTGGGTGGGCAAAGTAATAAAAAAATAACGTTCCAATCAATCGCGGGTGGATGAGAGATAAATCATTGTGTTTATTTGATAAAGACGTTTTGCGAGCCCTGTGAGTGAATCATTCCGGTTGCCGTTTCCCCACACGCTTTCAAAACAATCCCTCGTGTGCTGACAGGGGAGCAGAAGCTCATTAAATATGCAAATCTTATCCAATCCTAGATGTGGGCGTTTACTTCCAAGTCTTCAGTGCGGCACGCCCATCAAAACCAGGGTAGAAAATGGCCTATTACTTATTCATTATGATGTTTTTGAATGTAAAAAACACACAAACAGTATACATAAAAAAAGGAAAAAAAAAAAAAAAAGAAGCCAATTAATGACTATAACTCAAATAAAAAATAATCCAAAAATATAAAGACATAGTAGGGGAAAAACTAGGAAAAATGACAAAAACATAATACAATTACGAAACTTTTAGTTAATTTAAAATAAATAAATTGTATTAAAATATAATACAAAACTGATTGAAAATATGAATAAAAACTTTAATAGAATCTCAAAGATACTAAAACAACACTGCTTTAAAGTCAGCATGAAATCAAATTTTATTTATTTTCTTAATTTACGTATTTATTTTCTTAATGCACGTTACTGGACTTATTGTATTTTTAATAGTAGTTTCATTTGGAAATGCATCACAATATGTTAGTAGATTAGTTGCAACTTCCATTTCTTGTTAACCTAAAAGAAAAGCCCGATCTATTGGTTGTATTATTGTCATAGATGTGAATGTTTATTTCAGACGAGTGGCGAGAAGGTGAGTAAACTCAGTCTGGTGGATCTGGCCGGCAGTGAAAGAGCAGATAAAACCGGAGCTGGAGGAGAAAGACTCAAAGAAGGCAGCAACATTAACAGGTCAAACTCTCACACACGTTGGGTTTTCATGTTTTATGGGGACTTTCCATAGACATAATGGTTTTTATACTGTACAAACTATATTCTATTCCCTAACCCTACCCATCACAGAAAACGCATTTTTACATTTTCAAAAAACATCATTCTGTATGATTTACAAGCTGTTTTTTTCATGGGGGCCCAAAACTGTCCCATTTTGTTCCAATAGCATCGGGAACCACACACACGTTTGTTTTATATCATGTTGGGGACTTTTGCCGTTCTTAAATAATTTGTCCATTTAGACACTGACAATGTTACATACAGTGTTTTTGGTGTGCGCATTCAATTATTTAAAAATTATATTTTCATATTTTCAGGTTTCAAACAAACACACCTTCATTTATATATATTCAAGTGTATTCTTGTGATAATGTGTGTGTTCAGGTCTCTCACGACTCTCGGACTGGTGATTTCGGCGTTGGCGGAGCAGGGCGCAGGGAAAAACAAGAGTAAATTTGTTCCTTACAGAGACTCGGTGCTCACATGGTTACTGAAGGTGACGATAAGCGTTATTTTAACACTGCACACCTTGTAAGAATCTAATTATTAGTCTTCTAGGGTTAGTTTGGCCAAGATTGAAGATTTTGTCATGTTCTTACTCTCATGTCATTCAGTTCCTGTATGCTGTGATTTTTATTTTATTTTTTTTTTCTGTGAAACACAAAAGGAGACGTTTAGTCATGCAGCTCTTTTAAAATAAAGTGTTCATATTGGCTGTCAAGATCCAAAAAGTACAACAAAAAAAACAACACTGCTATTTGAGCTGTTGTTATGGAAAGAATGCCATTGATTTGTTTTGGTTTCATCACAACTCTCTGATGTAATTTCTTCTTTTTTGCATGTCAGGACAGTTTAGGCGGCAACAGTCGTACAGCTATGGTTGCCACGATTAGTCCAGCGGCCGATAACTATGATGAGACTCTGTCCACGCTACGGTACGCCGACCGGGCCAAAAGCATCGTTAATCACGCTGTGGTTAACGAAGATCCGAACGCCAGAATCATCAGAGAGCTGAGAGAAGAGGTGGAGAAACTCCGCAGTCAGCTGACCGAGGCTGAGGTACTGCACACTAACTGCTGTCTATACGAGATGAACTTTGACCTCTAGCATGTTCAACAGTGTGTTTTTCTGTGTGCATAAAGTCGATGAAAGCTCCTGAGCTCAAGGAGAGACTAGAAGAGTCAGAGAAGCTGATCCAGGAGATGATGGTGAGCTGGGAGGAGAAACTCAGGAAGACGGAGGATATCGCACAGGTATTAAACACACAAGCTGCTGTATATGTGTCTGGGTCACATTAACTATGTTTCCGTCCAGAGTTGCCAATTTAACTTATGTGCAAAATTGGAATATCACATAAAACATTTGCAGTTAAAGCACCGTTTCCATCCAGTGAGCCGAAGAGAACAAAATTGTCACTTTCTGATAAACTGGGGCTAAACATCACTAAGAAAAATGGAAGTTGATGCCGTAGGAGAAGCCATTGTATATAATAATTTGGTATATAATAAATTACTTGTGTCTCAGAGTGCACAGACGAAACGCAGTAAAGTTATCTTGGTTTTGGAGACGGATGTGTGGGATATTTCTGGGAGGGCATTGTACTGAACCACTTTGACGACAAGTCTTTGCTCAGGCGTTTCAGAACAACCAAAACAGCATTTCAGATGCTGAGCATTGAGATCGGTCCGGTGGTTTGTCCACTTATGCGGACACATTACTTTTTTGATGTGCATCAAGGAATTTATTCAGTAAATGTGTTTCCATCGTAGTTTTATGTGCATGTTTTCTTATCAGATAAAAGTTTATCCGACTCAATTAAGTATATACGTTTTTTAATGCAGATTTTTTAGAATTTATGCACATTTTGGCGTTTCTATACAGCAGGGTTTTTTTTTTTAATGTGATATCCCAAAATGCACATAAAAATAATTGGATGTAAACATGACTATTGAAAATGGGGATTTAATAGGGATGTCAGGGATATATACATCATATCGAGATGTGACGATATGTATCGTTGATGTAAATATAATTACTGTATTTATAATTCACTCCAATAAAACCCCTCAGGATAGTCAGCAAAACAAATTCACAATGGCTTCTGTCCTCTGAATTGAATATTTTTTGTTCTTTAGGAGCGACAGAAGCAGCTGGAAAGTTTGGGAATTTCTCTGCAGTCGTCTGGGATCCGAGTCATTGATGATAAATGCTTCCTGGTCAACCTGAACGCAGACCCCGCCCTCAACGAGCTGCTTGTGTATTACTTAAAGGTACAGACATGAGTTAATGAAAATTAGTGTTACCTTCACAGCTTATTTCATAATTCACACATGTACATAAATGCAAAATATGCATGTATAAATGGTTGATTCACTATCAGCTGTAATGATTTTAATTTGAAAGCATCATGTTTTGGTGATGTTTGAAGAGTTGTATTTCCATTTATGTGTGTGTTTATGTACAGGAACACACTCGTGTGGGTTCTGCGGACTCTCAGGACATTCAGTTGTGTGGTTTGGCGATTCAGCCGGAGCATTGTGTCATAGACATCAAACTAGAGTCGGGAGT
>CM031962.1:34828082-34855582 GCA_018749465.1 Paracanthobrama guichenoti | reverse complement strand
AACCGGTGACAAAGGGCAGCCCTGCCGGAGTCCAACATGCACCGGGAACAAGTCCGACTTGCTGCCGGCAATGCGGACCAAGCTCCTGCTCTGGTCGTACAGGGACCAAACAGCCCTAAGCAAGGGGCCCCGGACCCCATACTCCCAGAGCACCCTCCACAGGACACCACGAGGGACACAGTCGAATGCCTTCTCCAAATCCACAAAACACATGTGGATTGGTTGGGCAAACTCCCATGAACCCTCCAGCACCCTGGAAAGGGTATAGAGCTGGTCCAGTGTTCCACGGCCGGGACGAAAACCACACTGTTCCTCCTGAATCCGAGGTTCCACTATCGGCCGAATTCTCCTCTCCAGTACCCTGGCATAGACTTTCCCGGGGAGGCTGAGAAGTGTGATCCCCCTGTAGTTGGAACACACTCTCCGGTCCCCCTTCTTGAAAAAGAGGACCACCACCCCGGTCTGCCAGTCCAGAGGCACTGTCCCCAACCACCACGCGATGTTGCAGAGGCGTGTCAGCCAAGACAGCCCCACAACATCCAGAGACTTGAGGTACTCAGGGCGGATCTCATCGACCCCCGGTGCCTTGCCACCGAGGAGCTTTTTAACTACCTCGATGACTTCAGCCGGGTGATGGATGAATCCACCTCTGAGCCCTCAGCCACTGCTTCCTCAATGGAAGACGTGTTGGTGGGATTGAGGAGATCCTCAAAGTATTCCTTCCACCGTCCGACGATATCCCCAGTTGAGGTCAACAGCTGCCCATCTCCACTGTAAACAGTGTTGGTAGGGCACTGCTTCCCCTCCTGAGGCGGCGAACGGTTTGCCAGAATCTCTTCGAGGCCAACCGATAGTCTTTCTCCATGGCCTCACGAACTCCTCCCAGGCCCGATTTTTTTGCCTCCACAACTATCCGGGCTGCAGTCCGCTTGGTCTGCCTGTACCCGTCAGCTGCCTCAGGAGTCCCACAAGCCAACCAGGCCCGATAGGACTCCTTCTTCAGCTTGACGGCATCCCTTACTTCCGGTGTCCACCACGGGTTCGGGATTTCGCCTCGACAGGCACCAGAGACCTTACGGCCACAGCTCCGAGCAGCAGCGCGTCGACAAGGAGGTGGAGAACATGGTCCACTCGGACTCAATATCTCCAGACTCCCTCGGGATCCGGTCGAAGCTCCGTCGGAGGTGGGAGTTGAAGATCTCTCTGACAGGGGGCTCGGCCAACGCGTTCCCAACAGACCCTCACAGTACGTTTGGGTCTCCCGAGTCTGTCTAGCTTCCTCCCCACCATCGGATCCAACTCACCACCAGGTGGTGATCAGTTGACAGCTCCGCACCTCTCTTCACCCAGTGTCCAAGACATTATATATATATATATATATATATATATATATATATATATATATATATATACACTCACCTAAAGGATTATTAGGAACACCTGTTCAATTTCTCATTAATGCAATTATCTAATCAACCAATCACATGGCAGTTGCTTCAATGCATTTAGGGGTGTGGTCCTGGTCAAGACAATCTCCTGAACTCCAAACTGAATGTCAGAATGGGAAACAAAGGTGATTTAAGCAATTTTGAGCGTGGCATGGTTGTTGGTGCCAGACGGGCCGGTCTGAGTATTTCACAATCTGCTCAGTTACTGGGATTTTCACTCACAACCATTTCTAGGGTTTACAAAGAATGGTGTGAAAAGGGAAAAACATCCAGTATGCGGCAGTCCTGTGGGCGAAAATGCCTTGTTGATGCTAGTGGTCAGAGGAGAATGGGCCGACTGATTCAAGCTGATAGAAGAGCAACTTTGACTGAAATAACCACTCGTTACAACCAAGGTATGCAGCAAAGCATTTGCGAAGCCACAACACGCAGAACCTTGAGGCGGATGGGCTACAACAGCAGAATACCCCACCGGGTACCACTCATCTCCACTAAAAATAGGAAAAAGAGGCTACAATTTGCACGAGCTCACCAAAATTGGACAGTTGAAGACTGGAAAAATGTTGCCTGGTCTGATGAGTCTTGATTTCTGTTGAGACATTCAGATGGTGGAGTCAGAATTTGGCGTAAACAGAATGAGAACATGGATCCATCATGCCTTGTTACCACTGTGCAGGCTGGTGGTGGTGGTGTAATGGTGTGGGGGATGGTTTCTTGGCACACTTTAGGCCCCTTAGTGCCAATTGGGCATCGTTTAAATGCCACGGCCTACCTGAGCATTGTTTCTGACCATGTCCATCCCTTTATGACCACCATGTACCCATTCTCTGATGGCTACTTCCAGCAGGATAATGCACCATGTCACAAAGCTCGAATCATTTCAAATTGGTTTCTTGAACATGACAATGAGTTCACTGTACTAAAATGGCCCCCACAGTCACCAGATCTCAACCCAATAGAGCATCTTTGGGATGTGGTGGAACGGGAGCTTCGTGCCCTGGATGTGCATCCCACAAATCTCCATCAACTGCAAGATGCTATCCTATCAATATGGGCCAACATTTCTAAAGAATGCTTTCAGCACCTTGTTGAATCAATGCCACGTAGAATTAAGGCAGTTCTGAAAGCGAAAGGGGCTCAAACACAGTATTAGTATGGCGTTCCTAATAATCCTTTAGGTGAGTGTGTGTGTGTATATGTGTGTGTGTATGTATGTATGTATGTATGTATATATATGTATATATATATATATATATATATATATATATATATATATATATATATATATATATATATATATATATATATATATATATATATATATATATATATATATATATATATATATATATATATATATATACATATACATATACATATACACACACACACACACACACACACACACGTGTGTATGTGTATATATATATGTGTATGTTATGCATATAAAAAAAAAATTCTATGATTTTATTATAGTGATAGAATATAACTACACATATATAATTATAAAGTTAAAGTATATAATAAAATATTTATGAATTAAATATTGCATATACAGTGTGTAAACCTGCATTAATTGCATTA
Organism: Paracanthobrama guichenoti; assembly: GCA_018749465.1. Taxonomy (NCBI): domain Eukaryota; kingdom Metazoa; phylum Chordata; class Actinopteri; order Cypriniformes; family Gobionidae; genus Paracanthobrama; species Paracanthobrama guichenoti. Next base: position 34,852,550 of record CM031962.1, on the reverse strand, counting down.
ACATTATTACGTAAGTTATAAACCTATAATGTTGATGTATTAATAAGCCAAAGCCATTGACATGACCATATGAGCTGATTGTAATATGTATGAGTCAAGTGATGGCAAGCAAGAATGTGTACATGTGATCATTCATGTACTGTGTGTCTCTGTGCAGCACGTGTGTGAATGGAGCGGTCATCTCGTCTCCTGTCCTGCTGCATCATGGGGATCGAATCCTCTGGGGAAACAACCACTTCTTCAGGTCAGTGAGACACATTTACACTCAGGTCAAGTACGGGTTCTGCGTTTAATTGTTTAATTGTATTTGATGTCTGTTATAATATGAACTCTGATTGATTAAAATTTCAAAGACGCCATTTTATGTGTCAACTGAAATGACTTCTGAAATGAGTTTCAAATTTCCCAAAACCTGTGTGTAAAAGTATGTCCTGACTGCTGTGTGTCTTCTCTTTGCGTCTCTCAGGATCAGCGTGTCTAACATGTACCGTGTTGGCGTGGAAGAAGAGGAAGGGAGTATGACGAAGGCTGGTCTTTACCCTGAGTGTCTAGATGTGGATGTTGACCGTCTGAGTCATGGCTCCAGTGACACCAGCTTCAGTTTTGAGTCTGCACAGACAGAAGTCATGATGAAAGCGCTGGGAAACAATGGTGAGAAACACGTCACGTAACAGACAAACTGTTACAATCAATATAAGCTGTTGTAAAGGGTGATTCTGTGCTGCTATAACTACTACAAACCATTAAAAAACCCTTTGAGATGCAAGTTAAAGTCGGCATGAAACATAAGTTGGGTGAAAAAAGATGTGCAAGATAAACTATTTATGATACACACACATGGTGACTTTAACTGTAATGGTGCTACATTTAAATATAATGGCAGCAGTGTACGGTATTCTTCCATAAATGTTATAGTTTACTTTATTAAAAAAATTGTATTACCATGCCAAAGACTGTTGTTTGGTCTTACGGTGGCAGATGGAATAATGTACAAAAATGTTTCTAGAAAGACGTTTTAGAGAGCATCACGTCTACCTTAAAATGTGAATCGGATTTCAGGATTATTATCAGATTTAACAAACACTCAATTTCATGTTCAGATGAAATTGTGTAGAAATCATAAAGATATTTTTATAATTAAAATTAAATGTATTAATAAATTAATTAGAATTATTCTATTTGGTTATTATAAGTAATTATAGCTAATCAAAATAGATGGATGGATAGATAGACAGACATTATTGTGTAAAATGAGAAAAAGTAGTTAAAGTAGTACAAAAAGAATATTTTATTTGATTCAACAGAATTTATTATACAAACTTTTGGGTAAACTATACTTTGTAATGTTTTTTTATTTTTATTAAAGGATTAGTTCACTTCAAAATTAAAATTTCCTGATCATTTACTCCCCTTGCCATCCAAGAAGTTCATGTCTTTCTTTCTTCAGTGGAAAAGAAAGTTTTTTCTCCACATACTGGACTTCAGTGGCAACCAACAGCTGAAGGTCCAAATCAATGCAGTTTCAAAGGAAGAGCTTCAGAGGCTCTGCACGATCCCAGGTGAGGAATAGGGTCTTATCTAGCCAAACCATTGGTCATTTTCAAGAAAAAATAAACATTTATATACTTTTTAACCTAAATTGCTCATCTTACGCTGCTCTGCGACGTGCCACTGATTACGTAATCACGCCGGAGCGGTCACGCTAGACGTAGGCAAAAGTATCGCCCCAGAGTTTACAAAGCACTCATGCGAAGACTAATACAAACGCCCTTTAGCAAAAAAAGGTTAAACTTGATGTTGGACGATTTTGAAATTGGAGATTTTTTTTTTTTTAGTTAAGGGCGTTTCTATTAGTCTTCGCACATTCGCTTGGGGCGGTACTTCTGCCTACGTCTAGCGTGACCGTTCTGGCATGATTATGCAATCAGTGGCACGTTGCACATCAGCGTAAGATGAGCAATTTAGATTATAAGGTATATAAATGTCTATTTTTTTCTTGAAAATGGCCGATGTTTTGTCTAGATCAGACCCGATTCCTCGCCTGGGATCGTGCAGAGCCTCTGAAGCCCTTCCTCTGAAACTGCATTGATTTGGACCTCCAACCGTTGGTTGCCATTGAAGTCCAGTATGTGGAGAAAAATCCTGGAATGTTTTCCTCAAAAACGTAATTTCTTTTCGACTGAAGAAAGACATGAACATCTTGGATGAGATGGGGGTGAGTAAATCATCAGAAAATGTTTATTTTAAAGTGAATTAATCCTTTAATATTGATTATTCGGATTATTTTCTTTTTTTTATGAAATGATACTCTAAATAAGAAACTAAAACTGCCAGTAGGTGGCGGTAAATGTCTAAATTAGTAAGTCAAGGGGCCCTATCATACACCTGGCGCGATGCAAGTGTTTTTTGCTAGTTTCAGCCCAACGTAGTTATCATTTTCACGTCCAGCGCAATATTGTTTAAATAGCAAATGCATTTGAGCCCATTTGTGCACCCTTGGGCGTGCTGGTCTAAAAAACAAAAACTGTTGTGTTCAGGAGCATTGTTGGTGCGTTTCTATTTTGAGAAACTGAAAACGACTGTGCCATTGACCAACACAAACCTGCTCTAAAGTCAGTAGTGCAGTATTTTTTGTTATTTAAAGGGTGTGTTAGTAATATGAGCCTATAGGCGGAGCACAACACGCGTACACTCTGCTTATTACACACACAGGGGCACGCAGCAGCACACACACACATTTTTAAATATTAAAAGTAAAAAGATTCCTCTCTGGAGAAGCGTTCAGTTTTTCCGCCATGTAAAGAGCGAATCCCCCATGGTGCGAGCGCAATTGGCTTTTAAAGGGAATGGGAGATGAGACTCTCACGTTACGTCCAAAACACACCCATGACTCATTAAGAGACTAGGGACAACCCTTTTAGACCATGTGCCTGGCACGCCAACCATTTTTTTCCCGTCGTTAAACTAGCAAATATGGATTCGGACACGCCCTAAGTGCACCTGTGCCATGTGCTTCAGACCATGCGCTCAGATCGTTAAAATAGGGCCCATTGAGTCATTCATTCATTTGTTTCATTCAAACGGATGATTCATTCAGGAATGAAGTAAATGGCCCTCTTTTTGAATGGACCATTGAATCATTGGTTCACCCGATTGATTCACTCAACGCGGATTCATTCATAAATGAAACACTGCTGTGTGTTGCTCATAGACGCACAACAGTTCTTCTCTGGCTTTATAGGTAATATTTTCATTGGCAAAGTTGAGCAGAAGCAGACAATATTGTGTCTAAAATATAACACCATATTAACAACTTATTTATTGAACTGTTGTATAAAGTCAATATCACATTTGCACATGCTATTCTAAATTCAACACTCGTGTGATTATTGCTGAACCACATCATATGATATAAATATGAGACAGAACTCATATGGGGAATTTTTGCACTTGATATCTTGAGCTTTAGGGTCATTCTAACTGTATTCTATAGGCTCCATCACGCTGTTAGTTGTTGCCCTGCTTCATGTTTGTCATCAGTGAACTGTATGAAATGTAAGATGACCTACGTAGGTCTGCGACGGGGCAAGTGCATTAATAATTTTAACGCTTCATTTAATTAATTGGCTATGGGGAAAAAATAAACGTGTTAAATCAACAGCCCTAAAATATGAAAAGTCTCTGTATCTTTCAGACCCGATGCAGTCAGTGCTTCATTCTCTGGAGCGCAGGCATGAGGAGGAGAAGCGTTCGGCTCTGGAGCGTCAGCGGCTGGTGTACGAGCAGGAGCTGCAGCAGCTGCGCAGTCGTCTGTCGTCAGAGCTGCAGACGCAGGGCTCTCATCCGCAGCACCACCGCAGCAGTGAGCATCTGGACGTGAGCTCGGCCTCCTCACAGAACCGACTCCGCCAGTGGAGTGAGGAGAGGTGAGGGCCGCGGGCAAATACTTCACCTCAATGCGTTTCGACTTGTATTCTAAACCACAGAAAGCATTTGTTATGTGTTTGTGTACTATATCCCATGTTTCGTGTGGTCTCAGGGAGGCTTTGATGAGCCGAAGTCTGCGTAAGCTCAGAGAACAGATTGTGAAGGCCAATCTGCTGGTGCAGGAGGCTGGATTCATCTCTGAAGAGCTCAACAAGAAGACAGAGTATAAAGTCACACTGCAGATTCCTGCTGCCAACCTCAACGCCAACCGCAAGGTCAGGACAGACACTCTGACTCTATTTTAATGATCTGAGCACATGGTCTGAAGTGCATGGCACAGGTGCACTTAGGGCGTGCAGAGGTGGACAGCAGTGAAGTATTTTTACTTTCTACTCAAGTAAATCTTTCAAGTGTATATATTTTATCAGTTTGTTTTTTTGGAAAACTTTTACTTCACTACATTCCAAAGCATAATTTATAATGTCATACTTCAGTACATTTCATAAATAAAAGTTTCGTTTTTGATTTACCTTTAATACTTAATTACATTTAAAAATATAGTGCTTGCTTTCTTGTACTTTTATTCGAGTAAAAGTATACAATACTGCATTTTAATGTAATTAAGTATTAAATGATATTTAATATGAAACACAGTGCAGTAAAAAGTTCAATATTATGTTGAAGTAAACGGTTTCCAAAGAAGAACAGTGATAAAGTACATAAACATGAAAAATAAAATTACTTGGAAAGTAAAAATATTTCACTACTGTCCGCCTCTTAGGGTGTGTCCGAATCCACTTTTGCTAGTTTAATGACGGGAAAAATGGTCGGCACGCCAGGCACTTGGTCCAAAAGGATTGTGCCTAGTCTCTTAATGAGTCATGGGTGTGTTTTGGGCATAACAATAAACCAATCAGAGTCTCATCTCCCATTCCCTTTAAAATCCATTTGCATTTGTGCCAGGGCGGATGCTCTTTTCATGGCGGGATTTGCGAGCGGAAAGACTGAACTCTTCTCCAGAGAGGATTCCTTTTATTTTTCATATTTAAAAATGTGTGTGTTTGCTGCTGCGCGTCCCTGTGTGTGTAATAAGCAGTGTGTACGCGTGTTGTGCTCCGCCTATAGGCTCATATTACTAACACACCCTTTAAATAACACAATAAATACTGCACTACTGACTTTAGAGCAGGTTTGTGTTGGTCAATGGCACAGTCGTTTTCAGTTCCTCAAAATAGCAACACACCAACAATGCTCCTGAACACACCTGGTTTTCAGACCAGCACGTCCATGGGTGAACAGTTGGGAGTGAGTGCATTTGATATTTAAACAATGTGGAGCTGGAAATGATAACTGCGTTGGGCTGTAACTAGCAGAAAACACTTGCGTCACATGGCCCTGTGTGTGCATGGGATTTATTGTTGAAGCAGTAATCCAGTTACATTTTTCTTTAGTTTATCTATTAATGATTCAGTGGTGTCATATTAGTGAATCATTTAATTGAAATTATTCTTTTTTTTTTTTATGATTTAGTCATAAAGCATTCATAAATCACTCAACTCTTAGGAAATTATGACGTTTGTGTGGAAGCTTGTTTCCACCACTGAATAAAAAATTAAAAAGGTAATTGCGACTTTTTATCTCACAATTCAGACTTTTTTTTTTCCCTCAGAATTTTGTGATATAAAGTCAGAATTTATTTTTTAATTCTGAAACATTTGATCAGCTAGGAATGGTTCTTGTTAAGTTTAGTCTTTATAAACATGAACAGTCATGGAAATTCACTGAAAAGCCATAGAAAGATTTGAATTTACATTAGAATTATACTAACAGAGGAGCGTGTTGAATTCTGGGTTAGGGTGAAAGTGCTGCATTAATACAGATTGATGCTCTCGTTCCTGCAGCGGGACACGGTTCTGAGTGAGCCAGCGGTGGAGGTGAGGAGGAAGGGCAAAGGGAAGCAGATCTGGGCCATGGAGAAGATGGAGAACCGGCTGGTGGACATGAGAGATCTCTACCAGGAGTGGAAAGACTTTGACGAGGACAATCCTGTATGTCAAATCAGAAATTTATTCCAGCACATTATCATCATTTATTGTGTTACACATTTTTATTGTAGCAACAATAACTGTAGTGGCTATATATACAAATATCTCAACTTGGTGTGCATCATTAAGACATTGCAAAGATATAGTTAATTTTTTACTTTTATCTTCTGAACACAATGTCCAAACTTAAAGGTGCACTGTGTAAAAATAATGTCAGTAAAATATCCAAAAACCACTAAGCTAGTGTTATACATTTTGTTCAGTTGAGTACTTTGAATATCCCAAATGTTTCCAACTATTTGTAAATCATGAGAATTTTTATTTTCCCCAATGAACCGGGACGTGTGAGGGCGTGGCCTGTCGATGACATCATATCTGCGTTCGGTTTCCGGTGTTATTCTGCAGAAGCGCTTTACTCTCACTGCGGTGTGAACAAGTGTCACAGCAGCCGCGAGCGAACACACAGAGTAACGTCATAACATCATTCTCAACACACTCAGATGTGTCTAATATGATCAACAGAGCTGCGTTCCCTCATGCTCATGACCGGAAAAGAGGAAATGGCGACTGTGGCATAATAAAAGTCCCGCTACTCGCGAGGCGTGTGTTGCGTTCATCTCATTAACAATCGCTCCGGCGGCCTCGCTAACCATATAATCCATGTAGATGAAAATTGGTATGCATCATCTTTAGTACACATGCTCTTTAAATATCACTCAGACAAATATTATTGTCATATTAATAGTTTATTTATTATTAATATTATATTATACATTTTATTTTTTATAATTTTTGTTTACATTCAGTCTGAAATTGAAAGTTGAAAGTGTTTAATCTCAATGAATATGAGGCTATAAAATCTGAAAGTATAATTATAAAAGAACCAGTAAATCAACTACCCATTCTAATTCATACCAATGCTAAAATGACTATAATTTTTCTTTCATACATGTTGGTGAATGCATAATGGAGATATTAAATCTTCATGAATGAAGTATGCTTAAATGTGTTCATCTCATCCTTGTTGTCTGTGCTCAGGTCATGCGTTCCTACTTAAAGCGTGCCGATCCGTTCTTCGACGAGCAGGAGAATCACAGTCTGATCGGTGTGGCGAACATCTTCCTGTCCTGTCTGCTGTACGACGTCAAGCTGCAGTACGCAGTACCCATCATCAACCAGAAGGGGGAGGCATGTACAAAACAGATTCGTTGATATTTTGTTTGGAAAAGGGGGCATGTTAAAGATTCGTTCAAAATGACCCATCACTATTACTGGGAAGAGAGGAGCGGCAACAATGTCATGTATGTGAAAAATTATGAAAACCTGTTCTAGTTGAGCCCAAAAACAAAATCAAGACTTTGTAAAAGGTCCACTTTCTCTAATACATCACCATACTTCCCCAGCTGATTGATTACATTAAGAATTGCAGATATTATTTGTTACAAGTTTACTGAAATGTTGTTTAAATGTGGAAATGAGGCACACATTAAATGTGCACTTCCAGAATAGAAATCTGAACTCTTTTTTTCATTTTATTTTCACTAAGAGTATTTGATATCTATTTTTAAATACTGTCAACATCCAGAAAAAAAAAAGGATTCACCATGTTTTTAAGAATAAAATGTATAAAGTCATGTAAATGCTATATAACAAACACATCTGTAAAAGCCAGCAGAATATAAGCAGGAATAAAACTCTAAAGTTTGGTGTATGTAAAGCTGCTGAAGGAGGTTTCTGACTTTTAAAGATGTGTATTATAATCGAAATCTACAGATGCAAATAGATAGTGTAATAAAATAAACAAAGATGTTTTTGTCTAAAAAGATGTTAGTCTAAAAGAACACATGTAATGGTAGCAAAATAGCCCAAACTCTTAAAATTGATAAGTGCATGATAAGGTGTGTCTTGTTTTGTGTGTTCGCGTATCATAACAAACTGCAAGGGAATATGATTTATTACCATTGGTTTTGTGTGTTTTTAGGTGTCAGGTCGTCTTCACGTAGAAGTCGAGCGTCTGAGTGGAGGACTAGAGGAGCGTGAGACGGGGGGCGGAGACTCTGAGATCAGTCCGGACGCCGAGATGCAAGAACGCAAACTTACCTGCGTGGTCAGTTAGAAGAGGAACTCTCCAATCATACATGCAATCATTATGCACAGAATTCAAACACTAATTATGAAAGTTTTCTGTTTGCAGATCAAGGTGTTGCAGGCGACAGGACTACCTCAGCACCTCTCGAACTTCGTGTTCTGTCAGTATCGTTTCTGGGATCAGCAGGAACCCGTGTTTATCGCTCCGGAGGTCGGCCTGTCCGCTCCCAGCAGCAGAGAGCCGCAGAGTCTGGTGCTGTTTGACAGCTGCAAGGTTAAAACACTCATTTCAGTCTCATTCAAGATTCAAGAGTTTTATTTGTCACATACACAGTTATATACAGAGTATACAACCGGCAGTAAAATGTAAACAGGTCCGCTCCATGGACAGTGCATGCAGGAATGATGCCTTTCATGTGCAATCGGAATTATCTTAAATACCAGTTTCCCACTCGGAAATTGGACTGAATGCCCTCTCAAGTCATATTTACTACTGGGAAACTCCAGAGTTTTTTCTGCTGTGACTGGTATTCTGGTATAACAGCTACGTCGCCTTGTCTTGTCATTAAAGTATTGCATATTTACAAATATGAATAACCATTTAAAGCATATTGTATGTTTTATATACAGTGATAATAGCATGTATTTGACCAAAATGACCAAATTGTGGCCAGTGAAAATGCTGAGTGGCTAGTCACAGTGGCTGGAGAGCAAACAAGTTCATTTCAAGCCCTGTTGACAGCTACTAACATTTTAGTCAGGATCCGTAGGCAACCTTATCCTCTATACATTTTGGCTTGATTGTTAATGTTCTTTCCAACAACAAATTGCTTGAACGCGACAAACTCATAATTGCGACTTCGGAAGTGGGAAGTAGGACATTTCCGATACCATTTTTGAACTCGATGGGTCTGTGGTTCACATCAGCTCAAGATATTTGTTTCTCTCTTGTTTGTTTTTCCCTTTTTATGCACAAACTGTGTTAGTCATCATGCATCTCTTTCCTCATCTGTAGAATCTGGAAGTGGCCGTGACCGAAGACTTCCTGGAGTTTCTGATGGAGGGAGCCGTGGCTGTTGAGGTCTATGGTCACAAACAGGCAAACCCGCGCAGGAATCTGGCTCTCTGGGACCTTGGAGTGATCCAGGCGAAGACTCGCTCTCTCAGAGAGAGGTACACTAGCTTTTATAATACTTCTGAAAGTTTCTGTGACCGCAGAATTGTTTAGATGATTGTGGGTTTCCCAAACTGGGGTTGAAAAGCATCATAAAAATGGGAGATTTTTAAAAAAAAAATTTAAATATCTTCAAAGTAAAACACTTACTAAAATAATTTAGTAATATATTAATAAATATAAATAAATATGGTTTACCTGTATGTCATGTCACTGAACCAACATTAATGTAAACATTTGTTTTTTTTTAAATATCTAGTTTAAAACAGTGATGCTTGCTTAATCAACATCAGAGAACTGTGAATGTTTTGTTGAATTATTTAAATATTGACTTAATCTCAGATGGAAAGATCTGAAGAAGCCCATACATTTACCCGCACATAGACCCTCCCCTCAAAGAAATCAGGACAAAAGTGGATGAAAATGGACAAAAGAGACGGATTGAAACACCAGGTGTAAACGGGAATGTGTCTCCCTCGTCTACGTGTGACCCGATCGACCAAAACGCATCTTCATACCAGCTGTAAACTGGGCCTTTGATGCTGATATGCCGTTAAATGATAAATAAGGGTTAAAAAATGTGATCATATCAGTCAGTAATTATTGTACCAAAAACAGGTCGTTTCTCATGACCGTTTTCTATACTCTCTGACTTGCTTTGGAAATGAAATGGACTTTTCTGGGTTGTCCTGTGTGCAGGTGGAGTGAAGTGACCCGCAGGCTGGAGCTCTGGGTGCAGATCCTGGAGCTGAACGATGCTGGAGAGTTTGTGCCGGTGGAAGTTCAGCCAGCTAAGGACGTCTGCACAGGAGGAATCTTTCAGCTAAAACAGGTCTGTGTGGATATTAATGACAGTAACGTGACGTACAGCTTCATCTTGTTGACGCATCTTTTCATCGATGATCTGACCTGGATACACTGTGTCCTATGATGTTATTCATGAATGTGTGGCAGGGTCAGTCCAGACGTGTTCAGGTGCAGGTTCGTTCAGTCCAGGACTCCGGCACCATGCCTCTGATCACAGAGTCTGTGCTCAACGTCTCCATCGGCAATGTGGAGGTCCATCAGATTCAATCTGGCAAAAGCACAGAGACCCAGAGGGTGAAGAAACTCTTCTTTACTGTCTTTTACATCACTGGGTCTCATTCACTAAAGCTAAATGATAAATGTTTACACACATAAATCTTGATTCACTAATAAGTCTCTTAAATTGATTCTAAATTTTGACTCAAACCAGACATACACTAAAATCACAGATAACCTCAAAAACATTTAATGCTTTAAGCTAGAATGTTTTTTTAATATGTAATTTTTATTAAAACAATAAATACAAAATACATAAAAATACGGCCCAACAGTAAATCTTATTGTATAATTTAATTTAATATAATATAATATAATATAATATATATATATATATATATATATATATATATATATATATATATATATATATATATATATATATATATATATATATATATATATATATATATAATATCTCAATTAAAAATATACCTAATAAAATTACAAATGCAAACTTTTTTATTTATTTCCAGTTCATATTTTTGGCACTTTTTTTCTGTCATTTAATTACATTTTTTCATCTTTTATTTGTATTTTATTTTATTTCAGCTTTAAGAATATGTTTGTTAATTTAAATTAGTTTTAGTTAATGATAACAGCCCTGATGCCATGTGACCAATCACTGACATAATATAGTAAATACTTTACAATTTACAACTTTAATAGTTTAATACTTGATATGTAACCAAAATGATCAGTTCTGCATAATAATTTAGGTGGTCACATGTAGTTGAAGCCTATAAAAAACTGCTTCTGAAAATTGCACACTTGGATTTACTCAGTTCACCATGCATGCTCTTATTGTTAGAGAGTAAAAGGAAGCGATTCTAAATGCCCTTATATGGTTATGATTGGGGCGTGTCTTATGCTAATTACTAACTGCAGGCTCATGCCTCCTTATTTAGAACAGAATCAATGAATTGTGAATTGTGTTATTTTTGAAGGTGGGAGATGGGAAGGTGGGAGACGTGGACAGTTATCAGGTAATGATTTCAGGCTTTTTTAAATATGTAAATGATGTCTGTGATTGGGTAACCTCTGTGAACCTTTATGCAGTTTTCACTGTCATCACGTAAATGTGCACTGGTATGTAAATGTGGATGGTTGTATGTTAATGAAGCCATGTTTTACTTATTTTTCAGAAAAAATTATGGCCTGTAAGATTTTTATTTTATTTTTTTAAGAAATGTAGTTTAATTTTATATTTATAGTAATAGTTAAGCAAGAATGCATTAAATTGATTAAAAAGATTTGATTTGAAATTTCTATTCATCAGAGAGTAAAAATGTATCATGGTTTCCGTATAAACATTAAACTGTTATCAACACTGATAATAATCATAAATGTTTCTTGAGCATCAAATCCTCATATCTCCATGATTTGTGAAGGATCATGTGACTCTGGAGACTGGAGTAATGATGCTGAAAACTCTGCTTTGCATTTTAGAATGTAATCAAATACCAAACAGTTAATTTAATTTGTAATAAAAAATTCCCAATATTATTTTTACTGAGTTTTGCTGTATTTTGATTAATGTAGCCGAGGGTTTTCTGCATCCTGTAGGAGTTTGATCTGGAGAGACTCAGGGCCCAGTGGCTCATGACTCTAACTGAACGACAGGAATATCTGGACCAGCGTCTCCAGAAACTTGTTGGCAAGCAAGGTAGGATTCCACCAGCAAATGTGTTTCAGTTTTGACTGATTCAGGGAACATCTTTGATGGAAACGGGAGAAAGTGTTTGACCGTTCTTCTGACACATGTTAGATAAGTCAGAAGAGGACGTGGAGAGCGAATCCCAGCTGCTGGAGTGCCGTCTGACACTAACGGAGGAGAGAAACGCTGTACTGGTGCCCTCTGCTGGCAGCGGTATCCCAGGAGCCCCTGCGGAGTGGTAGGCACACATCAGTTCTTCCATGCTCATATTTTATGCTTTGTTGGTCCTAGAACACATGTGTTTTGTGGATTTGGAGAAGGCATTCGACTGTGTCCCTCGTGGTGTCCTGTGGAGGGTGCTCTGGGAGTACGGGGTGCGGGGCCCCTTGCTTAGGGCTGTTTGGTCCCTGTACGACCGGAGCAGGAGCTTGGTCCGCATTGCTGGCAGCAAGTCGGACTTGTTCCCGGTGCATGTTGGACTCCGGCAGGGCTGCCCTTTGTCACCGGTTCTGTTCATAATTTTTATGGACAGAATTTCTAGGCGCAGCCAAGGGCCGGAGGGTGTCCGGTTTGGGAACCACATGATTTTGTCGCTGCTTTTTGCGGATGACGTTGTCCTGTTGGCCTCCTCAGACCAGGATCTTCAGCGTGCACTGGGGCGGTTTGCAGCCGAGTGTGAAGCGGCCGGGATGAGAATCAGCACCTCCAAATCCGAGGCCATGGTTCTCAGTCGGAAAAGGGTGGCTTGCCCACTTCAGGTTGGTGGAGAGTTTCTGCCTCAGGTTGGGGTCTTGTTCACGAGTGAGGGAAGGATGGAACGGGAGATTGACAGACGGATCGGTGCAGCTTCTGCAGTAATGCGGTCGATGTACCGGTCTGTCGTGGTAAAGAAGGAGCTGAGCTGTAAGGCGAAGCTCTCGATTTACCGGTCAATCTACGTTCCTACTCTCACCTATGGTCATGAGCTGTGGGTCATGACCGAAAGGACAAGATCCCGGATACAGGCGGCCGAAATGAGCTTTCTCCGCAGGGTTGCTGGGCGCACCCTTAGAGATAGGGTGAGGAGCTCAGTTACTCGGGAGGAGCTCAGAGTAGAGCCGTTGCTCCTCCACATCGAGAGGAGCCAGTTGAAGTGGCTCGGGCATCTATTTCGGATGCCTCCTTGACGCCTTCCCGGGGAGGTGTTTCGGGCATGTCCCACCGGGAGGAGGCCCCGGGGAAGACCTAGGACACGCTGGAGGGATTACGTCTCCCGGCTGGCCTGGGAACGCCTCGGGGTTCCCCCGGAAGAGCTGGAGGAAGTGGCTAGGAAGAGGGAAGTCTGGGCGTCTCTGCTTAGACTGTTGCCCCCGCGACCCGGTCCCGGATAAGTGGAAGATAATGGATGGATGGATAGTCCTAGAACAATATTACTATCAAACAATTATATGAATAACCACATCTAACCATAATCACCTCTGAAGGGCCGTGACACACCCAGCCGGCGGTCGGTCGTCTGCTGTAGTCAGACGAGAGTTTGCCCGATCCAGCATGTCAGAAGTCGACAACACAGTTGGGTTTTGTCGCTGCTAGTTTTTGACATCAGCCTGACGTGTCACGGCATAGTTCTAGAACAGAATCCTGATTTTTGGATTGAAATTTTGGATTTTTGGTTGATAGGAATGTTGTTTTGCTGAAAATCTGTTCATAGTCTGGTTCCTGTTCCTGCAGGGCTCCTGTGCCAGGAATGGAGACCCACATCCCAGTCGTCTTTCTGGACCTCAGTGGTAAATATTTAGGCTGCTTCCAAAATCGTATATTCTCTTGAGTAGGTTCTTATTTTGAATAAGTAATTACTTCACTGCTAATAAGTATGATCTATATGAGTGTGTGTAGTGTGAGTGTAATCTGGACCGGAGTCAGTTGTGTCACTTCACTATCATTCATAAAGCCTCTCCCGTGGCCTCATGGGATGGTAAAGTGTCCATCATATGCACATTTCAGAATCTTGCTGGAAGTAGTAGGTCAGAATGCCCTACATAGGCAGCATCTCTACACACTGTTAATTAAATTGAACTCTTTATTGGCAACTGAAAGGCTAAAAATAAAATCATTAAAAAAATGTATGATTAAATTATAATAAAATTAAATTAAAACAAGCACAATAAAACATATTACTAATAGATGAAAATTAATTTGTTAATGTATGTTATGCAGTATTATTTATGTACTATTATATTTTATTAATTTTATTTATGTGTTATTATTTGTGTGTGTGTGTGTGTGTGTGTGTGTGTGTGTGTGTGTGTGTATAAAAATGTTGTTTTTATTTATTTAAATTTTATTATTTAAATATTTTTATTTATTATTGTAATTTTAGTGCTTCAGTTTGTACTTATTTTAGTTAGTTGCCTAGGGAACATTTCTAACATTTATATTATTTATATTTAATTTAATTTCAGCTTTAAGAACATTTGTTAATTTAGTTTGTTTACTTAATGATAATAGTTCTGATGTCATGTGACTTTTAACTGACTTCAGAGAGCCGTGAATGTTTGTTAAATTACTGAAACATTAACTTAAATCTCATGGGGATTTTAAGTAAAATATTTCACTGCGGCTTCAGCTGACAAAATTTGTGCTGTATGAAGTTTATTAAATAATCAGCACTTCTCTGATATGTTGTCTTGGATGTTTTTCACTGAGTGGGTCTCTTCTGTCATCTACAGCTGATGACTTCTATGATCATCTTTCGGCTCCTCTAGCTGGAGGTCTGGATGCTGTGCTGAACAGAGAAGATAAAGATGATTTCATAGATTTACAGATAGTCAAACACCATGAGAATGAGGTGAGGAATAGTCTGCATCATGATATCCCACATTGCGGAATACAACCAGAGGTTTCCAGTGTCAAGTCATTTTTCCTGTATTCACTAAAAGCGATATGCCACAATATTACAGCCAATCATAATATACCTGATATTTAAAGCCATTTCTTACATAATTTGAGGCATTTTCCAAATGAAAAAGGACATTAACAATAAAAAGCGTTCTCAAAAAGATTTACTCTAGCAACCATCCATATCACTATAGCAACATAAAAACACAGAGAGCACCTTAGCAACCACCCAGAACACCACAGCAACATGATGAAAACACTGAGAGCACCTTAGCAACTCCCTAGTGACCACTCAGAACACCACAGCAACATGATGAAAACACTGAGAGCACCTTAGCAACTCCCTAGTGACCACTCAGAACACCACAGCAACATGATGAAAACACTGAGAGCACCTTAGCAACTCTCTAGTGACCACTCAGAACACCACAGCAACATGACACTGAGAGCACCTTAGCAACTCCCTAGTGACCACCCAGAACACCACAGCAACATGACACTGAGAGCACCTTAGCACCTCTCTAGTGACCACTCAGAACACCACAGCAACATGAAAACACTGAGAGCACCTTAGCACCTCTCTAGTGACCACTCAGAACACCACAGCAACATGATGAAAACACTGAGAGCACCTTAGCAACTCCCTAGTGACCACTCAGAACACCACAGCAACATGATGAAAACACTGAGAGCACCTTAGCAACTCCCTAGTGACCACTCAGAACACCACAGCAACATGATGAAAACACTGAGCAAGCAACTCTCTCTAGTGACCACTCAGAACACCACAGCAACATGACACTGAGAGCACCTTAGCAACTCCCTAGTGACCACCCAGAACACCACAGCAACATGAAAACACTGAGAGCACCTTAGCAACTCCCTAGTGACCACTCAGAACACCACAGCAACATGATGAAAACACTGAGAGCACCTTAGCAACTCCCTAGTGACCACTCAGAACACCACAGCAACATGATGAAAACACTGAGAGCACCTTAGCAACTCTCTAGTGACCACTCAGAACACCACAGCAACATGACACTGAGAGCACCTTAGCAACTCTCTAGTGACCACTCAGAACACCACAGCAACATGACACTGAGAGCACCTTAGCAAATCTCTAGCAACCATCCAGAAAACCACAGCAACATAAAAACACTGAGAGCACCTTAGCAACTCCCTAGTGACCACTCAGAACACTACAGCAACATAAAAACAATGAGAGCACTTTAGCAACTCTCTAGCAACCACCCAGAACACCACAGCAACATAAAAACACTGAGAGCACCTTAGCACCTTACCATAGGAACCATCCATATCACCACAGCAACATAAAAACACTGAGAGCACCTTAGCAACTCCCTAGTGACCACTCAGAACACCACAGCAACATAACACTGAAAGTACATTAGCAACTCCCTCTGAACCATCCATATCACCACAGCAACATAAAAACACTGAGAGCACCTTAGCAACTCCCTAGTGACCACTCAGAACACCACAGCAACATGACACTGAGAGCACCTTAGCAACTCCCTAGTGACCACTCAGAACACCACAGCAACATGATGAAAACACTGAGAGCACCTCAGCAACTCCCTAGTGACCACTCAGAACACCACAGCAACATGATGAAAACACTGAGCACCTCAGCAACTCCCTAGTGTCCACTCAGAACACAATAGCAAAATGTTAAAACACTCAGAACACCTTAGCAATGCCCTAGCAACCACTCATAATATCAAAAAGAGAACAATGATACATATCTGTTTGCAATGTATTTGCTTGAATTGAAAAAACGTTTAAAGTTTTGATTTGTGATGTCCGAGGCCTCCCTCTCCTCACAGGTGAAGGCAGAGGCATCATGGGACTGCACCGTTCACAATAGTCCTGAACTAACTCGAGCAACAGGGCAGGATCAGAGGGTTTATCTCACCATCCGCACCGTCGTTCTGCTCAGTCATCCCGCACAAATGCAGCTGGTCCTACGCAAACGCATCTGTGTGAACCTCACCGGACGACAGGTGTGACCATTAAGATGATATTGTCTTTAATTGTTGACGTTATTTATGTGCTTTGGTTCTTACTATTCTGATTTCTGGCCTGCAGGGTTTTGCTCAAAGTCTGCTCAGGAGGATGTCTCACCGCAGCTCAATTCACGGCTGTGGAGTCACGTTTGAGATCGTCTCAAATATCCCAGGGGTACATGAAGCACATAAGCAACACTGTCTTTTGTTTAGGCATACCATTCTAGACCAGAATGAGGTGCATTGTGGATTTTTTTTAGAGGTTCACAAGTTTGGGGTCAGTGGCTTTGAACATTTTTGAAAGAAGTCTCTTCTGATCACCAAGGCTGCATTTATTTGATCAAAAAATACAGTAAAAAGAGTAAAATGGTGAAATATTATTACAATTTATAATAACTATTTTCTATTTGAATATATTGTAAAAATGTATTTTATTCCTGTGATCATAGCTGAATCTTCAGCATCATTACTCCAGTCTTCAGTGTCACATGACCCTTCAGAAATTACGATATTGTACATGTATGAGACTGGTAACAGAAACCGGTGTGTGCATTTGTTCACAGGACATGCAGGGCTCTGAGGACAGGGAGATGCTCGCCCGACTGGCCACCAGCACTGACAACCTAGGAACTGACAGTGAAGCCGCCATTGAGAAGTACCTGCGGAGTGTGTTAGCCGTGGAGAACATCCTCACACTGGATCGTCTCAGACAGGTGTGGTCTCCTGTACATATGCTGTATTGTATCGGTGGTGTATATATATATATATATATATATATATATATATATATATATATGTATATATGTATGCATGTATGTATATATATATATGTCTGTATGTGTATATGTCTATAAGAAAATAAAAGCTCTGTTTTTTTCTGTATACTGTAAAGTACATTTACACGTCATATTTGTATTTTGGTGGATTCAGGAGGTTTCAGTAAGGGAACATCTGACAGATAAAGGAAAGATTCCCAAACGCTGCCTCAGTTCACCCAATGTACACCGGGTAAGACCTGAACAATGTCTTTGAGCAAAAATTCATCATGTAAATCAGCCCAAACTTCAACCAGAAATGAAACCCAATCTGTGTATTTTTCAGCTCTCTGGCAGCAGGAAAGATCTGTCCACCAGCCAAGACTATAAGGTGAGAAAAAACAGCTTGAATAGTGGCTTTGTGTCACAGTTCAGTAAATGCTTAGTATGCCACTATTTTCACAATTCATCACTGTGCCATCAAGTATACTGTCCATCCAGATGTTCAAATTGTTTACCGGTGGTTGTGTCTGT
This sequence comes from Paracanthobrama guichenoti, assembly GCA_018749465.1. Taxonomy (NCBI): domain Eukaryota; kingdom Metazoa; phylum Chordata; class Actinopteri; order Cypriniformes; family Gobionidae; genus Paracanthobrama; species Paracanthobrama guichenoti. The sequence goes on along the minus strand of CM031962.1, from coordinate 34,834,380 downwards.
GCTTTGTCTTTCTTTAGGGTGTTTGGGGCAGTCAGCAGGAGATTTCTGTGCCTACATCATCCCCAAAGAGTACATCTCACTCATCATCAATACAAAGTCTAAACTCAGAGCCAGGTAACCGTGCTCTTCTGCTGTCTGTCACCTTCACATTACCTGATGAAGTTACCATACCATAGCAACATAATAAAAGCAGTCAGAACATCTTAGCCACACTCACTCTACAACTCTCTAGCAAGCACCACTTTTCTTTAGATAACTTAAACCTAGTTTCAGGATCTCTGGCTGTTGAAGGTTGTTACTGATTATTAGTGTCTTTGACCTGCTGGTCTGTGCATGGACTCCGCACTGCATGGCGCTTATAAAAAGGTTTGTGCTTGGTGCATCGAAGAGTAATTATGGAAAACGGTAGCAGAATGAAGTGTAGTGTGCTTTATTCAGCCGCTGTGCTCTGGATGGAGGTGCTGATCTACTTCTGTATGTTTGTTAATGCTTTATTTATGCTTTGCACTCTTTTTTGCTCAAATGGGTTTCCTGCTCTTTTCTTCCCTGCCGCTCCTTAAACCCGTGTCCCTGCAGGTCTCTCAGGATTTGCTGCATCTTATTTCTCCCCAGTGAAAGCTCTAGTGTCTCCAGTACCCAAGATGTTCAAGTCTTTGTTATCCAAGAAAGATGAGAAGAAAGAGCCGCCGCCTCTTCCTGCTGCTGCCTTTGAGCAGGTACACACAGTAAACACCTGCTGTGACTCAAAACATACTTCACAAATAATTTCTAGAATCAGAAATGCACGAAATGGTATTTCCAACAGCACCGTATAAGGTTTGTAAAGCTGTTTGGTTTATTGTTCATTATTGTAGGCCAGCAGTTATGTCTCATCTGTATTTAAATTATGTAGGTTGTTTTTTTGGGTTTTTTATAATAATAAAACATTGAAATGTAAACTTTTTGAAGCTAAAAAAATAATTGCAATCCAGTTGTTTGGCTAAATGTGTGGTATTCCTAGTAAAACACTCAATAATATTTTTATTGTCCTTTAATTTCACCCAGAATGTGCCACGTATTATTGTGCAGTCTGTCAGTCTTGAAGACATCAGCAGCTGTGAAATGGTTAGTCTGTTCAGTTGGAACTTGAAAAGCAAAATATATCAAATGTATATTTATGTATGTGTATATTTATATAAAATGTATAATATTTGTACATTTTAAATATTAATACATTATATTGCCAAAAGTATTGGGACACCCCTCCAAATCCCTGAGTTCAGGTGTTCAATCCCTTCATGGCCACAGGTGTATAAATCAAGCACTAGGCCTGCAGACGCTTCTACACACATTTGTGAAAGAATGGGTCGCTCTCAGGAGCTCAGTGAACTCAAGCGTGGTACCGTGATAGGTTGCCACCTGTGCAATAAATCCATTCCTGAAATTTCCTCACTACTAAATATTCCACGCTCAACTGTTAGTGGGATTATAACAAAGTGGAAGCAATTGGGAACAACAGCAACTCAACCACGAAGTGATAGGCCACGTAAAATCACAGACACTAGAGCAGTGGAGACGTGTTCTCTAGAGTGACCAATCACACTTCTCTGTCTGGCAATCCGATGGACGAGTCTGGGTTTGGCGGTTGTCAGGAGCCTGACTGCATTGTGCCAAGTGTAAAGTTTGGTGGAGGGGGGATTATGGTGTGGGGTTGTTTTTCAGGGGTTGGGCTTGGCCCCTTAGTTCCAGTGAAAGGAACTCTTAATGCTTCAGCATACCAAATCATTTTGGACAATTTCATGCTCCTAACTTTGTGGGAACAGTTTGGGGATGGCCCCTTCCTGTTCCATCATGACTGCACACCAGTGCACAAAGCGTCGGTCCATAAAGACATGGATGAGCGAGTTTGGTGTGGAGGAACCTCAACCCGATAGAACACCTTTGGGATGAATTAGAGCGGAGACTGTGAGCCAAGCCTTCTCGTCCAACATCAGTGCCTGACCTCACAAATGTGCTTCTAGAAGAATGGTCAAAAATTCCCATAAACACACTCCTAAACCTTGTGGAAAGCCTTCCCAGAAGAGTTGAAGCTGTTATAGCTGCAAAGGGTGGGACAACTCCATATTAAACCCTACGGATTAAGAATGGGATGACATTAAAGTTCATGTGCATGTAAAGGCAGGCATCCCAAAATGTTTGGCAATATAGTGTATAAATAATACAATATTTTATATTAGTGTTGTCAAATAGATTGTGATTAATCACATCTAACATAAAAGTTTGTGTGTGTCTGTGGTGCTTGGGTAAACCCTAAGTTATGGAGACCCAATGTCCCCACAAGCCCTTATGGGGACATTTTTGGGTCGCCATGAGGGAAGTAGCTTATAAATATTACAGAATTATGTTTTTGGAAATATAAAAATTGTCTATGGAGAGTCCCCATGTGTGTATATACCTCCCAGCCAAAAAAAGTTGCTGTTTGGATTTAAATGGGCAAATACTTAAGAGTCTAAAATATTGATGAACCTCTTGATGGAAATAAATGTTGTGATATCATTTCCATCAAGAGGTGCATCAGTTTTTGGTAATATCTTGTGTTGGCAATGCAAGAGTCCAGCTCTCTGTAAAGTCTCCTCCAGCACATCCCAAAGACTTTCAGTGAGTTTAAGGTCTGGACTCAGAGGTGCCGGTTCATGTGTGGAAATGATTCTTCATTCTCTCACAATCTGAGCCTGAGGAATCTTGACATTGTCATCCTGGACTATGGCCATGATGTGTCTTCCTACATGGATGTTTAAGAAATGAAAAGCTCCATCGATCAGGGTTAGAAGAACTGTTGCCAAACATACAACATGCTAGAAACATAATCTCAGCCATAATGACCCAATCATAGACTCTTAAGCTTTTGCCTGCAACTTTTATTTTGGCCAGGGTGGTGTGTGTATATGCAAACTTTTATGTTAGATGCGATTTGATTGCAGTATTATACATATATTTGTTTGATCTTGTGCAGTTGAAAACATTTAGATGCGTTTTATTTTGAAGATTCCACAGGCTTCTTCAGAACATGGTGCTCAAGACAGCCAATCAGAATCTGCATCCTTTGTCTCCATATTTTCGGTTATTCCTGATGGAGTAGAGATCGCTGAAGCATCCAGCATTTCCTCAGAAACCACGTCTGACATCCAGATAGTAAGTCTACATGTTTCATAAGCATCTCCTTATGAGTACGGTGAGCAGTATCTGGTGATGTCGTGTAGTGGGTAACTTTAAAAGTTGCTTTTAATACTGTGTATATTATTACTTATAGCTTGATCTCTATGATCCCCTCAGAGCCATGCTATGGAAACTCCAATTTCAGAGAAACCAGAAAATGTTGAGGAGATTCTTCCGCCTCTTCCTCAAGAAGTTCCACTTTTTCCTGTTCCTCCAGTGGCTGAGGAAATTCTACCTACCAATCTTTCTTTTGAAGTTGAGGAGGTTCTTCCTCTAGATGTTTCTCCAGAGGTTGAGAATGCTTTACCTTCTAATCTAACTCCAGACGTTGAGGAAGTTCTACCTTCATCGGTTTCTCCCGAGGTCAGAGAGGTTCCTTCAGAAGCTGAAGAGGCTCAACCTCCTACTGTTCCTTCAGAGATTGAGGAGGTTTCACCTCCTTCTGCTAATCCAGTAGACCCCAAGCAAAGTCCAGTTGGTGATTCCACCTATAGCTCCATCAGCGACGTCTCAAGTGGATACATCTCCACAAGTGTCTCCACAGCGACTCTCTCTGAGTGTGCGGTCTCAAATGTTGATCCTCCTCTTCCCAACAGCACTGAGGCCAAGTCTACTTCCAAAAAGATTGAACCAAAAACAGACAGTGTGGTTGTGCCAACAAGCAGCACATCTCCAGAGGATCAGTCAAAACTTGAACCAGCTAACCAAGAACATGGAGAACAGATATCTACAGAATCCCAGACATCAGAAGAACATGGTCAGGTGTCTCCTCTAGACTCTGCATCTCAGAAACTCGTTGTTTCTCCTTCCTCGCCTCAAAAAACCAGTGACCCCAATGACATTGTCACTTTAGCTGGCCAAACATCTTGTTCAGGAGTCACAGCCCCACCAGTACCATCTACGCCTTTAGCACCACCAGCTGCCTCAAAACCATCTGTCCCATCTGTACCAGTAAAGACTGCTAAGCAGTCAGCACCTTCCCAGCAATCAAGACCTGAACAAACCAACAAGTCCACTCCCGCTTCCATCGCCAACCCTTTCCAAATCCACAGAGTCAAGACTTCTGGCCTGAAGTCTTTCAAAGGGATCGTGCATGAGGAAGATGAAGAGGGTAAAACTAAACACGTTGACTCTTTATCTGAGTCTCAAGAGAGACTGGAGATCCATTCAGATTCAGAAGAAAGCCTTGAGACTCCCGATTGGCTGAAAGAAGGGGAGTATGTGACTGTGGGTGCCAATAAAACTGGAACAATCCGTTACGTTGGACCAACTGACTTTGCAAAGGGCGTTTGGGTTGGAGTGGAACTTGACGTTCCAGCAGGTTGGTAATGCTCTTGAACTTCCATATATCAATAGATCAGTAAAGTCTGCAATATTACCGTCATGCATATCATATTCCAGAGCCTGCAAAGACTTCACAGCGGTTGATTAATCAACTGTTCCAATTATTAGAAATTATGTCTAATTCCATAATCAATGGACCATCTATTGTAATCATTGGCTTTCTTCTTATTCTTCCGATCTTAAAGTCTACGGCAGCCCATAGAACCACTTGTGGGAAAGTTATGAAATTTGGCACACACAGAGGACAGTCTGAATTGCCATCATAGCAAATTTGGAGTCTCTAACTCAAACCCACTAACACCACCAACTGTCAAAAGTTGCAAGGGTTCGAAACAAAATTGGTCGAAAGTGATAAACCATTAAATCATTTCTAGTATGAGTTTAGGCATTTTGCCTAAAATCTTAATATGCCTTTAATTGCTCATTGTTGCAGTTGGTCTGATGCTCCCAGTCATGACTTATTGTGCCTTCATTGTGCTTGGCCCCTTAATTGGGGCTTGCAGCTATATTTTGCAAATGTTCCCCACTTGTATGCGCCACCAAATATTTATGCTCTTCATTTCTAGGTAAAAACGATGGTTCGGTCGGCGGTCGCCAATACTTCCACTGCAACCCTGGTTACGGCGTTCTCGTGAGAGCAGATCGGGTCACGAAAGCAACAGGTACCGCAAAAAGGTCGAGGCAGAAACGCAAACAGAACCTCTCGGGATCTAGTCCCAACCTGGCAGCCCTTACAGCGATGGCCAAAGGAGAGGCTGGAGTACGCAAGGGGGAGAACAGGAAGTCTTGGGTTAGCTGAGGAAAATGCGTCCTTGTTGAGGTCCGTGTACTGAGGACTTACTGGTGCAGCAGCAGTATTGGTACGACACTGAAACACTACACTGATACTTGCACGGATGTAACTGCAGTTTGATTTACTAATGCAATACTGTACACTACTTAGTGCCTAGTGTTCAAAACCCCCATGTTTTGAGGTGTATTTCCTGCCTCGATAAGCAGTATTTTTGGTATTGTTTTTTTAAAAAAAATAATGTTTTTTAATACAACAAAGTGCCCTGTTTATCTGGACCCAGTGTTGGATATGTGGAAAAGTAAGGATATTGATGGATTCACAGAGCGTTTCAGTTCCTGATTTTACAGTATATATGGATGTTAGAGGGTTTTACCTGTGGAGATTAAAAGTGCCAGACAGTTTTATTCATAAATGAGTGTGTTTTAGTGTTGTTATGGTGAATTAGCTCTGTATTTTCTCTTGGTTTGGTACCTTTTGTATTGTTGTTGTTTTTTTTTGAGTAAGTAATTTATCATCAAATTGTTAATTTATTTTGCAGATCAAAGTAATGACAAAAAAATATTAATTTTGAGGATTTTATATTGCAATGGTGAGAGTAATAAACGTTATTTTATCATCATGCCGGCTGAAATGGTGAACGATTTTATAGTATATAGAGATGTTTTTTGTTTTTTTACCGAGCCTACTTCTGCATGCAATAATGAAAGATTTCACATATACACTTTTAAACTCGTAAAACTCAGCCATGAAAGAATAAAATCACATGCTTGATCATCAATATACCTTTATTTCCCAGAAGATAAAGTACTAAAATAAACACAAGTTTTAAAAAAAGTCATTTTAAACAAAGAAACTGTACAAAAAGTTCATATATATATACTATAGTATACTTACAGAACAGTCTACTGTCCAAAAAAGGCACTAAATTCTTAAATGGAGATACTGATGATTCAGAACAGAATGCTT